>VZTR01000073.1:51283-139141 GCA_013400775.1 Chaetops frenatus | reverse complement strand
ATTAAGAGTATTTAAAATGGGAAAATCTGGGGGTTCTATCCAGTAGTTAAGTTTGGACTCTTTGCTCAATGACTTCTAATAAGTACAAAAAATTCTGTGGATAACTAAGTCTCCCAAAGCTGTAGAATGCACTTAATTGCACTGTCAGCTGTGTTAATGGGAATGAAGGTTTATCCTCTAGGAAGTGTTTCTCCATTATAAAACTGAGCAAATAAAACAAGATTATATATTCAGTAAACTAGAAATGACAACAAAGGAAAAACCTCCCATTACTTTAAATCAACTTATATAAGCCTACTTCCCTTCTATTGCCAAAATAAATTGTTTTACTTTGTTCTCTCTCTCTCTCTTTTTTTTTTTTTTTTAAGGCAAAGTCAAACATGCTTCTCAAGCTGCTTCTGATCTGATCCAAACAAAGAAATTACCCTTTTTTCAATCTACCTCTATTGGCATATGTCTGCCTCCTCCACCACATCTGAGAGATATTGTCCAGGGCTGCTGGATAGATTCACACGTGGTCACCCTTATCCTACTTCTGTCAAAATACCCAATGAGGAAAGTCAAACTTAGCTTATTCTACTATGCATTTTTATTTTTAAAAACATTTAGAAAGATTGATTTTGGGTGTGTATTATTTTAGTCCAAAATCTCAATCTTAGACCAAATATGGAGGCAGAGGTATTGTAAGATTTTGTGAAATATAAGGAGATTAGAAAAAAATAATAATATTATTCCTTGAAAATCCCTCAAGCGCAGAAGTCTCTCTTTAGTTCTAAATTTATTACTGGGAAGAAACTATTACACTGAGAAAGAGCATTTAAAAGGCAAGGAGAAGTGCTTGCATCTTGATATTTTTGAATCATTGAAAAGATAACCTGGACTCTTCCCCTTTCTACAAACATAAAGCTTACCTTGTCATATAAACAAAGACCAACTGCAAATTCTAAAAACCAGGAGCTGTTTTCAGTTAATATTGAGACAAGAGATTTCCTTGTGTGTTTCCCAGGTTTTATGCAAAGCTACTACAAGGGGCTGAGATCCTGCTGAGTGTCACCTCTGGTTTTGTATTATGCTAGGCTTTGCTTTTCAACAGGTGCCATAACTCAGAACTGCCTGAGCATGTGTCACCAAGACACACTGACCCTCACCTTGTCCTTGGTTTTCATCTACATTCCTCTGAAAACCACATTTATCCAAGTATTCATAAGCCTCTTCCATGGAGAAACTGCTGAGTGAAAGCTCTCTAGCAGAAAATATGTCATTGCTGTCCACAAGTAAGGGTAAATATGAGGTGACAGATTTAGGAAAAAAACTCCCGAAAACTGGAGTAGGTTCTTCATCCCAGACACAGCACATACTTTGGGCAAAGAATGTGGGATCTTGGCTGCCTATATTCTCATACTAACAAAAGGTAAAATGCTACTCTATTTTTCTTTTACTTTTATACACTGTCAACATCTGCAAGATCAGTTTTGAGTCTTCTTTTTATCGCTTCCTTGTGTACATAAATCCAGTCTAGAATTTCACTCTCCCCAGTGGCATTCTTACTGCCATGCTCCCCGTGGATGGTTGCCAGAAAGCCTAGCCCACATTCCAAAGTGTTACTTTTTAATTATATGTCAAGTTCCAAGATGCTTCTAAATATACTAGCAGCTCAGAAAGTAATAAATCAAATGTTGAAACCACACAAGCTTTAAATTATTAATCATTTTTTCATTATTACTAATCTCTTCCACAATAGCTGTTTAAAATAAACTCATTGATATGTAGCAAGTTATGTCAGAGTATCTTTGTGAACACACAGGTAAATACATTTAACTGTAAAGCACAATCATCCCACTTTTCTTCGTTCTGAATTCCTTCAAGGTATGAACATTATAGGAATACCAAAACATTTTTTTCTAAACTGCATGGGCTTTATATTCCATAGATTAGTAATATTTATATTTTTAACATTAATGGCTGTCCACTCTAGGACATGGAGAAAGCAGGGAACAAGGGTATGCAGAAGAGGGGAATGAAAAATAACAGCACATCAGTACCTAGATCAGCTTTTTTTTCAAGAAGCATTGTAAATGCAAAGCTCTGATTTTTTGTTAAATTCATTGGTTTGTCTTTCCTTTTATATTATAGTAGTTGTATGCACCCTGTACTCCAAGAGAGCACTAGTGTATGCTTACAAGTTTGGTTGGCAGACCTCTTTATTGGCTCTCATTTTCCTTTTCAAAATGTTCCATGCTAAATTCTAATATAATAGATTTGATATTTATGGTATTTTAGTTTTCTTGATTTCTCATAAATGCAATGAAATTTGGTTTTGCTCTTTATTTCCAGATTCCAAACTTGAAGACGTCCTTAGAATGGGAATTATTTCATTCTGTTGTTGCCATCACTATATTTTACACTTTTCTATGAAGAGGCTGAAAGAGCCAGAAGATATATATATAAAGAACAGCAATCTATTTATGTGCCAAGATTCCTAAGCCAATTTCATTTAGTGCCCAGTTTGGGACTGTGAACTTTAGTGATTGCTCAGCTGGGCAGGATCACTGTGATCATGGAAGCTGACCAGGCCAAAGCTCTTCCCAAAGCTCAGCTGAGCCCACACTTCTGCAATTTGCAAAATAATGGAACCTGATTTCAGCCACTGGATTTTCACAATCTTTGCAACCAGATTATAAAGCCTGGTATTATTAATTAACTACAGAACAACTAATTAAGCCTTTAATCATCTCTTGCATAAACTAAATTAACTGAGCTCCTGTGGTCTCAAGTCCATGGCACTTTTGTCTATTCTTCAATGAGTCCTGTGACTCTTCTCTGAACCCATTGCAAATTATCAATATCTGTACAACTGAAAAAAAAAAAAAAAACAAAATTAAGGAAAAGGTTTAGAATTAGCTTACAAATAAGGTTCAGTTTTTCCTACAATGACTCAAGAGTCCGGTGTTTAACCATTCTGTGATCACACTTGTCTATTGCAACTGTGAGTTTGGGCTATTCCCAAGTTTGGTTATTCCCAGTAATACAATAAAATAAAACATAACCTGGAAATGAACAACAGGGCCTTTATAGAGAAATGGTATTGTGCAAACACTTGGTTGTAAACCTATCAATATCTACTGCCTGTGCCCCCAGGTTAGGATTTAATTAACTTGTTATCACTTCTCTCCTTTACAGAACTGGGCAACAAAAAATTTAAGTATATAGTTCTCTTCTTGGCAAGAGGTTGATTTTCAGACACTGACAGGCTCCAAACAAGATTATTATGTCCATGTGCAAGGAAAATGCCAGTAACAAACCAGATTTCTGCAGTTGGAATACATTTATATGATCAAAAAATGCTTTTTTTTCTGCAGCTGCATAAAGTGACAATCTTGGATGGTCTGAATTACACAAAGTAGAAACAGGATGCATCACAGAGCTCTATCTTCCCCATCTCTACAGAAAATCCCTCTGTGAGAGGCCAAACCAAGATGTAGCAAGCCCTTTGCCTTTGGCCTTTAACTAAAAGTAATCAGCATCTAAAATGCATTCTATGCACAACAGGAGCACGTCTCACACACCTGAAGGTTCTTTAGTTCTACTGTTCTCACTAACTGCTCAGGATAATTTCCTTCTCCAGAAAAGCACAGTTGCCTGGACCTCTATATTCCTTCACAAAACTTTTCTTTTTCCTCCTTAGAAATTCTGGAATGAATTAACTTATAGACAAGCTTGATTAAATAAAGATTAGCACTTGCACAAAGAAAGTCGTTTGGTATCTTTAGAAGCTTTAAGCATTTTCCAAGTCTTTTCAAAATATCCTGCATTAATCATTTCACAACCTTTCAAATACTCTCTAGGAAGATTTATTTCTTCATCCCTAGTTTAAGACTTTATTGTAGGAGTTTTGGCTTCTCAGGATTCTCAAGTCAGAATCCTAATTTTGTAAAGAAGTTGCCATGTCTACTACTTCTCCTACCAGACCAACTTATCTGAATTATTTGCCTTCCATTTGTGATTACACAATATCCTTGCATGATGTACCACAATTGCTAGCCTGAAATGTATTAAGAGGAAAGCATTTAATGCCCTTTTAGAGGTCTTTCAGTGCAGTTAAAACACAGAAGAGGAACCAGATAATGAAATAAGGCAGCTTTCTACAGGCCTATGACAAATATACTGTAGATACTGTCAGGAAATTTTGGCCCTTTCCTTCTTAATTTTTCTTCTTTTACTGACTTGAGAAAAATAGATAGGTGCTGCACAGGCACTGCAAAAATTCAAATTTCTGCTGTCTGATTAAAGGGAAGTGGCAAAAGGAAACTGAGTAAATTTGTATCTGAGTTTGGTTTACATTCCAAATTTTTAGACCAAAGCCCATCACTTCTAACACCTCATGTTGTTGTTTGCTAGTGCAATGTGCTATCCAGCATCTATGTCAAACAGGGGAGTAGAAATTTTCCTTCTAAGTATTATCTGAAAAGTCTCAGCAGAGTTTGTGTATAGAGCTAGAATAGAACATAAACTGCTAGAAATATTCCCAGGAGTTTGAAAGCAAAAATCTAATAAAGTATTCCCCTCTACCTATCTTATATCTTTCAAAGACAATTCTAGATCTCAGCTAAGATAGAGTGAAACTGGTGACAATGTAAGCTCTGTTCAAATTATTGGAAGATTCTGGAAAATAATTCACCAGAATAAACATATTCTGCCATACTCTATGGCAGAACTCATGCAAGCCTCATATGTAAATCATTAACCTCATTAAACTGCTAAATTTCCACAAAACAAAAGACATTACAGAACTGTCATACTTAAAACACTCTTCCACAGAAATTTCAGTATCATTGCCAGCTGGAAAACACATATTAAATTAAACACACAGTTAATCAACAGCTTCATTTTTAAGTAAGGGTGTGCTTTTGTTTGGCCAGTGGAACAACAAAATCAAGCAGCTCCTTTCTTACCCTTATTGTACATATTGGTGGGTACTTGGACATCACTCAGACTGATGTTCACAGGCAGGTTGTTGAAGTGGTCGTTTGGCACCAGGATGAACTCCTTCCCCAGCTCCAGATAGTTTCCTTCTTCATCTCGTTCATTTATGAGCACTGCATTGAAGTATTCATACTGCAACAGAGATCCACATTCTCTGTTCAGAATGCACGTTCAGCACAAAAATCAGCTTTGAATTGTTCAACACATCTATCAATGCACTGAATAACATCTCCAGCTAGAAGAGTAGAAATTTTTATTCTCTCTAGATTCTCTTTATACTCTTTGTACAGGTACATTTATGAAAACAGATTTATCAAGACATCTCAAGAAAACCCCATATTGTTTCAGTTCTCTGGCTGCCCTGAAAGTATTAAGGGCACTCCAGGAAAAGCTCTAATCATAAACAATATACGTACTATTTTTAATACAAAGCTTTCTAGATTTAAATATTTTTCTGGCTGATTATTTAATTATGATCTCTCTGTTTAGCTTATTTCAACCAGATCAAGACCTGCTATCAGTGCTGAACTTAGTCCCTGACAAACTAGAAGTGTTTTTACTTCACAGAAGTATTAACTACAGCTGTAAATGTGTACTCAATGTGTACTGACTGACATTTCCTAAAATTATTTGCTTTATACTGAATTTTAGCAATGTACATTATAGTTGGCCTTATAAATTATGCATATTTCAATATGGACATATAAACTTAATAGTGACTTGTTTTGAACAAGAAATTATGGTCTGGCTGCTAAAGATTCCTGTAGACTATTTGGCTTACTTTGTACAGAACTATAACCAGATAAGCAAAAGCAATTTAGATAAAAATTATTGATTTCTTTATGACCTAGTTTAACCAGAAATTTTACTAAGCTTTGAAAGCAACAAACAGTACAGACAACTTTTTGACCTCTTAAATACCTTAACTCTTGGCAAGACTTTGTGATGTGTTTCCTAATTGAAGAAGGCCAAAGTTTAGTGTCTTTGAAGAACCACATTAACTTAAATATTAATCACTGCCCTAATATCCATTTGAGAGTAAATGCATATAATATTTAAATATAAATCTGTGGTTTTTTGAGAATAAAATATTCTGTACTAGAATATGCAGCAACACACTGTTCTTCTTGAACTTAAGGTACATAGCATGGAATAATTTCTACAGTAATTCACAGACAGATTAGTGATTTCAAGGATGTAAATTTTACTTGTCCATGGTATTTCTAATAGTACTTTGTAAATGGAAGGAAAAATGAAAAAATTTCAAATGCAGATGTCAATATACTTGAAATCAACTCTAAAAATGCATTATTTAATTTCAAGTAGTAGATTATTTCCTTTTCCAAAGAAGTTAATTAGTAGACAACCTCTTTCATCAAGTTCTGTAAGTGGCAAGGCTAGCCAAGTACTAAAATCTGCTATATTTAAAAAAAAAAAATGTAAAAAGTAATCGCTTATTTTACAATTAAGAATATTTAGGAATGATTGTTTCCTCAATTGATTTAGTATTCATTGATTTATTCATCTACATCTGTATTTTCTCTTCTCAATTCTACCAGTGTATAAAAAATAAAATTATCTATGTTAGTTTGTTGGGGTTTTTTTTAAAGCAAATTGTAGCATAAAATAGTCCTTATATTATTGCAGATTATTAATATTTTCCTGTTTAGTTTTGGGGTTTTTTCTGTTTGATTTAGGGATGGAGGGAGGGGTTGCTTTGGCTTGTTTAGGGTTTTTTTGCAAGTGAGAAGCATAAAAAATAGCATATTTAAGCCAGTCCTGCAAGTTCTAAGGATTAAATATCAAGTAATATATGCAGCTCAAAAATACTACTGAAAAAGATGAACATTTAAGCAGAGCTGTTATACAATGGCTTCTTTTGGGCTCTCCCTTTCCAAGGAAATTATTGAGTGTGACAGTTGAAAGGTGATAGAAAGAATATTAAAAATTGAAGAAAAAATATTAAAGCAAATCCATCTGGCATTCTGGCACTGCATTTGAGATAAAGCCCGGGGGAAAGGGGATAAAGTCCTGTTTGCTGACAACACAAATACTCTACCTAAGCTCTTAGAGAAAATGACTTCAATTTAATCTTGTCAATGGAGGTCAGTCTTTGATACAACCTTAACTAGGTGTGTTCTGAGTGCAGCCAATGTAACACGCCAGAAAGTTCTAAGTCTAATAAATAACAAGTTTGTTATCCAGGTCAGGAGCAGACTCAGCTCTACTGTGACCTGTCCAACAGATGAGTCTATTCCAACCTTACCTAGAGACCTGCAGGTGAGTGAGGAAATCTCCTTCATGTCAGCTCTTATATGAATCATTAGAACTAAAAATCAGCTTTTAGACTTCTGTGCATTTAGATTTGCTCAAGTAAATACAGGGAGGTTTTCTGCTTGTACATTCCTTCGCAGTATCTGCATCATTCTGCATGTTTGATCTGACATTTTGAAAGCCCACATTGTGTCATAATAACAAGACAAGACAAATAGGAATCTCAGTTTTCAGTTTTATCCCTGTAAAGAAAGTTTTCCTAGTGCAAGCCAATATAAAGGGATCAGTGCTGAGCAGAACAAGCACTGGACTATTCTGCCCCAGCAAGGAGCTGGCTGTATTTGAGACACCCCAAATAATCCTATTGCTGGCAGTCTGCAGAACCCTGGGCTGCACTGCCACAGCCTGTAATCACAGGAGACACAGACCTGTGGGGCTGGTACACACCTGATCACAAAATTGCTCTACAGCATCATTCATGGTGACAGGCAAAAGCAGGTTTGTATTAAAACAAAAGATACCTTCAGCCACAATAAAAAAAAGCTTGTGCTGTGTGATTGCTTAGGAGGACTGCCAAAAATGTATGCTAATTAAGACAAAAATTAATTTGCTCGAAGCATATAACAGAAAAACTGGGGAAATGCAAAGTTTGTGGCCTGCAATGAGAACCACAAGGGAGGCGAGAACTGATCTGCAAGGTAAGAAGGAAATTTCTTCAAAGTTCCCTAGTCCAGCTTAGCCACTTATTTTGGCATAATGTCTCAGCTAAACAAGCACCTTGATAACTACAGATATTTGTCTGAAACAGAACTCCAGTAATTGAGATGTAATACTGGAAAGTATTGCACACATCTTGCATAATTTCAGTATTGTACAGAGTGTGGTACAAGACTGGTGTTCTATATCGCCTTTTACATTTATCATTCTGTAAATAGATATGGAGTGAGGCCTAAATATTTTATCAAGTATTTGTTAACGCTGTAAACAGCATATTTGTTTAATCATAAATGTTTACTATTCAACCAAAAAAGATACATTCTAATGCAAACTGCCTTTGTAACTTAGAGAGTACTTGGCAAATAAGAGTAAACATGTATCAGTTTTTTTCACTACATTTTAAAATGAATTATTTTGGTTTTTAACTGCATGAAATAATGCAAGCCACAATTTTTGGTTTTTGGGGTTTTTTTCTAAACTATAGAAATTATTTTTACCAAGACAGCAAAAAGTCTCATTCACAGAGTAATGAGGATCAGAAAGGTGTAAATGGGAATGATTTGCACTAATGAGCCTGCATTAGAGCAATATTTGGATTACACTAATAATTTCTAACTACTCAGAAACCATTTTCACAGCATTTCTGTAACTTTGCAGCCCATCTAAAGAGAAAGTTAACTGTATCTGAAAGATATTAAATTAAGAAAAGTCTATGGTATTTGCATTGAGCCTCAAAATGCTAGACCATCAGAGAAAAAATGAAGTAGCAGCAAATAACCTGGAAAATTAAGGGAAAAGCAAAACCTAGCATGAAATAGCACAGGTGGCTAGAAATGCACAATATTTGAAAGATCTAGGACAGTTGCAGCAAAATTGCTGCATTTTACCATCAGAGTTTAAATAAAATAGACAAAAAGTTTCTTCTCTCAAGACTGACAAATAGGCCACATCTCTAAGGAGAACAGAAAGGTTTGTGGTATGTGAAAAGCAGAATGAGGGAAGTTCTGCACTCCGAGGGAGTCTGTTCTCCCAAGAACACATTGGAGACAGTGGTCCCCATTCTGGTACTCCTGTTAAAGAAGACACAACATCTGAGTGCATATCTGCTTCTAAGGCTCAAAACAATCTCCTCTGACTGCTGTCCAGTAAGGCAAATCTATGTTTTGAAGAATATGATTAAAGCTCTTGTGTTCAATAACTTGGTCTGTTTAGCAAGTATAAAAGGTCATAAAAGCAAAGTGCCTTATTGAATAAAAACTCCTGAATTTTAAAAAGCTTTTAAGTTGGAGCAAACAGCATCTCTTGTAAGATATAATCTTTATAATTTCCAATTATTCTCTGAATGTTCCTCCTTGTTCCTCTATAGGAACATCCAGCACTTTTTTCCCCCCTCCTTTTTAAGTCTTTATTCAGCAGCAAGGCTCAAAACACACCTGGGATTTGAAAAGTCATCATCAGACCCTCTTTAATTATGGAAGTAGTACAGAAACATTACTCGAAACCTTGAAAAAACAAGTCATCTGTTTTCTGCACAATCAAATTAAGATGACCTTTCCCCAGGCTATACATTCCTTCCTATTTGATTACCTTATTAAAATTGCCATAAAAGAAGATAAATAAATAATACTTAATTATAGTATAAAATCTATTATAGCAGTAAATTGATAACACATCAAGATCTCACACTTGTAAGGATTAACTGATTCACTGAACATGGAAAGTTACTATGGATATTTTTAATCATCCATTAAAGCTAAAAAATATCACTTTACATTAAAAGTTTCAGATGAACCCTCATTTTCCTTTACTAAATAAAGGATAAATAACTTTGAAAATGTTTACTTTTACATGCAAAAGTTCTCAAGAGTCTCTGTTTTATCATAAGACTGAACAAAAACTCTTTGATCACTTAAATTTAATAAATAAAACAAGGAAGGAGAAAACATTTCTGTAACAGGCTTTTAGTTTAATATTTTGAACACCTTGACAAGCCTGACTGGATAGCTAACATTTTTGTTGGGTCTAGAACAAATATTCAGTGTGTTCTTTTTCCTACACATAAGAAACCTCCAAAGAATGCTTTCTGCTAAAGAACAAAACAAATCCCTACTCTGATGGCATGGTAATTTTTCCCTTCTCCCAGTGGGTGTAGGTTGAAAGATTCCAGTTGCCTGGACGGGTGAGCTCAGAGCCAGAGATCGTGCTCCTGGACATGAAGCAAACCATGGAATAAATTTAGTGAACATTTCTAGAGCAACATTAAACAAGACTTTCCTGATTTAAGTGAATCATCTTGCAAGCAGAGCACAACAATTGTAGAATTTGTGAAGGCTGAGCATTTCAAACCCACAGAATCACCCCCAGCCCCAGCGAGCCTGCAGCCCAGGCAGTGAACAGGCAGAGCCTGCTGCCCAGTTCCACTCCAACACTGGCAAAGGGTGAACAGGCAAAAAAGCCCAAGCTGGCAAATCTGCCTGGATGGCAGCGTGGCCCTTTGGTAAGGCCTCTCATCCCTCCCAGGCACTGCTGTGTGAGCAGGCGAGAAACCCGGCTGGGGCTGGGGCAGCCCCTTCTCAGCTCCCTCCTGCTCCTCCCTTTGGCCTCGGCACAGGCAGAGCTCCCTGGGCTCTGCACTCCAGCTGAGGATGCTTCTTCCCATTCCTGATGGACATGGAAGAGAGCTCTACCCTTACTGCTGCCAAGCCAGAAATGCACTGCTAGGAGTGGCTCGGTTTTCTTACTAATAAACATGAGAGGTTGGTTGGGCTTCATTTAAACACTGCTTTGGAAGCAGCAGCAATTAGTCTAAAACTTGTCACTCCAAAAGGACAAATTGTGCAAGATCAAAGAAAACAGGGGAAGACTAACAGGTACTTCTAAAAGCTTGAGGATGTTAAAACATTTTTGAACACACTTTTACCAAGTTTGCAATTACTTCTATCCTGCAACAGGGTTGATCCTCCCATTTCAAGCTAGGAAAAGCAAGATAAAAAATTACACAGTAAGCCATGATTAGATTCATAATATTTTCAGAGCACTAAAAGCTTTCACTATGTGTCATTTCATTTTTGGGTTAGAAGCAGTATCCCACTGATATAGGTAGATGTGGCCAAATCACAGATGCAGAGTACTCAGAGCAAAACACATGCCAACAGGTTGTCAGGATGTCATTCTTTCAAATTCCAATAACTCAAATATTCCCCAAACCAGTTTTATGGGGCTGACCTTTTTAAACAAATTATACCATATGTGTATCATTACAGATGCAAAAAACCTGCAAGATTTTAATTCATTTTAATACCGTTTTTATTACTAGCAAGAACCACAGGATTTCTTCATTCCTTTTGAAAGCCCTACGGCTAATACCAAGCTAATGAACAAGCAGGATCAACAACTTCTGCAAAATAATTCTGTAAAAGAGAAGAGCAAGAAGAAAATGGCAGAGTTGCTTCAAAATCATTGCACTAATATATTCTGATCTTTCTCATTTTACCACAAGGTAACCAGTGAATGGTGTTCAATATAGAACATTAAAAAAACCATTGTCCATACAGTTTAAAATGTCTGTAGAGATAGAAAAGCAAACTACTTCACAAACAGATAAGATGAAAACTTTTAAAGTTAAATCAGTGTCATCCTGTGCATGTTCAGCTCATCTGACACATTCAGGTTGATGACAACCTCAAGGCTGCTTCTAATTATCAGCAGAGATGTTATGTGACTTCTCTGTGCCTTTCTACAATCATATGCCCTAAGTGCCTCATTCCTACTTCCAAGCAGGAAGAAAACCAATATTTCTTGAGCTCTGCATCTTCTCTGTCTCCCATGAGAAGCAACTTTAACCCAGACTCTTCAGTCTAAAGCATGCATGTGTGCTGCTGGTCTGTGCTCAGCAAGGGCTGCACAGTCTCCCCAGCACGACATGCTCAGGGACAGGACTGCCTTGTGCTGGGCTGGGGGTTAATAACTGTTCCCAGAAACACAGAAAGTAACAAGCAGTTCATATCCAGCAGTCAACATCCCTGAATGATGAATTAAATGTGTACTTTACCAGATTTATTTTTTTCAGACCAACAAGGGATAATCAAAATAATTTAATTGTGAAGAATTAGAACAGAACAGAATTTCATGGTGCTCACTATAATCCCATCTTTGTTTTGTTACTCCCAACCACCCACCAACACACAGGAGGTTAAATTAATATTATTGACTACAAAAAGGAAAGCAAAAGGACACGTGCAACATTATTGAATTTATTTGGGAGTAAAGAGATGTTGAGCAACCGAACATATACAAATCCTCTTCAAATGATTAATGACTCTCTCAAGCAATACAGAAATTTGGTCAGCTAAGCCACAGTTGAAATAACAAAACCATGATGATGAGCTAATTTAATAAAAGAAACACGTCTCTAGAGTAAGCAGGGAAGGACAATGGCATCTATTTTATTCATAAAATAAATTTGAAGTGTTTAGAAACATCTCAGAGAGTATCACAGAGTATGCGTGTCCACCTCTGACTCTTCACAATTTATTCATACAATCACTACAAAGAAAAGTTTTTAAAAAGACACAAGGAAAATACTATTTCATGTCACACACTAAGTTTTTTCTTCACTCCATTCAGCAAGCATGAGTCCTAGATACAGAAATTCAGAATCCACATAAATGTGCTGAGGCAGGTTTACATCAAATATGAGTTTTTATTTGCCCTGGGAGAGAGCTGGGAGACAAGGGAGGGTGGAAAGAGGGGCAAGTTAAGAACTTGGATATTGCAAAATATCTGTGTGGGTAAAATGAACATCTGCACACTATTCCCATCCTGAACTTCTGTGAGAATAAGTGAGTGCTAGAGCCCAAGGGTTAAGTTTATGAAATACGAAAACAGTCTCTTTTATGTTTCCAACTTCTAACCATCTTTCACATCAAGCAAAGACAGGCCAACAATGATAAATACAACAGCAGCAATAGAACACATTACATAAACTGAATTTGTCAGAGCAACATCATGAAACTATTGAGTCTGGACAACTATTCCTTCACTATATTAAATTCTCAGATACTCACAGAACAATTTACTGGGACACTCACTGAGGTGTGGACTGTATTGTTATTGGAATCCTACACAAAACTTCATAGTTATGGTCAAACCAGAGCACGGGGTGAAACTCTGTGAATGCACCCATAGAAAGGCCTGAGATTTCCAGAAACACTACCACCATTTCCATGTTCCAGCTCTAGCTTGTGTGGCCATTTTATCTATTCTAAATTAAAACAGAAAAAAACTTTTAGAAAAGCTGTTCAGGCAAACTAAGTCAAGCAGAGGCAAATTTCTAGCTGGAAACCCATCTGGGGGATGGGATAACTGGCAGTTTTATGAATCATCTACCCCACAATCCGGCTTGCTGCTCTTCTTGTTTACAAGCATTAGAAGTTTAGGTTCAAGAAGCAAGAGAGATAACATCTCCCAAAGACTCTGAAGAATCCAAGAAACATTCCTAGGATGGGCTTTGTGTGAAGCATCTGCTGAGAGCTGAGGAAGTCCCCAGCAGACAGTGGCAGCCCAGACTGGGTACATCTTGTATTTATGCATTTCCCTCGGCTCAGCAGGAAAGATCACACACATAGGGGCCTCTCAGCAATCTAAACAGTTTAAAAAACATTTTTAGCTCTCTCTAGTTACTCTCTCTAAACATCCTAATTTCCTATTTCACTGCTCCTTCCTGTGTCTCTGGTAAAGGATAAATTGAAAATAACAAGAGAGAATACAGTATCACTCAGTCACAAATGAGTCTGAAATGCTCATCTAACAAAACACATGAAGAAGCCCTCATTCCTACCAGATGTTTATCTAAGATCCTGCATCTTTTGTTACCAGGACGACATCTGAACAATGACATTTTTAAGGACAAATAGCGTTTTTTCTTATTTCTACCTTCTTAATGGAAAACATGATGTATAAATATACAGATTCCACTGTATTTGTCTACATTGAAGGAGAAGAACTTAACGTAAAATATTATATATATTTGTTAATTATGATTGGCAAGAAAATCCTCCATTGCCTTTAAACATTTATTGTAGAAATAAAGATAAGTGTTAATATAATATGCTCCCTTATAAAAAAGATTTATCAGTTTTGAATATGTTGGCTCAGGTTATTGCCACAGCTAAAACAATATTCATAAAAATATAAACATATTTACTGTTTGTAATTGTTATTTTCATGGATAATTACTACATTTAATGTCTTTTACTTCCATGCTTGCTTCATTTTAAGTCTGTGACAAAATGTACCAGTATTGCCAATAGCCTTTTCCAGGTCATAAGCCATCTATAACCACAGCAATTCAGTGTCATCATGAACAAAAGGCTTAGCCAACAGGAAAAGGTATTTGAAATAATGAGAAATTCGTGAAGCTGACCCAGGGGTTATTAATTCAGGCTTCCTGGACATAAGTTTACTGCACAGATGACTTATTCTGTGTAGATTCCAAGGGAGAAATTACAGTAGATATTGTTATGAAAGCCTGCAACTGCCAGAAAAAAGATCCTCCCTCCTAAATAAGGTGCCATGAAAGCACTTCATTAAGCAATAGCTTGTCTTTAGCTATTCTGTTGAAATAATATACGGCATGACTGGACCACACAGGGATCTGAACAACAATACATACAACAATTCACAGAGAAACCCTGAAATGTCACACACATCTCAGCCATTTACTGATCTATAGTTCAAACAAACAGAGAGACCTAAAACAGACTTAAACACTTTATTGGCAAAAATATTTTCAAAGACAGAAAGGCTTCTGCTAATGGATACCATTCAAAATGCCTAATGTAACACACATCATGCTGAAACAGAAATATGCCATGAATAAATCCTCAGCAAACATTCAGCTACTCAGAGCACAAATATGAGCTTGGTTTTACCTGAGTTATATGCTGACACTGAATATTTGCAGGGTTTGTTTATAGTAAAGCTGATTGGAAATAATGAAATGTCATCCCTGAAATATCTCTAATTCCCATTCCGAATATTACTGTATTTAGAAAGAATTTTACAACAGGAAGACTTATTATTAATACAAGATTATTTTCTAATCAGAAGAATGTCTCTACTTATATATATCCTGTACTTTAACTGCTTTACAAATGACTTGCATATTTGTCAGCATCTTGGGTTTAGTTAGACAATGACAAGCCATAAATACTTGAAGGAAATGAGACACATTCGATTACAAAAAGCTTCTCATCTCTGTTACAGCTAAGCAGAGACTTTGATGTGAATGGTGGGTGCTGCAGCTGAAAACAATAGCTGTCCCTTTATCTTGGAGCATATACATGACTAAGAAGTTAATCTGATACAATACCACTTTTATGTACAGAAGAAATAGGAGGGTTTGCATCTGCACATTTTAATTCCCTGTCCCCAAATCCTGGGTATGACTGTGCCTGAGAAGGTGAAGTAATTCTGGTTTTTAGCGCTTCTCCACAGCAGTTGTTCTGGCAGAGTTCAGCTCCCAGGCACTCCTGTGAGCAGTGGCCAAAGAACAAATCACCTACCTGGTCTGCACTGAGGACATTCCAAAAGAGATCAGAGTGCTGAGAGTTCATGACCCACAAATCCAATCCATTTCCTAGTGCTCCCAGCTCTAAGTATCAATGTACAACACTGACATCACCCAGACAACTTCAAATGTTAAGCTGGGGTTTCTTCTACCTGAGCCTCACTGTAATTACTGAAATTACCTGACTCTGTCACACAAATATTAACAAATAGTAAAACAGAAAACGGGCCCAAAAATACAGTCAGCATTACCATTCTCCATGGAAATCAGCAAGATTAGTTCACCAATGTTTTTCCCAATCAGCTCTGATATTGTTTCTCAAACCTTTAAAGTATTTCCAAAGACAGCCTTTATACACCTCATCACACTGGGCAGATCTGCTGAAGTCCTGCAAGATGACAGGGGAGGAGCTTCACTCTTTGTTTTTCCTTATTCTATTCATTCTTTGCTTCTTTTTACTTTTCTTAAATCTAGTTTATAAGAAATGCAGAGGAAACTGAAGCTGTAAATGTATCTATCACCAGGCTGCTAGAAGTAAAATATTGACCAAATCAGATGAAAATGAGAAACTTCTTACTTTACACTGGCATCACTGGAGTCTTACTAACTGTGCCTCTGCTACCAACTGCAATTTAGTAGGTTAATGAATTTGTGAAATTTCTGAAACTCAGTCTTTCCTCCCACTTCAATTTTTCCTCCCCTCAAAAGCAAATTCTTTTACTTCAAATCAGAAAAGTCAAAGTTATCTACATATTTCTGCAACAAAATCCTGCTGGAATTTTTTCAATTCTTCATTAGATACTTTTCTTTAATCACTTCGTTAAAAATTCAGGAAAAAACCAAAAGTCAGCATTATGTACATCTCATGGGAAAGATCAGTCTTGATTCCTGAGCTGCAAGATGGGGATTATCACATTTGTCACAGCTGCAGGATGGACACTGCCTGATGAAAACCCCCACAGCGTCACCTGCCCCTCAAAGCACTGCTGGTACTTGTGTGCCCTCAGATGCCCTGGCTGGGGTATCCCCCCTGAACCAGCCAGAGCAGCTCTCCAGAGTCCCTGCCCGAGCAGCCCACACTGACGCAGAGCTCTTCAAACTCACCATTCCTGGGTGCAGCACCTGCCCCTCCTGACCTCAGCCCTTCAGCTCCCTCACAGGTGCCCTTTGTTCCGAGGAAACCTTCCCACATCAGCTTGCATAACGCTGTCTAACTCCAGGCAAGAGCAACCCCAGCAACACCAAGGATTTAACTCCCTCAGATTTACCTCCTGAAAGAATTTCACCTCTGTAGTCAGGCTGTGCTTCTATTCTTAACAGCAACAAAATAAGTACACCTGCCTGTATCTCAAAGCCTGGAGAAAACTCTTCATTTGGCCTAATGGCTACAGGCAAGATAATCAGGGCATCATTAATCCAGAATTATTAGACAGTTTCCTAACACTCTGTGATTAGGAATGCTAGGTTAGTATGCATGAGTTTGTCCCACTTGTGTGGATTCAGACCTTTTAGCATCTTAGAATAGCTAAAAAACCCCAACCTTACGTTTCACATTTTCTATCAAGCCAAGAGCTGGAGCATCACCATGACTCACAGGGGTTGAGTAGCTGGGGACAATCATGTGTTGAAATTATAAACGTCAAAAGGCTGTGATTCACTGAAACCAAGCGCCTGTGTTTCATTTATTTATATTAAGCTTCCACATTTCTGAGACATGGTTTCACCCAAGTGCTTCCCTAGGAGTGTCAATCACCAGCAAAGTACAGAAGAGTAAATCTGCAGAGCATAACTGGGTTTGAATATGACGCACAGCAAACAGTTGCAAAAGCACACACAGGGATTCGTTGTTAGAGCTGCTCCAGTCTTGGAAACATCTACACATTTTTCCACAGTTTATGCAGGAATTCAGAATGTTGCAAGTATATAATTAGTATTAGATGTGATTAATTCATAGTGTGGGAAAATACAGAAAGAACTGAAATAGAACTCTGTGCATCTCCTTTCTCTCCACCCAAACTGCAATCAAGCATATGCCTATTTGGCTCTCTGAACATACTGCCAGAACCCAATTTTGGGAGCTGGCATTTTTCTCCTCTGGCTGTAATATTGAATGTTTCATTTTTCCATGTCACACTATTTACCACGCACATATTTTAGTCATATCATTTCACAGTATGGTTCTGGGGCTGGTTGGCTCACAGCTTCTTCATACCTGTTTTCATTCATTCTCTTTTCTTTCTCACAAGAATGTTTGCCAATTCTTATCTGTCTATATTTGTAAAATAAGATCAAGCTATTATCAGTCTTTTGAAAGGCACCTAGTACAGACTTCTAGGAAAAAAATCTGCAAGTTTAATCTGCATAGTTTGAGAAGAATAAGTTTTGACTTCTACTCTGGCTCACTCTGGATTTAGCACTCAGCGATGCATCAGGATCAGAGCTTCCAAGTTTACTTGTAATACTGAAAACATGAAACTCAAACCATTTTAGAATTTGGTACACAACAATAAATCAATCCTTAGACTACCACCATGAGGCTCAAATTTGCTTGAAGAGTTCTGTGAACCTTAGCAAAAATCTCATGGAAATTTAACTTTTAATGATAGCTGAAGTCCATCAATCCTTGGCATGGTTCCCAAGTTCTAACATAAACTTTGCAAAGGGCTGGCAAGCACAGTCTTTCACTGGTGTTTACTTACCTGCAATAAACAAGAATAATACATTCCTAATGTATGCTCAGTTTCTGAATTTGGAGTGTATTTCACCATGCTAAAATTAAATTTAAGTGAAAGCCAGATGACTGAGAAGAAAGTGATATAAGGAATAAAGCATGGTAAGAAGAATTACAACTTTGCTCCTACTCTGCCCAAAATGCCACATGCCACCTGAAAATGAAATGGAAAAAATAAATGCCTGGGTGACTTAAATATCTCATTCTCATTCTCAAGCCTCACATTTGGCTTTAAATTTGGTGTAATCTCTGCTGTGATTAAGTACAACTATGCTGTTCAGCACAGCCCAGTCTCAGTTCAGAGAGTGAACAAAGTGAGCTGGAAGCTGTATTACCTTGCCTACACAGGACTGTGCCTGAGTTAATCAGAATTATGATGAAGAGATCCTATGAGCTCAGAGGCAGCCTGGACCTACACAGATCACCTGCTATCAGAATCCCAGCCAGCACCTTCCTCATGTCCTCATGGATGACCACACAGACCAGCACCTTACAGCACCACAAAGGATGTCACAGAAAAACTGAACTCAGGTTTTTCTGATCTTTTTACCCAACAGTAAGTTACAAGGCTCCACTAAACTGTGCTCAGCTACCCATTTCTTCTGCAGTTTTCTGCTCTGTGATTCCCTAAAAGCTAGCATTCTTCTTGAAAACTGAAAAAATAACATGAGTAAACAAATTATATTGTAAATGACATATCATAACACTAAAAGTTCTCATAACACATTCCTAATTCTGATCACAGCTTCCTACTCTGATAACAAGTATAATTTTGTTGATTTTAATATAAATTCTCCCTAATTTTTTGTATCAAGGTTATTATTTTTGTCAGCTAAAAAACATACACATCATTGATTATATCCATAAGCTCAGCGATTATTATATGGTTGTGATTCTGTAGTAACTATTTTTAACAAGGTTCAACATATGAAGGGGTGTAAAACCTCTGAAAATAAAATCTCTTTTAACCACATGTTATATTTTTAGTCTATATTTATCTGGCACTTACTGGCATCCAAGTTATATATCTACACTAATGGTGGAATAATCCTCCTTGTCCCATTATTTACTAAAAAAAAACCATGTACTCTCCCTTCTCTTAAATTCAATCGGTTTTTTACTTCATTCAGCTTTATTTATAAAGGGTTACGCTTACTGCAAATTCTGTCTTGGAAAAGACTTTATTAGATTAAAACTAATTTCCTTCAAAATGTCTGCCCTTCTACATCTGAGGAAAACATCCTGACTTAATATTGGAGGAGAAGGAAAAAGCCCTAGTTAATTAGGGGGGGAAATATGCACAGAGCCCCCACCATGACAACAACCATCCTTTCATCCCTGCATGGCAGAGTCTTCTCCTGCCCTTGTAGGGGGCTCCCCACAAGGAGCAGCCCAGTGCTGGCCTGGGCCCTGCTGCAGACCCAGGTGCAGCAGCACCGAGCCAGCCCTGCCCTGCAGGCAGCTCGTTCTGCTCCCAGGCCCAGCCTGTGCCTGCACTTCTCCAGACTGCAGGAAATATTGCAGGAAATATTGCAGGAGTTGGGATGCAATTACAGGATTGGAACCCCTGCACCAGAGCTGTCCCTTCTCCTTTGCAGTTACTCCCAAGGCAGAACGAGCAAGGTCATTTCTTGCCAGACAAGACACGTCCTGACACCGGCAACTTGCCCTCATCAGGTCGAGGAGACATTGCCTGAAGATCACCACAGAAAGGAAAACTCAACTGGATACTCACATTTCATTTTCCAGTGACAGCAGCAGATATAAGAGGTGTGCTGTCCTTGTGCTGCAGCTGCTGGGAGAGGGGAGGATGGACACTGTGGGGAGCAGGGCTCCCATGGGACGTGGACGCTTCTTGGGAAGCACAGGGGGTGAGATGGATGTGGGGTGAGGGAGCTGCTGTGGGGTCAGAGGGTGTGGGCACATCCCAGGAGCTGCTGATCCTGCAGATGGTGGCTCTTCAGCAAAACTGGCTTCTGCAAGCCCTTGACATGGAGTTCTCCAAGCAAGGGTATGGAATTACTCTTGACAAAGGGAACTGCCAGCCATTGGCCCTTGGGGAGAACAAAACTCAACATGTCCTCCCATTTCTGCAAGCCAATACAGCTCTGGGAGGGGTTTATATTCCAGATACACCACATGAGGACGTGCTTCAGAAAAGCTGATATAGACACGCTTTTCACCACCACCACTTCAATATTCATAGGAAAGGGAAGTAATAGGGAACTTATTGGGGAAGAGATTACAAAGGAAAGATCTGATAGTAGAGGAGAACAGAGCTATAGAGAGACTCTTAATAAATAACTGCTATGGTCCCAAGCAAGTTAATAAAATTACAGACTAATTTAACCACATCCCTAAACTTGCCCTTCAACAATTGCATGGTCAAGACATTGTATACAAACAGAGAGGTCAGCCTTTGCTAATGACCACAAAAAGCTTCCTCAGTGCAGCAGTGCAGACAAGCTGCAGTTGCAGACTCCGGCGCTGAGTCACGGACTATAACCCTTCCCTACATGTGTAAGGCATTAAGTGTTCATCACAGAAACTTAAATAAATTAAATCATTCCATTGCAAATGACAAAAAGGGAACTTTCAAGTTGCACAGTTGTAGTTCAGAGATATGGAAGCAATAAAGTTAAGGTTCCACAGGCAACCTCATCTCTGGGTTTTGGTCTGCATGTAGTGTGGTTGTTAATTCCATAAACCACTAATGGTTTTGGGTTTTTTCTTAAAAAGAACAGAATAATAGTTTTTATTTGCATACAGTCTATAAACTCTCAGTAGAGGTAGCTCTACTTTATTTAAATAATCCAGTCTCCTTTTTACTGACATATTCTTATGCACCAACATCTTTTCCCTCTATTCTCACATTCTGATGTTCCAAAATCGCATTTCTCTCCAGAGAGCCCCACCAAAAATCCTAACCTCTAAGAAATTAAGCAGGGTACAGAAGGCTTTCTTCAGGGATCTATCCCCCTGCATTTTTCTATTAATTCACAGCATTCCACATGTGCAAGAAAATACTCTGATAAATCTAAATCTAGCTTAATTGAATGAGCAGGAGGTCTTTATATGCCTATAATCTTTCATCATTATTCAGCCATGTTATTCACAAGCTTTTGCAGGTTGCTTATAAAATATGTGTTGTCTATCTTTTAAGCAAGTGACTTCATCAGCTCTGGGTGCCATACCATGGGTAGCTTACAGTACATAGAAGTCATCTCATATATACACTAAAAACTGAAAACAATATTTGAATCTGTATGGAAAACAGTATTAGTATCACAGAGTCTATATCAAATTCACACAAACAAGAAAAGTTTCAATCTTACCAAAAGAGGAAATTCAAGTTTACTGTTGTGCAGACAGAACATTAAAATTTTGTTATGTTGAAGGTTGTAGGGATTGCTTCATTTTTATTTTTTTTTCTCTACTGTCTTACATTAACTGAACATTTTTAGTTCTACTCTTCATCAACTACCTGCTAAGAATATCCTGAAAATTGGGGAATCTACAGTCAGGCAACTTACATGGAAATGCCATGACAAATGTAGTAAAGAGGTCATCAATGGCAGAATCTGAATATACAAGTTCAAGAGCTTCCTACTGTATCTGGTATAGAAAAAAATATCCAAAGGTGAAGTTCTTTGGAGAATTTAAAAAAAAAAAATTAGGTTTAGAACTTCTTACACCATAAGTGGCTGTGAAATCAATCAAACATAGATGAGTACTTATGTCAGAAGTTTGTGAATCCCACCCAAAGAGAAAAATGAGATAGAGCACAACACAGCTATGCAAGAATCCAGCAACAAAAATATTGTCTAGGGATAGCTTTGAAATATTTATAAACAAGAGGAGTGTTACAGTGGAGGGAAGGAAAACTATAAACAATAGGGTCATATTCTAACTTTAATAAAGAAAAAAATAAAAGGCAAAATATCTGAAATACCAAAGGAACGTCTTTAAAGGGAATTTGGGGGTGGGAGGGCACAGTTGGGTTTTTTAAACAACCATAAATACTCTCAGACTTGTACTGGGATGAGACAAGAGTGGCATCTAGTGGCTCCCAACGTTACAGTGCTTGTTCCCATTGAACAGCTGGGATATGGCCCAGACCTGCTTTTCTGCAGTGCTCATTCCCACCCTCTGGGCTGTAATTGAGTATCTGCTGAGTCCTTGATAGCAAAATTGGGGAATGGGGGCATGGGGAGGTTAACAAGTAAAGGAATCAACTAAAGAGATTTTATTCGAGGTTTATCAGCACTTGGTTTGCAACTTTGCTAAGAGGAAAGTAGGTGGGATTTTTGTTTTAATCTGGCAGGAATAAATTATACACTCTGTAAGAAAATGTTTTGTAAAGCTATGGGACTAATATGAGTTTTTTCATGTGTGCTTGTTTACTTACCCCTGACTTCCAACTACAAAGCATATTAACAGAGCACATTCGTACCTTGTGTACATGTTTGGTCATATTTCCCAAAAATTAACTTCAAACTCTCATGAATTCCATGTTTTTAACATGAAAATATTGAAAAGAAGTTCCCCAAGTGAAAATTTTGGCAGTTCCTTATAAGAGTAGACAGTGTGTTTGCAGGAACCTATTTTCAGAGAGTCATTCAGATCCCCTGGGGAAGGATCACTTGCCTAGGAAAAGGGTACAGTATTATGGCATTAGGGAGACTTGATGAGTTTTTGATCCAGGTTCCATTTTAATTACGTATTATTAATCATTTTGCAGTTGGAAAAATCCACAACTGTCTATGTATAACTAATTAGGAACTCATGTTTCTTAAATTAAAGAAATGTGTAGAGGTCTCTTTTGCAGTGTGGGGTTGAGCTGAGAATGCATTGCACTAGAGCATAAATTTTCCTTCACAGTCCAAAAACTGTTCCTCTACAACACAAATATACAGGAAATTAAATTGTGTATTATATTCCAAAACTGCTGTGAGACACTACAAACATTCAAATATCACCGCTGAAATGGCCATTTAAGTAACCTCATCTGCTTTGCATTTGCAGTTCTTATCTCTTTGAAATGGTGTTCTGATAGTAAAAAATAATTTGTCTATTAATCCATGCACAGAGTAACCACACAAGCATAAGTATATATTAATTGATATTACTGTTTATGACTTGGATGGCAATGACTGAACAGTACAAATGCTGCTATTACTATCAGCAGAACTGCATGCAAAGAGGATTTGAATTGTATTCTGTGTCAGACACAAAGCCACTAAACTAATATTTATATTAAACAGAATCCAAGTGTTGAATGTTAATACATATATATACAGTGATGTAATTTAAAACATTGCAAAATGTATGTAGCAGAGAATAAACCAAAAAATCTGTGTGAGGTGGCAAGTCACTGTGTTCAAGCTTAATTTGAGTGTCTATTTACTTCAGAAGTGACTTTTTTTTTTTTAGTTTTCAGAATTTAAAGTGGAATTTAAAGCTACAATTTCATTTTTAAAACTGAAATACAAAATTATTGCAGATTTCTAGAAAGTACTTTGATTCTGCCAGACACATTTACCAAGTCCAAACGGAAGCTTTTTGGCTTCTTTTTTTTCCCTGAATTTTGGTTAAGAATGGCCACACTAGCTTAACATGGTGAATACTATGGAAAAGCTTAGATTTAAATTCCTGGGGGAAAAAGGATTTTGATAATACAGCTGCTGACTTGCAATACAATACATGTGATTTGTTAGCACAACTTGCCAGAATTCTAAGCTTTAAGTACCATCCTCTTCCCAGTAAAGAAAATTAAAAATCAAGGGAAAAGCAAAGCTTCGGTCAGTACTTTGACTACACTCTGTGTTTCTATCCAGTGTTTTGAACATACATCACCAGTTTTACATCATTATAATGTTCTAGCTATTAAGTTTCCATATTCTATGATTATTGAGAAGAAGCTGTATGGCTTTTTGCAGCACCTGCACAAAGCAACGCGACATTTAAATTAGCTTTTCAAAATTAGCTTTTCCCGCATAGGCCAGCTCTGGGTGCTGGATCGCTCAGCAGAACTTCCCTGCGACCTTTCTGTCAGGACAGGCTGCATTTCCAAGGGTTCCAGTCCAGCCAAGGGGGAACAGAACTGCACCATTTATTTGTGTGAGCAAAGAGCAGGCAGGAGTCTGAGTCACGGATCCCGGCTCGGCTGTGCTCACTGCCCTTACAAATGCACACGCCATCGCATGCAGGCATCCAAGTAATCCCTGCTCTCCAGTTTTCCATCTAAACACAAGGGAGGAGGTTTACACAGCCATAAATAATTAGGTAATACCAATCAGGAAGATAAGCAACACTTTCAGACTATTGGCCGCATTATTCGCAACTGAGGGCTTGCCGGGGTGGGAGCAGGAGGGAGAAGTGGTGGATCACTTGTTGAAAAAAAGGACAATCAAACAGAAAAGAATGTAATTAGTGAAACACTGGAAATGTAAGAACAGCCAACTCCCATCTGTAATTGCCATGAAACCCAGAGACAGTGATTGCAGCGCTCCCCAGCAGAGCTGTCCTTTGCCAGCTGCAATGAGCTGGAGGAACCGAGCGTCTGCAGAGATTTGTACAATACCTGCCCCGCATGTGCCAATGGCCGCTTTTGTTGAAGTGGTGGAGACATGGTTTTAGTTAATGCGGGACGTTTCAACTGGTAAAACGTTACTAAGTCAATTGTATATCAATGTACATTCTGGTATCACAGCAGTTACAGTTCAGCGTGTAGGGTAACAATAATGGAAAACAGAACTTGCCATTATGTATCATTAAAGTATAATCAATTACAGGAATCTGTTAGTGCTTTCCTTCAGAGACTCAATCACGAGGAAACACAATCTACTTAAATGTGCAGATAACAAACGGAAATGATTTTTAAAACAAGGTGACTGGGTTGAAAACATTTTTAAAGATAAACTTTAACAGATTTCCTGACCTCATTTTATTAATGCAAAAGTCAAAATAGACAAAAATGCTGGCTTTATATTCCAAGAATGGAATATGAAAGTTCGTATTAAATCTGGGCCTGGAGCATGTATTTTCCAGCCAACGTGCAAGATGGCGTTTGCTGTATTCATCATTATATATTTGTGTGTATACACAATGATGTCACTGTTTATGGCACTGTAAAGCCCAAATCAGAAAACAGAGTTTTTATACCGTTTTATACTTTTATACTGTCCTTCTGGAGTTCCCCCACACACGGGCTGAGGCAACGCTCCCCAGACTGGCCGATGAATGGCAGGGCTTATCTGGAGACCGGAGCAGAGGTGCCTGCTCTCGGCTGAGCGCTCCCGGGGAGCCAGGCAACCACGGCAAGAGCTGATGAAACCATCAGGCACATCCTCGGCTGTGAGGAGGATTTGTCACCGCAGAAATGCTTTATCAGTCAAAAGAAGAGCTGAGCCGCAGTCTGAAGAGTAAGGGCAAGGCAGCAAATGAAGCAGCTCTGTATCCCACATCCTTTGTAGCTCTTCTGTCTCTCTCTGGATTTATCCTGGCACACCAGGGGCTCTCTAGGCTTGCACAAGCTGCACAGGTGAGTCACCCAGCTAAAATAAATCTGGATCCACCCAAACAGGCCTTGACATCAATCCTACCTCTCGGGTTTGTCCTCTCACAGACAGAGGGAAAACAGGACGATGAGGTGAAAACCTGTGTTGGGAGAGGATGGATGGGATGAACAATGCTGAAACATTAGGGGTGGGAGTGAAGAAAGCTCACCCAGGAATAGAGACAAAGCCGAAGTTGAACAGCTTTCACTCCAAGCAGTCCCCAGTGTTACTGTATTGCCTGTGAGTTAAAGTGAAAGCAAGAAACAAGTAAAACCTGCATTGCAAGGAGTGCAAGCTGTCCTTGATTAAAACCCCTCTGTCTCCACCTTGTGTCATCCACTGCCCTCTTTCCAAAGAATCTCCCTGACACTTTGGCCTTGACAACAATCTGACCTCTCAGTTTTGTCTTCTCACACACAGGGGGAAAACAGGAAGATGAGGTGAAAACCGGTGTTGTTCTATTTCTCCACAAGCCCAGCAACCCCTGCTCAAGAGGAACGCTGGTGCTGCCAAGAATGTAGAAAGATCAAGGACTGGGAATTGTTTGGAGGAAATACACAGTAAGGTATTTATCAAGGAATTAAATTTAAAAGAAAGAAAGAGAGAGGAAAAAAAAGGAATTTCATTTATCTATGTGGTTAATTGTGGATACTCTTAAGGTTGCTATTTTAAGGAGTTCAGTACAGAAGCTAGATCAAAAATGAAAAAATATTTTGGGATTCAAGTGTATATACAGTACATATAGTACATGCTACACATCCTTATTTTCTGAATTTCAATTAATCTTTAAGAGATTTCTCATTCTATAATCTGAAATAGATCCCAATGAATATAGGTCCCATAAAAGCTGCAGAAAATTACAATTCTAAGAGATGAAACAAAGTAGGGAACGGGAAAGGATATAGAAGTTGAGTAATTTGTCATAACAATACCATTTTGTATTTTACCTCCTTATTATGTCTTTTCATATTATTGACATTTTACATGTAGTTAAAGCCTGGAAATTTATGTCTCTCAAGGAGAAAAATAATCATTTGAATTTTAGAGAGCTACCTCAATACCCGTATGGGAATTTCAGTAAAAATAAGGGAAATTTTCAAAAGGCAACGTAGGATTTGCCCCTTTACTGAGAGGTTTGCACTTAACTTTGAACATTTCTGCCCTCTCAATTATCTGTGGCACCAAGACCGTGATACTTTGTGGGTCTGTTAACTTCCCAAGTGCTTGCAGGAAACAACTGGATGCCCAGCTACTAAATGAATGCATTAGGAGATGTGACACTTGTGATGGGGAAAGAGACAGGGATCTGAAGCACTGCTGGGCCTTCTGTGACAGGTTCTGAGTAAGACATGGTCAACCAGCAGCCAGGGCTGTGTAGAATAGAGGGCTGACAGCCCGGGGCAGAGACTGTGCTCCAGTGGCAGGGCAATGAGGATGAGTTAGGGCAGCACTTTCCCAGAGCAGGGCCCCAGGCTGGCTCCCCCAGCCCTCTCTGCTGCTGCCATGGGGGCAGAATTTGAAGTAGGAGAGAGGGGCATTGAGTCAGACTCCTCAGGGAGGAGGGGAGTGTGACTGAAAGGAGAGAAGACCATGGAGAGCAGTTCAGAGCTGTGCAAGGGCAGCCAGGCCACTGGGCTGGGCAGAAAGGCTGGGAAAGAGCTCACGGCCTCCAAAACCTCCCATGGCTTTTCATAACCTCAGATGGCCTCTGTCCAGACCATTTCACATCATCACAAGTCCATACAACCTGTCAAAAACAAACAAACAAACAAAAAAACAACAACAACAAAACACCACCACAAATCCAGCATAAGCTTCTACAAGCCCTAAAAACTGAACCAAATCTCCTCACCTTGCTGTCAACCAGCTGAGCCTTTGCCAGCCCCATACCCAAAACCTCCACAGTCCCTTCCACCACAGCACATCCCCTTCCACTCATCTCTTCTTTGCTGCAAAATTCTGGTTTGCACAGGATGCTGAAAGCTCTTGAGCTGACTTTGCCAGCAGGAGCTTCACACAGCACAGAATACTCATTAAACATTTCACCAGTATCTCTGATTGTCACCTTTTTGATGTGCAGCAATATTTCTCTGAACACATGCTCCTTGTTTCAAAAAGCTAACTGGACAAGGACTAAAATTTCAAATTCTTATTTTTTTTACATTTCGATTGACTGTTCCAAAAGCTTTAGCTACACAGCTGATGGTTTAAATCTTAAATCTAAAATGCATGAAAATTAAACACTAAATAAAATCACTGTTATTTAAATGTTGCCCTTCTTTTTTCTTTTTTTAATTAATCACGAACAAAATACTTATTTAAGTTTGGCCTGCATGATTTTTCAAGGAAGAGACCATCACTTTTTTCCCAAATGCAAGTACATCTCCCAATTTTTTAATTCATGCACTTAATCATTGAGCTTTGTTGAGCAAAACCCACAGCCTGATCTTAGACATGGTCTTTCACTAGGAGGGTTTTTAAGAGAATTTTTTAAGGAGGACACCTCCTACAGCATAACCCACAAAACCAGTGATAAAGATGTGCATATCATGCATTATACTTCAGCTTGAATTGCAGAATTTTGAACAAAATGATTAAAGCATAAATACTAAATTATACATGCATTTAAATATGCAAATTTAGTTCATACTCTCAGTCATAGCCACAAGTCTATGTGGAGTACAGCTCAGAAGGCTGTATTTCTAAGTCTAAAGGTTTTACACATCACAGATTTGTCAAATTTTGAAATCTTCAATTTTCATATTAAAAAGACCTGGAAGTCATTAACTGTGGCCCTTGACTTCAATCTATTGTGTGCTGTCACCTATTATTCATGGAAAAATAATTGCTTTTGTTTTTCAAAATAGGGTTGTTTTTTTTTTAAATCTGAGTTTAAAAGTCGCCAGTGACTATTTCACAAGGAGAAGTGTCCAACTATCCATTAATTAAACATGCAAGTGTATTATTATAATTAAAAAACCCCATAGTTCACTGAGTCCAGGCAAATCCTGTATATTATGAATTGACAAACCACAACTGATGAAACGATGCATGAAAATAGAGACAGAGGCAAAATAACCTGCTTGAACCCAGAAAATTTTCAGACAATAACCATTACCAAGTTTAATTAACTTTAACACAAAAGTGGGGGCTCCTTCTGTTTCAAGTTAATGAAGCTCAACACATGGACACTACAATTAGAGACAAAAGCATAAGTCTAAAGCAAGTTATATTTCAGGATTGAAATAATGAGCTTGGTATTTTAATTTCACTGTCAGCAATTACATGAGAGCCAGAAACAAAGACACAATGCATGCAATGGAAACGTTAAGGTACAAATGCAGCTGGTTTTCACTCAATGTCTTTCTTATAAGCCAGAGGCAAGAAAATAATTTTTTTCCTACAATAAGCAGTATGTACAATACCCTGGAAATATTTCGACTGTGATCATCTAAGATTTACTCACTTTCATACTACACAAGTCAGAAACATGACCTCATCTAAAGCCCTGAACTGCTTAGTGACTCCTATCATGCCTTTCTCATATATATTCATTAAATCTTTATCTATAATACTCTTATTTCCATTTAAAATGATTTTTGTGTAGCAAAAAAAAGCTGCTCTCCCACAAAAATGAATAAGCCTAGATCACTTCCACCCTTTTCAATAATTTGCTTATTCCTGAATAGTAGGCTGGAAGAATATATGACCCTTAACTTAATCTCATCAGCAAGCACCTCCAAAGGAAAAAAAAAAGGCACAAAAAGAGAAAAGATGGTCTGCCATTTATGTCTCCCATTTATAGTTTATTAAACTTAGAGATAATAGGAAAAAGGTGGAAAAAAGCAGAGAACGTCTGGGCTGGAGTATCAGATATCACTGCTTATTACTGGCTATCTGCCTAGTAATCATAAATCCATTGGGTAATATTCTCAAATCTTTTGCTTTTCAGGTAGGTGTGAGCCAAAAAGAAAAAAAGTTTAATTTTCTATGAAGAGCAAAAAACAGCAAGCACAGCACAACTGGGTACCAGGATGCATAAATATTCCTGATTACGAACCCCTGCACATAAAGCAAACAGGAAGAGTTTGAAGTTAACAGTGTGTACATCATGCAAAAGGTATCTCTGTCCCAAAAGATAGATATCACATAGACTATGAATGAACTGCTCCAATAAATTATATTATTCCTCAGAGGGGAGAGGAGAGCAATGTTATAAACAGTGACTTCAGAAAAGTGAGAACAATAGGGCATTGAAATTTATAAGAGTGAATTAAGGATCTTTTTTTCCTGGAGGAGAGCTCAGTATCATTGACCAATGAGCCTTATAAATAAAATTATTAACTCCTGCACTGCCTGTTCCCCTAAGCACCTCAGCATCTTGCACTTTCAACATCCTCTACCTACATTTAGTTTCTGATATAGGTACAAATACATACAGAATTAAGTAGAAGTTTCAAATAGATTTTTTTTTTAAAATACACTTTCCAGAGAACTCAGAAAACACATGATCCTGGCAGAACACACATGTCAGACACATAGCTTTGATGAGAGACTGAGTGTGCCTTTATAGAAGATTTAACCAGAAAACCATCCCTGTACATCACCTCCTCCTTGTGCAGTGGGACACATACTGGGTATCCATGGATAAAGGAAAGCTAAGCCAGAGTAGAATTTTTCAAAATGAATCTTGATAGGATCAAACCCCTCAGATCTGCCACTTGCTTTTGGCATCACTTAAAGCAAGGAGAGTCGTTTTGTTAAAACATTCTCCAAGATCTTGACAGCCCTGGGAAAGCAGGACTAAATCTGACTCCCAGAGTGAACCCTGCTCAGTGCTGAGGGCAGGGCCAAGGCACAGGGCTCGGAGTTCTGCTGACTTTGTCTGCAGCACAAAGCTAAAAGCTAATTAAAAAGCATTTTCAGAAGATGACAAGCTTTTTTTTCCTGTGAGAGAGGGATGTCCAGTACTTTCGAGGCCACAAGTCTGAACAAAGAAGTCAAAGAACTGCCTACTATGATGTGAATTTCAATGTCAAATTCCTGTTTGCTATCACCAATATGCCAAACATTAAACATTGGCAACTCTAACTTCACCTTGTATGTCATTTCTCTGGCTTTTTAGCTGCTTTCTTGCTTAGTTAGAATTGGAAATTGATAGGCCCATAAACATCTACGAGAGACACATTATTAAACACATCATCTCTGCTCTGACAACGATAAGCCAAGTTCTCTAAGGTTTACAGTAATCTCAAGGAGTGTATGTTTTTCAGTAACATTGTGATCTTTATTCCTCATCTATGCAGCATTTCTCCCTCAGTCCCTGTGCATACTTGTTTTGCCTGACTTCTCTGAAACCTGTTTTAAAGTTTTATTTGAATGTTACCTACTCTTCTCTCTTCAAAAGTTTTTTTTATTTCAGTAACTGAAAATAGTTTCTCCATTTTAGCCTCACTATAAGCAAAGGTAATGGCTCTTAGAGAGACTTGCAAAAAGATTACTTTCAGTACTCATGAAACACTAAGATATTAACACTTAACAGCTTTTCCTTTACACATTATTTAGGTATTTCTCCTTCTCCAGCCTTCTTCCCTGCACTTTACAGTCTTCTGCCACCTAACCTTTTTCTGCTGTGTTTGTGCTTTCTTCTGCATCCTCCCTTTCAAAACAAGGTTTGCCCCGTTTAACCTTTCCTGCCTGCTGGTACATCCCTGCCCAGGGCAGGGGCCTGGGGCTGGTGGGATCACCTCTTCCCAAAGGCCAGTCTGCTCTGAGATGCAGGGGGAGCCTCCAGCTGCTCGACTCTAAACGGTGGCACCCATGGTGGACACGTTACTCTGACTGGGGGGAAGGGCAAAAACATTGCCTGAATCTATTCTGGTTTGGGCAATCTTGGCAGGAACGCTGGGCATTTGGAAAGAGTAAATTGTTGTTAGAGTCTCACAGTTCTTACAAGTTTACCCCCATTCCCAGTTCAACGTGACAAATTTCACTCTAATTTTAAGGCTGCATTAAGTACTGTTACTGATTTTCTGCTAAACATTCATTTCATACTGTCTCTCTCTATTTTCTTTTTCCCCCTATTACCTTCTCGAAAATTAACATACCTGTATTCATGTGACTGGTTTCCTCTGGTACATCATTACCCCCTTACCTGAACAATACTTGTTTATTCCTCTATCTGTTCTATCAGAGTAAGTTAAATAACTGCCTTGCAAAAAACAATAAACGAAAGAATTCCCTGTTACAAACAACAAATTGTTTTATCGTGATTCTGAATAGAATTTCAGTTTTATTTATAAAACCCACGAGTTTGTGTGAATATGCAAGAATCTGAGCTTTTACTTCTTTTAAATATGTCTCTAATGCTTACAACATGCATACAAAGAGCATTAAAAAAGCCACCTGGAGATACTTAATGGCTTGAGAATGGGAAAGGAAAAATTGTATTGGCACAATCAGTATATAGACACTTTCTGTCCCATCTTGTCGGTGCTGTTAGATGTGACCTGTTAATCTTTTTTGTTTTGGAAAACACATTTCTTTTTTTTGCAGAATTGTGCCAGAGAGGAAAAGACTTCAGCTGCTGTTCAAAGCTATCCTCTGAATCCAGTAGGAGAGACACTCAGACTAAAGCCTCTGAGATCCAAAATCACTGCCCCATCCATCAGGCTTTTCTGAGCTGAGTGTCTCACTAACCCTTCTGCTGAATGATTTCACATAATACAAATAATTTAATATTCACTAAAGACGCAACTTGAACAGGTTGCTCATATCCTGAGAGCCCCACCCATGTGCTTATGAGTTGTTCTGAAGCAGAGGTTTCTCTTGCTCAGGAAAGCCTTTGAGGTGCCTCAATGTTTTATCAGATAACTCGAACATGGGGTGAAAAAGCTATTTCTTTCTCACTGCTGGCAGCAAGCAAACATAATAAAGGGCCAAATAAATATAAAAGGTAAAATCTCAGGAAAACAGCATTATCAGCCCAGTCATACAGTTCTTTGACAACTCCAGGTTTCAGATTTCTGTCATTTACAGCAAGTATCACCAGACAAAAGCACTGTGTCCATATTTGATGGGAAGAACTGAATTTATAGAGTGTTCTTCAGCACACACCTCACACACTTCAGATAGAGACTGCTGTTATAGGAGAGAGGCTGGCAAGAATAAATCCAGAAATGTCTGGAAACTACTTCTGGCTTAAGGGTACCAACAGGACTAGTCCTGTAACTGCAGTGAGAAGAACCAGTCTCCAGAAATCTGTGCCAAACTTCCTCAGAATCAGAGCACATTATTTGTAGTAAAAAATTCAGACCAGAGTCAAATTTCCTCTGCCAGTTCTTCTGCTGTCAAGCCCTGTGTAGACAGGACAGCTATTGAACCAGACAGGCAGAGAATTACTGTTCTTTTTGGATGGGTCCCTTATATAAGGCAGAACAGCACCAAAATTACAAAACTGCTGAAAAATCATCTCTCCTGCACCTCTGCTTCTGAGACAGTGAGTTAAACTCTGCTCTTCTGGGCCCAAAGTCACTCCTTGCCTACAGAAGCTATGAACAAACAAAAATAAAATCACTCTAGTTATTTACATTTGATTTGTTTGTTGTAAGACAACATAGTTCTTGGGAAAATAATTGTGTGGAAGAAAGAAAAGTAATAGAAATTATCCAGTGATGATAATTGCCTTAAAACATCAAGAAATATTCCCTCAGTGCTCAAAAAGCTCCAAACTACAACACTCCAAAGTGCAAAAAATTAATGAGGTCATTTATCATTAGAAGATGAGCTAAAATATTGCTAGCCTGGCTTCACAGAACCTTGTTTCTCTTTTTCTCTTTACTTGCCACAGAGGCAGAAAACAGAAAACCTTTGAAATTAAAATAACCAAAAAGGTGCAGGGCCCCTCTTTCTGATACTTAAGCCCTGCCATACATGCTAAGTGAAGACCAAGTGGAAGCCTTCCTCTGAAGATTATTTTGTGAATGAATTCTGCTGTATTTTTCAACCAGTTACATCTGAATCCACTGATGTCTTGATATTTTCATAGCCATTTCAGTTTTCCTCTTGCCAACCTCAACAAATAAATAAGAAAGAATAGACAAGATAAAATACCTTCCACTGAAAGGGCTAAAAATCTGAAAATCAATTTGTTGCAGTATTAGAGCAGCTGGGAAGTCCTTAATTTGAGCTCACAGAAATCTATAAGAACAATACAAAACTAAGAACTGCAAAGAGGAATATTTTATTTCTTTCAGGAAAAAATAATGAAGTATTTTATGAAAGAAAAAAAACACCAAAGGAAAAACTAACACCAAATAAAAAAATTTAACAGATGCTTTTATGATTCAAATGTGGCTTGCTGGGCCTTGTAGTTAATTAGCTCACTAGACACATTTCTGTGCACCTTTTCCTTCCTTTCAGCTTCAAACTGCACTGTAATTCTTAAGAGTTTGAGTCTTTGGTGATGCAGTTGGTTTTTAAGGACGTTCTGTATTCTGTGCTTTCTGTCTTTCCTTGATCTCCATCATTATGGAAACAATTCCAACTAGTCAAAATAAGAACCACACCTCTGCAGGTCCTGGCAGCATTTTATGTCAGAGCTGCATCCAAACTATGGCTCCAGCTGGGTGAACCAAACCAAAGAGACCCCGAGTGTCAGAGTGAGAGAGATGGGAGCAGACCTGGGAGCAGATCCCGGGCACAGCCCTTCAGGAAAGAGCTCCAGGGGCAGAATTTACAGGGGAATTAACTCCGGTGTTCTGCAGCTGCTTCTGCAGGAGCTGTGCAGAAGTTTACAGCTTAGATTGGTGTGAGCTCTAGGGATCTCTTCCTCCTCCTGCCTTTTTGCAAGCTCCAGCTGCAGTGTCCACAGCCCACCCAAACAGAGCTGAGAGCACTAGGGCCTGCAAAAGCCTAGAAAGGAATTTAGGTGGTTTCCAGGCTTGGAGTTTAGACAGACTGGTTTGTGATTTTGAAAATAAGCAGCTTGGATGAATAATCCCTGAAGAACATCAAACTTCATGTGCTGCATTGCTGTTTTAAATGCACTTTTCAAAAAGTCATTTCAATCACTGGTTACAAGAGCTTGAAGTCCAACAGGCTTCCCTTTCTCATGTGGATGTTCAGGACCCTTCAAGAGCTGACTTCAGACTTGTGGACATTATTCTAACAGCCAGGAAAATATTAATAGTCTGTAAATCTAATTAGCATGTGCCTCCTGCAATATTAGTGAGAAAATAAACACACAAACAGACTTGCCTGAACTGCTACCATAGAAGTAATGCATATGTTATAATGGGAGTTTAATAAGATTATGTGGAATAGCTGTTCTCAATTATCTTTTGTCCTTGTATTGTCTAGTACCTGATGTCAATGTAATCACCATCTCTTTTTTTAAATTTTGATTGAATCCCTAAACATTTAATAATCCATCCTCATAAATTTTTGCCTGCTATCATTATACTAAATAAATATTTAAGTCAGATTTTTTTTCAGTAGCATCAACTTAAGTTATTATTTATGTCTATATTTAAGCTTTATATCTAACAGCTAAATTTCAGATTTTAAAAAAGTCAGGTAGTTCCACTTAAACAATAAACTATTGAGTAATATTAACAGTTGGAGGATTAGACTCAGAAGGTGTAAACTGCATGAATTGGACTAATTGTGTTCCTCAGCCCTCTTTTAATATTTGTGCTTTCTCCTAAACATTTGAAGTTTTACTTTTTGTAGATTTTCAAAATATGTATAAAAAAGTGCATTGTTCACATGTGTAAACTGCTGGAAACCCCTTAACTCTCCATCTGCTGATTTCACAAGATTCTCTATGTAGCCAACACACATAGTCTGAGAGTAAGGATGTGATTTTTCATGGACACGAAATGCAATTTGGAGTTAACAGCAAAATCTGGCAGACAGGTACCTAACTCTGGTATAGCTTTACAAACCTTTTCCTTAAGGCTCAGTCATATGTTATAGATCTTAGAAAAATGAATAATGAAAAACAGCCTTGCACCAGTATTTCTTTTTTATCCCACTAAATTAACTTAAGGAGTATTCTTAAAAGAAACTAATCTTTTCCTAAAAAATATTTGATTAATCCTCTTCTAGTCCTCGGGCATAAAACTGAAATAAGCTCAACCATCTTAACACACTGGCAATCCAATCTCTCCTATTTTATGCAGTATGAAGTAAAACTTCAACAATCAGAAAAATAAAATCTGGTCATTCCTGTGCATCAACTGTGCACTGACTTTAATTCTAATAAAAAGAAATAACCTTGTTTTTTTATCATCACATCAGACACATGCAGGAAAAACTCAGCAGGCATGTAAAGCAAATGAACTAATGAACTTAATTAACACACAAAAAATAAAAGAACTACCTTGCAGTTGTGTGTTTGTAGTGAAATCAGTCAGCAAATGAACAACTAGTCATGACAAAATTTTATATTACTTCCTCCTGTCACTGGGGTCAGAAGTACAAAAATTGGACAGAAACTAAGTCATATTAAATCTTCATCCTAAAATTAATAGGGGGTTTTTTGGGTTTTCTTGTAAGAAACAAAGCACAAGTCATTTTTAGAGCCGCATTGAGAACTCCAGCACCAGCCCCACTGCTAAACACCCTCCTGCTGAGGTCAGGGAAAGCCAGAAAGAGCCCAGCACTGAGAGGGATGCTGCCCTCCCTGTGCCCAGCTGCTGGGAGCACAGCTGGGTGTGCACAGAGCTCGGTCACACGGTGCCTCAGGAGCCCCCCAGCCCTGGGGCTGCAGGCTCCGGGTGCTTCAGCACCCACTGCCTTGGGGCATTTTTACCTTTCAGAAGCTCTCCAGGTTCCAGTGGTTTGATGAAGTGTGGTGGGAGGACAGAGCCTCTAAACACCTCTGTGGTGGTGTCAGCTGCATATGCAACAAATTCTTAGATACATGACAGATCCAGGGAAGGGTTCTCCACTTCAGAGCCTCTTCCACAACACCTGAACACCAAAACCACCACAGTGTTTCTGTGAGCCATAACACGGCAGTTCACATCATGGGGAACACAGCCCCAAGCACAGAGGTAGTAAAAGATCAAGAGGCCAAATTTCAGTTAACAATAATTATAACTTATTTGATTTTATTTTTTTTAAAAGATCAGCTCCTAACAGAAGATGTTACCCTCTTTATTATCTTTATTCTCTTTCTCCAAAAGTATGTCTCTAGCAAAGAGCTAAGCCAAGAAAACTAAAGCATGATTGTAGAATCACTTCAAAACCTGCAGCATCCAATCCTCTTGCTGGGTATGTGAGTTTGGCAGTTGACCTCTACGCTGGGAATTTTTCTGTCATATTAAAGTCACAAAATCAGGGGAATGGTTTCATTTTAAATAAAGGTGAGCACAGACACTCCCATGTAAAGGAAGAGGAGCAATTCTTTACACCTAGGAATATGTTGTGGCAGGGCATCTTGCTGTAGCAATACAAGTGGTAACTTACTTTATGTCCTCAAATACATTAGGCATAACTAAGGAAATTCCACCTATAAACTTGAAAACAATATTTAATAACACAGAATTGCTTACACCCATACCCATGAGGTAAGAAAACCCTGGACTGAGACTCAAATATAAGTAGCATTTAGATGGTTATTTCCTCATAGCCTCACGTCCCTAACAGAAAAAAAAAAATCACCCAAACCCCAAATATTTCAGGGTAAATCTTTAAAGTCTGCTTCACTGATTCATAGTTTGGCCATTACTCAAACGTGCAATGTATAATGCTGATGAGTTAAACATCACATCACCCATTTTGACTTATTCCTTTCAATTCTCTGGGAGTTTTATTTATGTTTATACCTACAAGGTTGGTGGTGCCAATAGATTCAGTCCAGGGATAGATAGTTGAGTGCTTAGACCATTACACAGAATTACAGTATATTGATTAGAATACCTATGTAATAACTAAGGACAAAACCAATAATGTTACTAAGAAAAATGCCCAGAAGGGATCAGGTTTAGTCTAACCAAGTAATACAGTTTCAGCATTGCTGAAGAGAATACCAGCAGTCTAAAAGGTGAACTCCCAGGGTTAGTGTTTTCTTTAAGTTGATGCTTTTCTACAGTCAATAAAAAATATTAATACAATTTTATTTCTCCCTTTTATCATTTTTATGTACTAAAACAATATTATCTATGCTGTCCTCAAGACACAGAATGTGAAGGTGGACAAATAAAAAGCAAAAAAACACTTTCTTTGTGCGCTTTTTGAATTTCCAGAATATTTGAGCACAAAGAGGACAGGCTGGTGCTGTATCACATATCACTAATTCTAAGCATTTAATCCTGTCTTCCACACATCGGTCAAAACAATATAAATGCCAAAAAATTCCTCTTTGATAGCAGAATTATATACACTGAACTTTATATAAGCCTTCTGTCCCCCCTCCCCTTGAGTGTACACTATCAAATAATCCTGGCCATTACTTCCTATTGAGCAGATGGTATTATGAGATTTTTGATAAAGAACAACAATCACCCAGCAAGGGTTGCAAAGGGGTCGCTGAAACCAAGATTAACAATTGATTAGCTTTAATGGACCGTGACAGTAATAAACAACAGAGCTCCACACCAAGATTTGATTGTCCTGTTAATGCTGCTGACACTGATGGCTTTTAACTGGCTTCCTGAAAGTGTTAATATTGCCAGAGCCTTGGCAAATGAAGGACTTTGTCAAAGTGAGAGCTGTCCTGCACTGAAGAAGCATTTACTGTAGCCCTCTCAAACATCTTCTATAAAGTGTGTTTCTGATTTATTCATACAATAGTTCCTATTTCTCCAAGGCTTAAAGTTCAACAAAATGAAACACAGCACACATCTGCAAGGCTGGAGTGTAATAGAGCTCTAAAGCATTTGAATATAGAATCCAGCACTCCTCAAATACTCAACAATAATGTGAATTATAGTTTCCAGTGTGCTCATTTTATCCTTACTCCAACATGGGCTGACAGGTCTCAGTATCACAACCTTCTAAACTCAATTCTTTTGTGCTTAGCTCTGATAAGTTGACTCAATTTTTTCTTCCTTTCTGCACAGAAATCAGTAATTTGCATCATATTTTTATTTAAATAAAGTGGTTTGTGATTACTGGAAGTAATCATGGCAAAGTCTGAAAACAGAACTTAAACTTATCTGTTTATTTCTTAGATTCACATATGGGAAAGTGTCTATGGAAAAAAAGTCTCTGCTTCCTTTAACACTTTAAACCCAAAATTTAAATACATTTATGTCAAATATTCACACAAAGTTTTAAAATTAAAACTAGGTAGAGGCAAAGTACATGAAACTCCACCTGACATGGCATTCAAGAAGCCATGGGTATAGGAATTCAGTTAAAGGTAAGGAGGTATTTACTCATCTAAGCACTGAGTAAGACTTTCTGTTGAACTTTCAATGTCAGGTTAAATTACTTGGTTTCTAAAATCAATTTTTTTTTTTTTAATGTGTCTTATTAAGGCAAAGGCTTTTCTTTTAAACATTTTTAGCTGTGAGCTGCCACGGTGCTGCTGCCTCCCATGTTATTCCTAAAGGCAACACACAAGAGTGGTGCAGCTCTAAGGACTGCTAGGAAAGACAAAAACCTGCTCTGGACACAGATCCCAGCACAAGCCACTTGCACAAACCAAGGTGCTGCTAATCCAGTCCCTGTGGGTCCCTCCCCATCTGCAGATTCGATTCTCTGCAGAGCAGTTCCTTCCCAGCACACAGCATTTCCTTCCAACAACACAGGGCTAATTGCTGTGTTTAAAAGTGTGACCTACACAGATATGCAAGGGAATTTAGATGAAATCTCTGAAAGAGTAAAACCTGTCTGCTCGGTGTCCCAACACACAAACACTATGTACAGAGCCTCTCAAAATACTGAGTCAGCCTTCATTAATTCCATTTTCTGTAATCAGAATCCTTCCATTACTCACATGAGTGCTTTTCTACAGCAGCTCTTCAAGCTGCTGTAGCTATTGTATGAACTATTATATATACTCTGATGATAAACATTCAAAAAAGCAATTATATACTACCTGTAAGTCAGCATCAAATTCATGTTTCAGGTAAGCATCTTCTGCAGCTTCAACAAGACGCTGGAAAAAAAAAAAAAAAGGTGTGCTTTTGAAATAGCGGATAACAATTTTATAACCTGGTATAAAAACAGAGATTGTTTGAGCATTGTGCAATTTATCTGTTTTTATACTTCATTGAATAGAAATAAGTGATCGAGATTTTTAAAAAACTAGGACCAAGTTTTTTAAATCCTCCCTATCCACTGCTGGTGGTACAAAACTCTCAAAACAGCTCAGCTATTAAAAAATAAAGAAATAAAAAAGTCACTTTTCCCAACAGTACTCAGTTTCTTGCAGCTCCCATTCTGAAATTATTTTTGAGAGAACAAAAATAAAGTTCACTTCAAACTGGACTTTATTTTGCACATAGGAGCCCTTTTCATATCTTTCTTAACCTTAAAATAGGATATATTCCCTAATAATGCACTTGATTTCAAGAAACTGACATAAAAATGATTTTCTAAATTAAACATCAACTATAAACAATAAGAAAAATAGAGATTAGATTTGTTTACTGAGCAGACTGAAATACTCCCTTAACATGGCACATTATCACAAGATTTTTCTGCAATTACAGAATTAACATTTACTGAATGGCAGTAATTCAGTAGTATTTTTGCCCTCTTAATATCCAGAACTCCCTGCAGTAGTTACTGTTCCCCACCATCATCTGACAGGAAAAAAACACGGTTGCACCAAAACACAGCTACCTGAACCATTTCCTTCATTGAGGGTTTTGCTGCTGATATTCTGTTGGGAAATGGCATTATAACCTTTCTAAGGTTTTACTCAGTGTTCTTTATACTTCAGAGTATTTTAACTGTGGAAGACTCCTTCTAGTTTTCATTTAATCTACCTGAACATTCACAAATGTACAAGCCAAAATCAAACAAAGAATACTCTGTGTCTCTTATTTTCTTTGCTCCATCAGACACTGGTGCACATAGATGTTTTCAAACACTTTACATCACAAAGCAAGGTCCAGACTCTCAGTAACAATACGCAGAGTGGGCAGCCATGCACACATTTTTTTCTCCCTTTTCATAACAGTTTGCACATTTATCAAGTCTTTGGATATAAATCAAAATGAAATCGGAATTCATATTGATTGCTTATACAGTTTGAGCTATAATGGAAACTGAACCAAGAAAAATATTTCAGGTTGCCAATGCAGAACAAATGGTTGAGCAGAGCCCTGACAGTTTGAGCAGAGCTGTGGTGGCTGCAGGGAGGGGCTGCAGAGCAGCAGCGAGTGCCAGCCTTCCCTGGCTGCTCCATCCCATCTCCCGCTCACCCACGGCCAGCACAAAGCCCCAGAAACCCCGGGGCCTCTGCTGGGCTCTGCCCCCTCCCTGCACGCCCTGTGGGAGGCTCTCCAGACTTTTTCTTTGGTGCAGAATTGCATTCTCAAACATAGAATTAAGAACTGGAAATACTCCTGACACTTCGGCTGATGGAAGCAAAAGGCCGCCTTCCCCAGAGCCCTGTGCTGGGAGTGCACCCCGACATCTCACTGCTTCCACTTTTAAACATCTCATCCCACGAAAACCCAGCTGGTCACAGCAAACCCTTCTGACCCAAACTGGAACTGACCTGAAATGGTTTCAATGATGAGCAAATCAAACCAGAACTGAACTGGCAAAATGTCCGAGCTCACTTTCCCAGGTACAGGGGAAAAAACTCCACAACAACGCATCCCAAGCCTCTGCAGGAGGGGCATCCTTTGCAAAACACTCCAAATGAAACACTGAACTTCCATGTCCTTGTTCCCACTACTCCTGTACTATTTGAATAGTACCAAGGACAGACCTTGCAATGGGAAACATTAATGAATGTTCATTTGAGACACAAATTTTTTTGTCTTTAGAATATAAAAAGGGAAGTAACACAAATTTTTTCCTCTGAGGGGGAAGCCTTACAGTGACTGAAACAAATCCATAACATTTGAACGTTCTCAGAAGTCCCTCTTTATTTAGCATGCTAGTGACCTGCTGAAAGGATTTTACAAATATAGCCCTAATTTTTCAGGCATGAGAAAGGCCTTTTTTGTAAAATAACTTCTCTAATCCAGTGTATTCCTGCAGATGTGCTTTCCTTCATTATAAAGCCATAGGTGTATTACTACTCTGTGCTCACCTGATACAAAAGTTCATGACTGAATACAGAAAAGAATACAAGGAAAAGAAACAATGTTTTTCTTTCTGTGCTGAAATATTTACTTCATCAAAAGAAAAATTATTATAGTATTTCATGAGATACCAGTGATATTAGATATTAGTACCTAGCAGGCTAGAAAAATAATTCATGGCTGATATAGCTTGTATTGATCCCAATGTGTTTCAATTACATTTTTGCCTCAGCAAAATAAATTTAAACTAAGATTTATCCCCACGTGTAAGAAATAACTAGAGAAGCATGAGATGGGTAATAGTAGAAACATCTGGTTAAAAGGGCAGCACAGAAATTAAAAGTGCTTGGTATTTTATTGAATTATTCATTTAGATTTCAGTTGTTACTATATTTTTTTAGTGTACATTTCAGCAACATTCTCTATAAGAAACTCAATGGCAAAGAGGTATCTACCGACAATAATTTTTCCTTGATGCTGCAGAAGCAAATATGTAAGCATATTTTGTGCTTTGCCCTCACAAAACTAAATAAAAAATTAAACTTTCAGTACATGAACTGAAAAAAATACAAGCATATGCTGCATTTTCTATGTATCAGTCCTTAGCCACAGTTTGCTTTAAGTATCTCAACACCATAATGAATGAAACCATGAGAAATCTGGGAGACTTACAGAAAAGGGAAGCCAATAATAAGCCCAGCTCCACAAAATGACATATTAGTGGATATGCACAAATTATATTGGAATGAAGAAATTGAATGCAAGTGTTTCATGGGGTTTTGTTGTGTTTTGGCGGGGGGGGGGGGTTTGGTTGGTTTTTTTTTTATAGAGGTCCCTAAAGGGATAAAGAATGATGGAAGAAATTTCTTAACACTGTGCAGGCAAAAATATAAAAACCACATGTAATACTGCAACTTCTTTATATGGAGGCAAAAAAATCCCTTTTAAAATATTTCAATGACTGAACAGTTATCTAGCAATTGTTTTCAACCTTAGCAGGATTAGCAATTTTAGCTTAATAGTTTATAATGACACTCTTAATACAAATGCCAATACAATTTCATTTGAGTAACCATGCTCTCAAATGCTTGCTGTCAGTGCTTCCCAAGCTGTGGTTATCCTGAAGGGAATTGTGAGTTATCTGCATGCACTTACATGGAGTGAACTATGAACACAGGGTGAGAATTGGTACACTTACACCATTCCAGGGTATTTTTAGAAGAATTTAGCCCTAAATGAAGGTCTGTGTGCACATGAACAGGCAGGTCAAGGGCAGCACATCATCTTCAGATAAAGCAATTAAAATGTTCTAAGGCACAGCTCAATTGAGGTTTCCCCAGTTAAGGAACTAATCCTTAGAACTTTGTCAATAGACACAAATATGAGAAAGATGAACTGCTGTACCCAGAATATCACAATGCAACATGGATGAAAACAGGGCATGGAGCAGGAAATGAACAAATTACATATCCACAAAAAAAATCTCAAAATGGTCAACAAAACATAAGGTCAATATTTGTTATATTCAGTGGTACTGATAGCACAAATAACATGGAAAAAGCTGAGAGATTAAACACAAATGTTTGTTACCTCAAAGTGTTTTCTTTTTTAATAAATCACTGAGCTATCTCTGAACAAGGTAAATTTATTGACAAATGATATTATAATTTCAGTGAACTGATATTCCCAGATAAATTCTCTTTCAAGTTAGGTTGTTATAGATAGAGCAAAGGAAAGGTAAAACAGAATGGATGAGACATAAGAAAAATCCAACAAGATGTAAGGGGGGAAAGGAACAGAAATGGAAAGGAAGGTGAAAATAAAAGATGCAAATAACAATTTCAAGGAAAACATATCACACAAACATCCAGAGGGCAGAGTAGTTATTTTAGCTTCTGAGATGTTTTCTCATTTCATGTACTTTTTAAGGGTTTCAGATTACTTTTCAATTATTTTCCTTCATTAGAATCCCATTTTAAGGTTAGATTAAATAAATTCATGAGCATAACCAAATTTGAAACAGTTTCTGAACTCCCGAACTGTGGAGGGTTACTAATCACTATCCATAAATGCTGACTGAAGTTATGTCCTCTATTTTCAGCTAGAAAATCTTAAAAAGAAATCATATTTCATTGTTTTGTTTCTATTTTTCTAAGATGAACCAACTGCAACACATAAAACCACAAACACTTCTCAAAATTTCTCTTCTCAAAACCAAACTGTTATAAATCACAAAAAGGATAGAAGATGGCTCTAGTTTAATTATAACTGGTACCAGCTAGGTACTGGTATCATCTCAGTCTATAACATAAATAATTTGTATTCCATAATATCAATATAATAACACTTCATTCAAAAAATACTCTGGAATATCACAGCCATTAAAGAAGTGTCCACAAACCTCTAGGCTGCTCTTATATTCCAGCATCAATTGTATTCAACCAACAGCAAAAGATAGCCCTGAACTCTAATAAACTTTCTCATTATTTCCCATGGTATCAGATCTGTTTGAGGTCCCCAAAAACTTGAAAATAATTCCGAGGTTGATTTGAGATGTGTTTTGGAAGAAAAAAAAATAATAATTATCTGTGTAACTTGAACAGGCCTGTCTCTCTGACTCCTATGTATGGAGCTGTAACAAAGATTTGTATCTTAATCAAATATAATCAACTTTGTTAAGAAAAACAGCAAATAACAATAAAGGAAAGCCTATGCCTGTATTTAAAACCTTATTTCTTTCGTATCTTGTAACAAGGTTTCTTGTGCATTACCAAAAACCAGCAACATTCTGCATACTGAAAAATCAGATTTCTGTATACAGAAAATATTTACAACTTGCAATAGTTAGCATTCTTTAGGTGAAATATTCAGGGCAATTTTAATAACCTTACTATTGATTTGCATGTCTAATTTCTAATCAAGATTTACAGTAATCGAGCTGTGAATATGCCAAAATTATTTCCTAAAGTGCTGCCCGATAACTATTTAAACCTAGTTCAGCAGTTGAAAGTATTCCTGGGAGAGAAACGAGATTGTGTTTCCATCATCAGAGCAATTTTCCTCCCTGGCTTCCCCGTGAGAAGCCCCCGCTGTGGATGTGGGAGCACTCAGCAAGAGATCACCAAACTTCAGAAACATCACCCAGGTACCTTCCTGTGACTTCCCCATTTTGGGGTTCATTTCAGACATGAAAAAGGGGTTTTCTTCTCCAGGAAATCTGCAAGGCTGCAGGTGCTTCGAAAATTTCTTAAAAGGTTGGGCTTTTTTGAGAAAGAACAAGATTTATTAGCATTAAGTGAGTTTAGGTAATATTCTGGCATGGTGCTAATTCTGCTGCAGCTCCTCCTTACTTCCCTCAGAGTTCTGGGATTTGTTCCCTTCACAGCTCATTTAGTGGAGAAGGTAAAGAAGCCAAGAGAGATTTTGATGTTGCTCCTCAGTCTCACATTTATTTCCCATGCCCAAGCCCAGTATCACACCAGATAGCAATGAGTGCCCAATGTGCAAACAGGTTTTCCAATCTCGGTGTTTTATCACAAAAAGATTGATAAATCAGATGTTTTAACCTAGTAATTTCAGTATAGGGGAGGTGAAAAAGGATCATCATGATGCTTACAGGTTAGTGCTGACAATATATTTAAAGGAGTGTGCAAACAGGTGGATCTTTGGGCTCCTGTTTGCCATAACCCATGGAGAAGCATCAGAGACTGATGCTGGCCTTGGAGGGATATTTATTCCTCTCAGGAACATGTGAAGCTTTTGGCAGGGCAATAATGGCACCAGACTGGCAGTCCCACTGGTTCAGTTCTTGAGGATGGGGACACACAAACACAAGCAAAAGGTTTCCTCTTTTCAGAAAGCCTGGCAGTGTATTTTATACCCTAGATTGTTCTCCTCAGCTGTGAGGTATTTTCTAGGAAATTTTAGCACTAAAATTACTGTTGCTGTGACTAAGATGCACTGAAAATTATTTAGAGCCTGTTATCTTGATATTTGAGTTTCTAGTGCTTGTGGCTTAAGATAGATATCAATCTCGCAACTAATGTCATATGAAAACTGACTGCTCTGGGACTACTATCAAATTCCACTGCAATCCAGCCAGCCAATGCTCAGCCACACTAAGTGCAGCAAAGCACAATCAAAGCAGAAATTAGAAATAAAGGATAAAAATAAATTAAAAGCTTAAGATATGCAATTATGGCAAATAACTTCAATTATCCACTTATATTCATTCAAAACTGGCAGATATTCAGGTTGATTGTTGTTAGAATGCTAGCTGGTTTTTTGAAGCAACAAGAGTTCAGCTTGGCACAGTGCTGGACAAAACAGAAATGAAACTGTAAATGGATTAAAGTACATGAAATTCACACGTTATATAACAGTGGCTAAGACAATCCTGGAGTAATTAGATGCATTTCTACTTAACTAGGCCAACACTATATTTAATTATGGCATCTGAAGATTGCCAGGGCACGGAAGGAATTCTCCATATGAAGGAGATAACACATTTGTCTTGTACCAAGCTCTTCAGTGCTCAAAGGCAGCACAAAGCCAATATATCAGACATAAAATATGCAGATTATCAAATCTGCTCCTACCATGTTATTATGTCTAGCACAGAGCAGAATGAGGTGCTAAATAGGGTTTTATTCCATACTTTTAATTCTGTATGTCTCAGACATCAAGGAATCAGCTCAGCTGCAGACAGAGCTTAGAGCAGTCCCAGGGATATTTAAAATGTGATTTGCCTGACTGGGGTACAGCAACAACCAGCTCCTTCAGCCACCTCTCCTGCTCCAGGGCCAAGAGGAAGATTCTGCAGCATTTTTCACCAACCACGTATCTACCCAAGGTTGTGCAATTCTCTGGCAATGCCTTTATGCATCCTTTTAGTTTCACTTGCAACATGACAATACAACCTTGAAAGTTTTACTTTCAATGAATAATTCCCAACCAGTGCATTTTTCTCTTCCACATAAATTTAAAAATCTGATCAGAATGTTACTTTGTAAAACACCTTCAAAAAGCAAGGGAAACAGGCCCTTGTGTGAGCCCAAAGATCCACCTGTTTGCACTCACCTTTAAATATACTGTCAACACTAACCTGTAAGCATCATGATGATCCTTTTTCACCTCCCCTATACTGAAATTACTAGATTAAAACATCTGATTTATCAATCTTTTTCACACTTTTAGGGTGCCACAGGTCATACTCTTTACCTGACTGTCACAATTGCTCTCCTGCTTGGATAATGCCAGATTGTCTCTCCTGCATTTGAGGACTGGGAGGACGTACATGCCTGAGCAAATATAACCTTCCCTCAGCTCTGGCAGCTCTCAGCACCACTGCTGAATGCTTGGCAGATCTTGCTTGAGAAAAATTAGGGATAACTGTTTTCATGCTAATTCTTTTAATGTAAAATTCTCTGTTGGTAGGATTTATCTCCCCTAAGCTCAACTATTTCAAAGTTAATCATCTCTCCACTGGTGCTTCCTAAACATCCTTCATATATAGAGACAGAAAAAGGTGCTGCATGTCCCATTCTAAAATAGCTCATAAGATACAGAAAAACCTTTGGAATTTTTCCTTCTTTTCTTCACTAGGTGTTTAACTCTATATGATAGAAGCTAAGGGAGATGAATCCCACACCATATGTGCAGCACAAATGAGCTGAAGGGAAGTGGAAATATCCCCAGGTTCACTCAACAGGGGAAAGGACACTTGAAGCATGGCTTTGTCCTGCCAGCAGTCCTGGGACGAGTCAAGGTGTTTCTGGTTTGTTTACATTTAGAAGCACCAAGTGAAATCTATTGTCTTTGCTTTGTTCCCTCACTCAGCTTTTCCTCACCTCTGCACTCAACTTCCCAAGTTATTTCAAATTCAACTTGCAATTTGTGGTCTACTTCAACCAAAGCAGTCATGATATACTGCCCTTCTTTCAGTTTCCAACCAGATTACTGTCACACAACAGCAGAAAAAAAACCTTCAGGATTTATTACTCAAAACAAAGGTCAGTTCCAGAGTCTGCAGGGACTTCCTTCCACTGCCTAGCCCAGCACTCAGTCACAAGGTACAGAGCCTTGTCTTCACTTTCAAACCAAGAAATGCAATGTCCATTGGACTGGTTTTTGATTATCACAGGGTCAAGATCTCAATTGCCAATAGATTAAGTGAAAGGGAAATTTTTAAAAAACTGACAAGAAAATGAAACTCCAAGTTTTCAGCTCAAACCTTCCCAACTTCCTCTTAGAGCATTATTGTGAAGATGTGAAGAAAACAGCTGATATCCATTTCCAAATGCATCAGTAGTGGATTTTGCAAGCATTCACCAAAGAATTAAAGATCCCAAGTTACATCTCAAGTTAAACAGGCATGGATTCAATACTAGAATGTACCAAATTTTGCCTTCAAGCACATCCATGGCTTAGTCCTCCTCCTTCCCTTACTGAACGCAGCCCTAGACCTACTCCTAATTTCCTTCCTACTCCTGTCTCCATATTCTGAGCTCATTAATGTCACATGAGGTGTCCCAAACTCCACTGTTAAAGTTTTTCATACCATTCTCCATTTTTCTCTAGCACGTACCAATTATCCTGTCTTCTTTATAACAGCTTTGGTGTTCACACTGTCAAGCATGTTCATGACCAGTCTTTTCTAGACCCCTCACTCTGCCAACTTCCATTTCCAGTTTTCCCTATTTCCTTTGCACTCTGGTTAACCACATCTAGAATATATTGCCCTAGCACAGTCCAGTTCTGTTCCCTTCTTCTCTTTAGACCACCTCATTATTCCCCAGCCTCTGCTCTCCTTGTGGCAGTACCTTCCTCAGCCTCTCCTAAACCCATCAGCAGACCCCCCTTGGCTGCTGACCCTCCCGTTTCCCAGTGCCCTAATGTGAGCAGAGAGAGATGAAAACTCTCTGCTGGGTTCAGAATGGACACACTGACAGTGCCTCAGGAGAGAAAGACACCGTTTCCCCTGCCTGCTGCTGCCTCAAGCAATACTCAAGAAATACTGATCCAGCTGGGAAAAAGTCTTGTTCAACCCTGTACTGAAATTCACAGTACAAAGAACTTTCAAAGATTTCACTTGCAGACAGTCTTGCTGTGATACATTTCTAATGGCCATATGCCTCGATGTGCAGAGTTTCCAAAAGCTAAAATCTTGATCCAGCTGGAATGGAATTTCAAAGAAAACCTTGTGTCAAGGCCCCAGCCCTGCCAATTTCTAGAGCTGGTTCCCAAGAACAGAAGTGCTACAGAGCCTTAATGAAAAGAACATCAGTATTATGCTTAAAAGAATAAACCAATGCATTTCCCTCTCTTTCTCTCTTGTAAAAAGATGAAGTTCAAAGATAAAATTCCAAGCTTTTTTGATCTTCTGAACCATACTTTATAGTTCTGGGGACTTGGTTGTCGAGAATGCTGGAAATAATTACAAAATCAACTTTCAGACTAAGTGATAATTTAGCCTTTTCATAGTTTTGTATATTCTGGTACAAAGAAAAAAAAAGGAAAAGGCTATGTTGAAACTCTGGTTTTGGAAAAACTCACTGGTGGGGACATCTGTCCACCACTCTTAGTAACTGGACATCAGTTCCATGTACCTAAAAGATCTTGCTGGTACCCTATGGATTAATGCTAAAGTTGCAGAGAGGCTAGAGGTATCACTTTGCCAAAGTCACACTTATATGACTGGCAAGTCAATATTCAGGTACAGACTCCACCCCATCTATCCATTTATTCTTTTTTTTAAATAAATATTTTTTGTAATAATAGTATTTTTCACCCTATCTTAAGAACAATATTAAATTGTCCTTGTAATTAATGTAAAATTGTAAATTTCCAAATGCAAAGGAAAGGCTGCATTGCATAGTAAAAACCTTATCTTCTTTGCTTTGTAAAGGTAATGAGTTCAAATCCAGTGGGTGTTTTGTTCATTATTAAGAAGAGTCTTGTAACTTGTATTCTCCTAGTGACTAAAAGATTGCTATACTTTCACCTCTTAATTAGTTTTTATCAACTGAAACATTCACCATTTAATTATCGTATGCAGATTTATTTGGAAAACTAAGTAAAATATGCAACACAGCAAATCATTTCCATTAAGTTTGACACACCTGTAGATTTTGGTATGACCTAGGGAACTCATTTCATAGAATATTCCCATTTTTCTTATTGTTTCTCTCTTGACTCTCAAAGTGCTTCTAAAATGCATCTTAGGAACAATAGGAGTTTTTGCAGAGCTAACCAACACCTGCAAGTTCAAAAAGTAACAACCAAGACTACAACCAAGCCAACAAAAGCTATTAGCTTAAGTCTGCAGAGGCAGTGAGCAAATTATAACAATAGTTTTCCATTTATCTTGGATTATGGGAGCATTCTGAACCACCCCACGCTGCTGGCTGAATCCCTCACCCACCACCACAGGTTCTCCCACCATCCATTTATCTACAACCAGCAGAGCTGCTGCAACCTGCAAAGTCCTAACAAGGAAAAAAAGAAACACTGAGGTAATACTGTTGCTACAAGAGTTTTGAGCCTCAGTCACCTCTGACCCTGAGAAATGTACAAAACACTTCTTTTCCACAAAAAAACCATGAGACCACAAGGATCTGTAGCTGTTGATGCTCCTTGCCTTCTGCAGCTGTTGAATCTGGAACTCACACACTAACAGAGAATCACAGACATGGGAAGATCCAAGCTAACTCTGTGGTTCCATATGGAGGTAGGGTCCCCTTTCATTAAATCCTTCCTTTATTAAATTCCATGAACCTGCCTACACTTCGCAGGCTGGAGCTTCTGTGAACACCTTGACTTTGTGCCCTCCAATAAATCCATCCTTGGCATGGCACCAGCATGGCCAAAGGCAGGGATGAGAGTGGGTGGCTGTTCCTCCAGCCCAGGGTTTGTGGGGTGACAGCAGGACACACCTTAAGCAAACACTCAGGGACCATAACCTCATGAAACCCCACTGGTACCCCTGAAAGGGGCTCATGGTACACCTGGTGTGTTTGTGCAGTGTTAGATTGTAAAATTCGTCATCTACTGGTTATTAAATCTGATGGCAACCTCTCAAAGACTTATGTATTAGATTTAGCTTTTAAATAGTCTTCCGTGCCCTTTTAACAGTTACAACTCATTCCAAAGTAATAAACTGCTTAAAGTGATTTGCAATATCTGTCATGAAAACGTGTGGTGCTGAAGTACCTACAGGGCTTACAGGAGAGCTGGAGAAGGATTTTGTGCAAGGGCATGTATGTAGTGGTGGGACAAGGGGTCATGGCCTTAAACTGAAAGGCAGCAAGTTCAGATGAGCTATCAAGAAGAAATGCTTCTCTGTGAGAGTGGGGAGGCCCTGGCACAGGGTGCCCAGAGAAGCTGTGGCTGCCCCGTCCCTGGAAGTGTCCTGGGCCAGGCTGGCTGGGGCTTGGAGCAGCCTGGAACAGTGGAAGGGGTTAGAAGGAGACAATCTTTCATGTCCATTCCAACACAAACTATTCTACGTTTCTACTGATAAGAAGATGAAATTAAATGCGTTTTCTATGACCAAATCAATATTATTAATGTTTTCACTACACCAGGACACAAAGATGAGTCAAACGTGCTCAGTATTTAGGCTTTCATCGTTTGCCCTTGAAGAAATAAAGAGCAAATTGAAATGGAGAACAATTCTGTGTAACATTTAAATGGTTCAAAATGAGTTCTCACCAACTGGATTTTTTCTATTTCTGATATCTCACACAATCCATATAAATTATATAAGACCTCAATAATCTAAGTACCAATAAATAGTCATAAACATTTTAAAAAGACAGAGCAATGACTTCTTTCATCTGAAAATGTCTCAGTGGTCTGCTGTAACTATGGGAAGAAGATCTGAGACAACCATTGACTGAAAAACCTTGGGAGAAAGATTCAGAAAATTATACAGGCAGTATACAGAGATACTACATATGTAATAAACACAAGGTGCAGCTCAGTTTACACTCCTTCTGTGCTCTTCAAATGGTGACAAGAAATTTGCCTGCCACACATTTGAATTCAAGTATAACACTGGTAAGCTCTAAAGTGTCTTAATTTTTCTAATTTTTAACTCAATAATATAACAGCAGTTGACATGTCACTAACTTTCCCAAGTATCTTGGACTACTCAGTTACTTCCCCAGCTAAGTAGAGGGAGCTCTTGCTTTACTACAGCTATGACAGAGCCCCACCAAAACACCAATCCTCCCTCCACAGCCTGAGCAGCTCTCACTATTAAAAAAAAAAAACCACAACAACAAAACCAAAAGAAATACAATTAAAACACAAAATTTTTGCACTTATCTAACAAGGCTGTCATTTACCATCGGTTGCCTTTTTAAGGCTATTTTGTAAGAAACCAGTCTGTGGTTTGCTCATATCAAACTGAATCACTTGTGAAGAAAAATTAACAACTTGAAGGTGAATTTTGATGGAAGTGGATTGTTTCTATTCATTTCATCGGGTTGATTGATGAGCACAGCAACCTCCTGATCTAAAGCATCAGATCCTAGCAGCATCTCCAAAAGCTGAAGTACTTCAGGCACTAACCAAGCCTGAGACCTAAGGAGTTCTTGCTCATTAGCAGTCTACTTGTGAAGTGCTCTTCCCCCATCACTGCTCCCTTCCAAGCTTTGTTATTTAACATTCCACTGTCAAAATAAAATATAACTATAGCTATGTCACCCTTAAACTTTCAAATATAGGAGGTTTTACCCTCTATATCTGCTTTAAAAGTAATTTTTATTATCTAGTGTAGTTAGGAATAAATTATGTTGGCCATACATAACATTTCCCAGAGAGCACAGGATTTTGGGGACAAAGACTGCCACCTTTTGGCAATAGTCTGTAAAAAAACCTCCCAGGTTTCTTATGTAAATTATGCTATCCTAGTGAACATCTTCATTATATTATTTTAGCATCTTATATTCAACAAAGTGAAGAACAAAACGTTGGTTTAACTGAAGCCAACCTGAAAGAATTCCAACTTTTAGGATTGTTGCATACAAGACTTTTTAGCATGGAATTAGAGAAATCAGACCTAGGCTTTTTTTTCTGGAGGACACTGAGTAGAGAGTCCTGGCCCACAAAGTCGGATATTACATAGGAAAAGTGATTTATTTAAACATAAAATATTACTTTTTTCTGCATAATTTTTTTTCCTCATGCAGTACTGATTTAATCTTTGAGTAAGTCTGCTCTATTCATTAGGTCAGAAGGCCTAAAGAAAAATTATTAAACCATTCGAAACTGTATCAGAACATAAATAATCTCCTGCCAACCTTAAACGGTATCTTCTACTTTTTCATTGCTTGACCTTGGAACCAAGGATTTTTCATGATGTTTTGAGTGTTGGGGCTTTTTTAGTAGCTGCAATAAAAAGGGGTAAAAGCAGATTCTGTCATACAGCACAAGGAGTACACTCTGAGGGGTTCAGCAGAAAGGCTTTTATACTGGACTCTGTGCCTGATGCAAAAAACCACCAGGGATGGCAGAATCACCAAGCAGCAGCGTGTCACAACTACCATCTTGATAGAGCAAGGCAAAAGAATTACTGAAATAAATTAATTAACAGAATGTAGGGAATGTTTGGATTCCATTTGAGAAATGCAGAAGCATACAGGTAGAATTCTCCTAAAACATGTACAGAAACCCTTGGGGAAGAATCCAAGAATGGTTTGAGGCTTTAGAAGAGTCCTTAGAGGTTCCAGAAAATACTCATAACAAATAAAACCTTCAGTGAGTATGAAATATGTAATCAGTAATAAAGAGGACAAAGGAAGGGCCAAAACAGGACAACAGAGGACCTGAGAAAAGCTTATAAACCAGCAGCATGGGGAAAAAAATTGTTCAAGTTTTACTTTTCACCAAATAATGTAAAAGCCAGAACTCATACAGAACAGCTGAGAAGATAAATTAAGATAACACTGATAGAGCAAGAGTAATTTGCAACTTCAATACATGAAGAAATCAAAGTTAAAGAATGAACACAGAAATGCAGATATATTTTTGTTAAAACAATTATAGAAAGATCAAAAGAGTATTTTACTGAGCTTCTCAATGCTGAAATTCACAAAAGCAATCGGCCTTTTTCCAGACAGCTGAGCCATTTGTAGAAGAATGAAATTTTGAAGAGCTTCAAGAGGCAATCAGAATACTGAGGAGAAACAAAAGCACCAGGTGTGAGTAATCTTGGAACTGAATTATCAAGAACAAGAAGAGGAAAGGAAGTCAAGCACTTTATAGGGGCATTTGGTTGTTTTGAGTTTGGGGAAGATTTTCAAACATTAAAAAAGACATATATGCTGTATTAAAAAAATCAGCAAAAATAATCTTATTTCACAGAAAAATAGTTTTATATTGGAGAATAGAATTTTAAAACTTAGGTTAAAATGCTGTTTTCAAAATCAGTTACATTTCCAGCTTGTTAAAAACATCTTTCTTCTACAAATGTTGGAGGGGTGGGGTTTTTTTTATGTTGGTTGGGGGTTTTTTGGTTAGGTTTTTTTTTTGCCATTGTTTTGGGGTTTTTTATTTTTTGGTTTTTTTCCTTCCTGGTAGCTTTTAAATTGTATTAAACACATGTAATCTATCAAAACCAGAAGCTTGAAAAGCGCTCTACTCCCAGTTTTAAGAACCTAAATATCTTTAAAATTAAAAGCTCACCCCCTTTCAATACTGCATCGAAAAAGCAGTGACTAACCCTGTGCCATATGGAATTTCATTGATTTAACTGATTTTCGGCACTATAATTCTGCTTTTACTAGTGGGAGTCATGAAAGCAGATGAAGGGTAGCAGAGCACAGCAGAGTCTACTACCTGTCTGGCACCAGAGCCACCCTGCACAGATGGAGGGGGGATATGGTACAGGCTTCCAGCCTTCCCCATCACACAGTTCACAGCTTTTGGAGCAGGAGAACTGTACATGCTGCTTAAAAACTGCTTTGCTGCTGTCAGCAGGACTTGCACACCGGGACTGCCACGCTCCCACTGCAGGTATTACACGGCTTGCTGAAGAATGGGCCATTTCCAGTCTTTTCAAAGTCATGTCCTGCTGGTGAGGCTGAATGTCTGCAAAACCCTCAGCCCTGATCGTTTTGAATTGACTGAGGAAGTAAAGAAAACTCTTAGGTGTAAAGGCTGGGCTGAGGGGTGTAAAACAGTCTCATCTTGTCAGACTCTATTCTGAATTTCTTTTGGTGTTGAATTTTGAAGACTTTTTCTTGGGGTGGAGGGAGGGGGAGATTATGGTTGTTTTGGGATGTTGAGGAATTGTTTTGCATATGCTGCTTACTCTGCTCAAGTTAAGTCTTTTTCAATAGGTTTTTGAACTATTTGCCAAGCAATTTTCAAATAAAAATATGTAAGATGTTTCCCATGAATCTTTAAGAAGTATGAATGATGGCTAAGTCATACACTAATAAAACTTGCAAGGTCAATTTTATTACACAAATGTGTAACAGACCGTGCAAATGGCAATTAAATTCTCAATTTTTGAAAGTTGGGATATTGCTTCCTTCTTCAGACATCCAGGAGGGATTTCCAAAAGCAGGCTTTGAACCCCAGGGATCTCCACTGATATATCTAGGAAAATGTTTCAGTTCCTCATTAAGAGAAACAGCAAAAAACCAAAGAACAAGCCCTTTTAGAGTAGTAAAATAGTATGGTGGCTGTAAGTACCATAATGGAATGCTCCCACATACAAATATGGGTATGGATTAATTCAGATCCCATTTTGGTACAGAAGTTGCACTGACCACCATCACTCTTAACTATCTGCTGAGGCAAGGTAAATGGAAGAATCACACAATGTCTTAATTTTACTTTTTTATATGTGTGTTGTATATATCAACTTTTAACATCTGCAAACAGGGAAAACTGCAACTGCAGCCCCACCCTGTTCACTCTGACCCACACAGGCAGGGTGGCCTCCAAAGGAAGAAAGTTATTGTCCCATGGTATTCACCAGGCAGCTGCTTTGTCTTCAAATCTACTTCTGAATCAACGGAACTGCCCATCTTAAATTAAGATTTTGAAGAAGATAGCTAGGTTAAAAGCTAATTGACAGTCTCAATATTATTACTTCTGACCATTTTCTGTTCCACACTTACAAGCAGTTTCACAGGTAACACTTGGATTTATGCAGGCTACACTGCCTTGGGCTCGTCTCCCAAAACATTGACATTGTGATACAAGTTTGCACTGTTCTTAAAACAATTTTATCTCCATTCTAAAAGACTGCAGAAAAGGTAAAGAAAAATTTACCATGCTAAGTGAGCCGACACAGTAACAATATTGTTCTGTTTATGAGTCCCTTCTCTATTTTGGTTTATGTCTCTCCTGATGCCATGGAAGTATCAAAGGATATGCTAATGATAAGCCATAGTGGCAGTGCCAGATAACTCTTACAAGGTGAAATACATAATTCTCTAACAACCTTGGTAGGAGAGTCACCTTCCCTGAAACACAGTGCAAAGCCACTCTTTCTGCATCACATTACTTAGCCTCAGCAATTAAGAAATAAACCTCAAATTTGCTGGGGGTTTTGGTTTTTTGGTTTGGTGGCTTTTTTGTTTGTTTCTTTGTTTTGGGTTGGTTTTTTCTCTCTTTTGGGTCTAATACATCTAGAGCTAAAATTTATTTGGAAGTACCATTTATTTGAAATGCATAGTATTTTGTTTCAGGTTCAACAGTTAAAACCATAAATAAAGAGATCTTAGCACTGTAAGAAAGCTGATTGTTTGCTGCAGGTATTCTGGTAATACTGCACAAAAATAGCTCTTCAGTCACCTCACATTGCAGTATTAAATTCTTGAATTCTGTGTGCAACTGCCATATTCAAATATTGTTTATGTATAAAGATCAAACCTTGAAAAATTATGTGGTTTGCTCTGCTGAGATGTCTAACTATTTACATCCCCAAAGTAGCTTGGAGTCATTTAGTTCTCAGCTCATTTAACAGATTTTAAACAGATTTCTTCCGTTTCAATTAATATTGTCTAAAACATGTTAAATTTTGAAATTCTTTCATGTTAAAGACAAATCAAATATTAGAAACATTTCCAACTAACCTTCATCTAGCAATTATCACATTTACATTATGAAACACTACAGATTCTGCACATGGCTTCCCATTTTGCAATCAGAAATCCTACTTTGTTCAGTCTACTGTCTTTACACATGACTGTAAGGCAATTGTTCTCAAAAGCTTTATTCTAAAATTTCAAATACAGAAGAACCTTGCATTTTCAAGCCATATATTAATATTACTATAGCACAGATTTTTGAACAACTCTAAGAACAAGAATTTTACATCTACTGACTAATTTGTCTTAAAACAATCCAAAACCACAAGAGATGTTAATAAGTAGCAAGCCAGCTTGCTTTCCAGGGTGGATAGGCTTGAATTGAATGTCTCAAACCTGATTCAGGATATTTTACCAGCCCTGACACTGTACAGGAGTGTTAGCAGTGCACCAATCTGCAACTTGGCACAAATAAACCCTTTTCCTTGTCCCAAAAGCTGATAAATATGTTTCATGTTAGTAATTTTTCCTGAGAAGGTGTTGATTTTTAACTATTACTCTTCAGTCTTTTTTATCCTATGTATTAGCATTGCACAGAGTGGGGAGAGCAAGAAAGAAGGAATGTGCTTCGTATTTGGAGTGGCCAAAAGGAAAATGTGAGATTATTTGCTGTGCATTCCTGTTAGAATTCATTCTACCTCTATGAAAGGTAAACCTACCTCCCACAGGCTTTTACTGGAAACATTCCACTGCACCACTGAAATGAATCTTATTAATGATGCTCTTCACAATGGAGTCACATATTCACTCACATCCATTTGCAAGTCTCCAACAGCAGTTTGAAAGCTACATTTGCCAGGGTCCTGAAGTATGGAATTTAGTCAGAGATGTCAGGAATGGTATCCAGTAGAATCCAGATTTTGTCATTCCAAGAGTTTACAGGGCAAGTAGAAAGTGGTCAGGATCAGCTACAACACACATTCATTCAAAAAGTTCAAATGTATCTTTTGACAAATCAGGATTTAGAAGTTTGGGACCACCAGAGAAAACACCACCAAGAACCCCTCGCTCTGGGATCAAGAGAATGAGTCCCTTCCCATTATTCATATTGCCTACTGATTAAAACTTCACTCCAGAAAGCCAAACTTAATACCCCTTTCTCAAACATTATTGCAAATCTTTGGTTTTTACAAGTTCCCAACTTCTGTGGGGTTACTGGGAAGGAACTTGTCTGAACTGTAGCAGACAGTTCTGCATCACCAGAGCTGGGCAGCTCCTGGTACAAGGGAATCAGCACATGCTGTCTGAGCACAGACACTGCTGGAGAGTCCTTTAGGAGAATTCAGTGGTGTTGGGGTTGCTTCATTCCTTTTGGTTCCCTAAGAAAATAATAAGCAAATAAATACTATTATATTTCAAAGTGCTTTCTAAGAGATATCAGGACAAAATCATCATCTGCACAGATGCTCGAGCAGCAGTGAGAGAAGCCAGTTCCATCAGAGAGATGGAAATCATTCCAATTTCAATTCCACATCAAGGGCTAACAGAGGATTTTGGAGCAGGCATCTGACCCAGCCAGTGCTGCTCTGGCTCCAGAGCGATTTGGCTCCCACAGAGGCTCCCTTTCACAGCCACTCCTTGCAAATCTCCTTCAGAAACACAGATTTGGAAACTTCAAAGGCAATTAATTCTGCCCTTCAGCCCGAGAGGAAAACCACAAAGATTACTGAGTCTACAGCCTGACCACGGAGAGAGAAAACAAAATCAAACAAGCTGCTCCTTCAGGTGGCAGAGAAAGTGCACTGGGGAGGAGGGAGGTTTAGAAATCCTGTGCCTTGCTTATTAACATGCAGGAAGATTAATATCCCAGGTACATCTCTGTATTTGTATTCATGGAATCATCAGGGAGCAACCAGAGAGCAAGTGCAAGGGTCTGTAGATCCTTCCTGGGCATAAGAGGGCTAAACCAGCCAGAGAGCTACAGAAATGGGAGAGACCTCTGCTCTCAAGCCTCCCTCCACAGAAGGCTACATGAGAAAGGGGCATGGCTTTTGGGGAAATGCTAATTCTGGGCTGGTTTATTATCTGCTGGAAATAATGAAATGAGCCATAGTGACACTTCATCCTTGAGGTTTAAGGTTTATTTTCAAATCCAAAGAAAATGAATCTTAGTGATATGGTGAACTCAGATTGACAGATTTCACACAGCTTACCCCAAAACTAATAAATGCCTTGGTGGTGTTCCTTTCCTTCTTTTTTAATTAAGTGACTTCCTGTTAGAGTAGATAGAAGTATTAAAATTAAAGGATACACCAAAACTTATTACTAGTTTTGCTGTTCCACAACTCCAGTGAGAATTTTACCATTTCCAGAAGGTATCTGTATGTCTGACTAGTTTTTGCCTTGTTCTGAGGCAAATTTGATGCCAATTTCAGAAGATGAGGGAAATTGCCATTCAGGATTAATTTCAGCTGCAATTCCAATTTCAAAGTATCTCTTTGAAGGTAGCACATGAGCAGATTTGATATTCTCAGAACATATGCATTCACTGCATATCTACTTTGCCTGACAGTTTAAGTGAGACATTTAAATATTCTCTCTCTATTGCACTTCACCTACACCCCACAAAATCCCTTGCTCTCAACCTTTTCCTTCTGGATCACACAGTACCTATCACGACATATTGTGAATTGGGAGGAACAACCACAGAACAGAAATACTGGCTATGCCCTATGGCAAAATTCAGATCAATTGCTAAAATGAGAAAGAGATCCAAAACACTGCTTGGGGACCACTTCACAACACTATCTCTTGCCAAAGGCAAGTTTCTGAGGAAGAAAAAATAGTCCTTTATGAACCCACAAAACTATCAGTACAAGAGCTGCACATACATCAAAACTAAAGAAAATTAAATGGCCCTCAGGTTTAGAAATACAGCTTGATTTCAAATAGAAACAAAAAGCACAAAGCTAGATTAAAAACTTGTCAGGCTTTTGTGTTTGTGTGTGCAAGGAGAGAAGGCCAAGTCTGGTACAAGTGAGAGAGACCTCTGAATACATGACAGCCAAAGATTGACATACTCTTAACTGGATTGATGGATTCTAGATTTGAGCTGACCTTAAAAAACACCCTCCATCCAACAGAAATTGCTAAGCACTGATTTTTTCTTACTTCAGTTTAGTTTAATTAGCTTTCTACAGAGAAATCTCTCCCTCCTTGCTAAGAAAGTGCTGAGTCTGTCCTTTTCAGGCACTAAGTACTCCAGAGCTGGGCTGGGATTCCTTTCCCACACCTGAGAGCAGGTGTGTGCATTCAGATCACAGAGCCCATCTTGTCTCACAAGTGGCCAAAGGAAGGAAAAAAAATCCAAGCAAGCACGAAGTAACCATCCAGCATGTATGGTAATGTTCCAGGGGTACCCTGCCAAGCTTCCAGTCTGCAGCTCTGGGACTTGACAAGAGCTGAGCAGCCTCCCTTAGGCATTGCACTGGAAACCAGAGCAGCTGCTTGCTCTCCAATCCTCCCCACCATCTGTGATGCTACTGACTCCCACCCTCAGCTCTCATCTTCTCAAGAATGAGGAATTCACATGCATGGAATCCTCGTGCAACAAAGACATTCCAACCTGCAATTGCCGTTGCTTCTCTTTGAGCTCTTTAAGGCCATTCTTGCTTTCCTACGACCTGAACCCTGCACTGTTGAAGTAGCAGCTGTGCTGTGAATTATGGTATTGGCAAACAGCTGGCAGAAGGGAGAGAGCTCACAAGGGCCTTTATCACAGCCAAAAGCACAAGGTGAAAATCCTCAGCATAAACCTGAGCACAGCTACCAAACCATGAGTGAGGCCTTGGGGCCTCAAAGGGGATGTGATGTAGGCTGAAGGGGGAACACCTGAGCCAGGTGGCTGCTCCTGCTGCACCACGAGACCTTGGTCACCACCAAGGGAAAGCTTAGGACATTTCCTGATGCCAGCCACTGCACAGCACGGTATCATTTGCACTCAGCTACAGAAACATGCGAGTTTGCTGATAAAAAAATATCAATCTGCATTCTAGGATTGCAAATGCTTTCTTTGAGTTTCTACTTATATAAAAATGGGATTTTTCTCAGTGTTTTTCATCTTTTAAAAACATATCCGACTATCTTTATTATCTATCTATGCAGAATCGCAACTTTTTTTTTTTTTTTTTCTTTCTGTGCTACCTTTTTGAGATGAAAAGGAATTAGAACAGAAATACTGAAAGTGCCATCTAGATCTACTGGGCAAGGAGGAGAAGCAGCTACAGGAGAGAGCACTGGTTAAGACACCTGAAGCACTGAAAGGGTTTCTCATACCCCATAAAGGGGTTGGGGAGATCTCCAGATCTGCATTAAGATACTTAAACTGAAGACATGGAAATGAGCTTCTTCTCAGTTGTTGCACATAGAGGACATTGGAATTTCTCTATACTCTTCTCCTAAAAAATAATTACATGGATTGAAAACTCTGATGTTCATACCAAGCCTTGAGCTCTTTAGGGATGGTAAGATGGAGAAGCTTGATTTTAGCAGAACATTACAAAAGGTGAGAACATCACCTTTACTAAAAATATGATTGTATTCAGTTTACAAAGTTTAAATTTAATATAACTTTTTTAAAGTTTTATTTTGCATGTATTATTTTTAAAAATCACGATGCTGCATGTTAACATGAAATCACTGGGAAAGACCAAATTGTCTCAGCTGGAATTTGATAGGACAGTGGGGCACCTACTCAGAGACTGCCAAGTTATGATTCACTAAGCAGAGCCAAGGTTAGACCCAAATGCCAATAAAGATTCATTAAGTATGAAATACAATATCAGCAGTGTCTTTGTAATGACCCAAACGCTAATTTTGGCTCAGAGCACTCAAATTCCCCAATGGGAGAAAAGGAAAGGGGAACAATTTCACAGCTCTTAACCATAAATGTGATAATATGTAAAACATTTGAAAATATATTGGGAGCTATGTAAAAGTGAGAGTAGGCAAGTAAAATGCAACACTGCAAATTAAGTGTTTACTTATATTTTTCTTTTTTATTCTAAATCGAACAATTATGCATTTTCCTAGTTATTTTAGTTTTATAATAATTACTACATTAAAAAAATGTAAAAATTATTTTCGTCCTTTAATTCATATATGGTGTAATACCAGAAGACTAAACCAGCTGACTAACACTACAGCACTTAAAGAAAAGAATAAAAGTCATGTTTAATTAATGTCTATTCTCAACTCTTCATAAATAAAGAGCATAAGAAAATTAAGTACTAGAAAAGGGAGGCTGTATTTTCAAAAGAAGCAGAATTATACAGGAGGAAATATTGAGTTTAAAAGGCCCTTTTTGAAGGAAAAATGGAAATAAAATAAATACAACAACAAAATGAAATCTTACAGCAGTAAAAAAGCATATTAACTACTTTGTGTTTTTGTTAAATTTTATAGGCTCTTTTCATGCCAGTAGGTTATACTTGTTTGTCTCCCAAAAATCATTATAAGAAATTAATACTGAAATCAAACTGAATGAAATTTCATCCAGGATTTAATTTTATGTCCTTTTACTTTGGTCTGAAATTAAATGTTCAGCCACTGTGGATTGCAGTGCAATTAATTTCTGGAATAAAACTCATCATAGCACTTTCTCATTTCACTTTTTGTAGCATTAGTGTTTTGTAACACAAATAAGGGGAAACAAATAACAGACATTTATAACAGATAATGAAGACATTTTTCCTGCAAAACACTTTCTTAAATTCAGTCCCATTAGCAATAATTCAAATGTGCCATTGCTGGCTGGTCCAAGCCCTCTGTGAAATCAGTTGCTGGTGCTAATAATTTCCGTCTGAACAAAGGTCCATATTGCACTCAGTCAATGGCTCGGTCAATATGTTAACTGGGAGAGACTGAATGCAGGGGATGAAGCAGGTTTTGAAACTAAATTAATTTTGTCACCACACACAAGGAAAACGAAAGCAAGGATTTAAAGGAAAAGCAGCCAGATTTACTGTCCAAGATGTCTTTTATATCAACAGCAATGATAACACAAAAAAGCATTATATGTAATATAAAGAAAAAAAACCACAACATTTAATTCATTTACTTTTTTAACCTGAATTAATTTTAGATACAATTTTTTCTACATCCCACCTTTAAACTTTTAGGGGGTTGCAATGAGTGAACCTCTGTGAGTTTATCCTGCCCTGTAACTGCTTTGGAAGACTTTTACTTCAACAAATTAAAATTAACTAGAAATGAAGCATAGCATCCACATCAGCACACACAGCGACCTCAGGCTTGGAAGATTTGCATGACCAGTGTGGATTTATCTTGCATGGGAGCACAGCAAGTGTAGGGCTACACCAATTGAGCATCTGCCCCAGCACTGGCTCTAAATTCCCCTGGAAGAAATGCACAATGGTTATGCCTACTCATAAATGCCAAGTCTCTGAATTCTGGAACAACATTATATTTACACCTGAAATGTTGAGCATCCTCCTGAGTCCTGCTCTACAGCATGATCAGAATAATGCAAGATCAATTTGTGTCTATGGCAGGAAGCACCACGTTACACCACGATTCTCATCCTCTCTGCTGCAGAACAAAGCTCCTGAGGAGATCATTCCTGCGTGCATAACAGATGCAAGGCTTCTGTGTTTGTCTTAGCCCTGGCATTTTAGATGAAAGATTTTAGTTACATTGTTTAGAAAACGTAGAGTTTGTGTTGACTACATCCTATTTCCCCTAGAACTCAGGAACTCCTCAGCAAGGGCAGCTGGACTTTTACAATTTGCAATTACAGAAGATAATGTTTCTTCTTCACCTGCCACATTCTAACAAGCTACTAACAGCAGAAACACGTAGGCCTAGATTGTTACAATAGTGTGGGCCAGAAAAATGTTTTAAGAACGCGTAATATAAAAGCCATTGTTTTGTACTTTACTTTTTAATAATTTTTAAAGTATGCTCTGTTTCTCTGCTGGTATTGTAATAAAACCAGATCCTTTTCTGTGCCATCACCTGACTGTATCATCAGAGATTATGATGACACAACTACATTCTCTCATCTGTTCCACTCATATTGCATATGTGTACAGAAAGAAGTCTTGCAAAACTCAATCTGAGTTATACCTGCATGACAAAAACAGACTTCAAATCCAGTCTCTTAAGTAACTGATGTTTAAAATGTGTATTGATAAACTCAGGGTGCAAAAATAAATTAAAGCAACCTGGTTCTAGACATGGGGAGGGGCTGGAATCATTGCAAATTCCTTGGCGGCTCTCTTAGGAGGTAGCCAAAATATAAAAGCTAATTCTACCAGAATAAACCAAACTATTATGCCTTCATCTTGAATATTTTGTAGAAGAAAATCCAAGTAACTTTAGCTACAATCGTTTCATTTAACTGGTTTCATTTCAATCACAATTTCTAGCATTCTGAAAGAGGAGAAGTCTTGTTTTCAAACTCTCACCTTTAAAATAAATACCTCGTTTATACCCACAATGTATCTTGTGACCTTTTATCTCTTTCATTGTTATGGACAGCTGGAAAGTTCCCCCTCTCTTTGTTGTGAAGAAAGGTGCCTGTCCTGCAAACCCATGCACTGAAAGCAGTCAGCACCCTAAGGGTTTTCAGCCATTGGCTCTTTAGAAAACTGCACACTCAGAAAAGAGAAATGAAAAATTTTCCTGGAATTTCACCTCAGGCCAATCAAAAAATAATCAATTCCTGTTTTCCTTATATTCTCACAATGAACATGTAAGTCTAATAAGCTATGCTACACTGATAAATGTACAGTCAAAAGGTGAAATCAGGTCAATGCTGATTTCTTTAGGTTTACTACGGCAAAGATAAATAATTTGTTTAATTATGGGTAAAAGGAAAAAAACCCCCCATCATAGTTTAAAAGTATCTCAGAGGCAAGGCAGTGGGTAAACAGTAGAATGCAAGATGAAGTACCAAATAATGAGTAACCCACCAGTGCAAAGTAGACTTTACCATGATTAAGGAAACATAATTTACAAAGGATTGACCATAAAGAGGGAAGAAAATCAAGAAGTAAAATTAAAACATCCAATAAAATATTAGAAAAGCAGAAGAAATTCTCTTAAGAGTAGCAAATGTTGGCAAGGAAACAGCCAGACCACACAGGATATTGGAAGAAAGTGTCAGACAGCATTGATGGAGCATGGAACAAGCAAATTAATTGCCTCAGAGTTCAGAACAAAAGATGCAAAACAGTGATCAGGAATTTTACAGTATTTTTTAATGAGAACATATGCTTAAAAAAAAAAAATCAAGGTAATTAAATAATTTCAATGCAACTCCAAAAGCAAGAGTTACAATAGCTTCTGGCTTGTAAAAGTTTATCAAGGCACTGATAATCCCTTTGGTGCACACTGTCCCTTGGAATTGCCTAAAATAATTAACTAATCTCCATTGCTGCAGGTTCCCAGCCACACAGGCCTTCCCTTAGCCATGAGAAACTGCAAGCCATTCACTGGAGTGTTTATTTGATATATTGCATTGTAGTCATCAAGACAGAAATGAGGTAATAAAATGTATTTTCCCCAATCAATTGTGTCCTCCAATGGAGGACGAGGTACTGGGGAAAAGTTCAAAACTGCCACCTGCAGCCAGGAGCAGAGTGCAGGATACTGCCTGTGTCCCACACAGATGTAGATCTGGTTGAAAGAGATGAAAAATATTTGGTTGTTATTAGAGTAAAATTCACCTCTTTTCTTTCTGCTCACATCCATCAGCATTCACTGATGGTTCAACATCCAAAGAGAACACAGAAGAAAATCCGCTGATGACCCCAGACTATTTTAAACTCAAGGCATCACTCTGGGGGGTTGCTAATATTTTTTTGTATTTTGGAGTTTTGTTGACCTAATTCTGAGGGACTTGTGTTTCACTTTTATCGTGCAAAGGTCTGAGTTTCTCCTGAAGGTTGCTTTGGGTTTGCACAAAGCAGCCCAGCCAGTGCCACCTGCATGGTTCCCTCACTGAGCTCAGAAAACAAGGTGACAGATGAGGAGAAGACCAAAGCCATAAGCATGCAGCATTTTTTCAACTAAAATATAAATTTTAAAATAAGAATATAGTAGCACCCAGATAACTGTGTCATAAGCTTAAACTACTTGTTCTTTCAAAACTATGGCATTCATCTAACACCTGTTTAAGTTCAACTCTTTGAGTCAACAGAATCTCAGCAATGAGTGTCAGCACAGAGGGACAAAAGAGAGCTCCCAAGCTCTCTCCAGCAGTGGCCAGCAGTGATTGCTGGAGTAAAGAACTTGAGATATAGTACAAAAGCCTGTGCCTGTTTTCTCAGTAAATTATTTCAGCTTATGGCAATCAGTGTTTTATGGGCTTCCTGATTTAAAGGTTGTCCATTATTATATTAATTAACCACCTATGGACACATCTTTTATGAATTTTCATTCCTTATTGAACTTCAGTCAAAAATAAAGATCAAGAGGTTAGGGATTTAATTTCTAGATCATAAGCATGGAGTTATTTAAAAGCAAAAGGAAAATAGCTATTCCCATTTCTATATTGATTCATAGTAACATTTAAATGAAAATTGCTTAATTCAAAAATCAAGGCAAAATTTCCATTTTTATATACCAAAAATATTTCCATTAAAATAAGATAATTTAGTTTTCTTAAACCCATCTCAAAAATAACACCATAGTAATATTTTTGAAGTGTAAAAATATGAAACTCATAAATACCCATTGATGTAACAAAATTAAGATAAATTCAAAATTAATGACTCAAGAATTACTAATTTACTGGCACATTTACAAAGCGCTAAATTACCATCTCACTACAAGTTATGGGAAATGAGTGATAAAAGTATGATTTTACTGACAAAACCCAACTTTTTCAATATAATGGAAAATTATAATATAAGCCAATCTTTTGTAAATACAGATGTTATTCTAGCCTGCTCATTGGATTATAAAAGCAGAAAATCCCTGCTATGTGCTAGCCCCAAGGAGTATCAAAACCAGAATCTCCACTGATGAAAGAAACTGAGCAACAAACCAGCAAATAAAGATGGTTACAGGGTTCTCCCTTAATGTGCTCCAAAGGTTTACCAGTTACAGAGGTTTTAAACAATCTCTTATCCTCACACTTCAGAATTAAAGAATTACCTTGAGATGTCCCTGATTTTTTTTCTGATGTAGAGAAATTTGCCCTGCAATTCTTTAGGGGAGGCTGTGGTGTATAGTCCATGCTATGATTCACCTGGCAAGGGGGATGTGAAGCTACATGAAATCCCTGAATGCTCCCTAACCCTTTTTCTGCACACAACCTGTGCCTTTTGCTGCAGCATACCTTGCTTCTCCAGTTCCAGCTTCCTTTTAAAACAACAGCTCACAGGTACAGAGCAGTTCTTTCATTTTGCTTGCATTCACTGTTTCCACTGCTCTTAAATGACCCATGGAAAATACAGGGCAGAGATTTTTCTATAATGTAGCATTTCTGTAGTGCTTTGTGCCACAATGACTGCTGTAATTTAAACTTTGTAATCTAAAAAAAACCCAGACTAATCAATGAAATTTCAATTTATTAGTTTGGAGCTGTATTTCTTACATGAAACACCTTTTTTGTTATGATTTACTCAAACAATTTGTCCTCCTGGAGTATTTGTACAGCACAGCCAGAAGCAATCATGCAAGATATGCTGTGCTGGCTTAAATGACAGAGAAATGCATTTGGGCCAAGAATACACAGCTGTGTATCTATTTACATGGAGGTAAAAGAAATTAAAAAGTGTCCTCCATAATTTATTGTTTCTCCGCTTTACTGCAACTAATTTTAAAACATATACCAAAGTTAATCTGGCATAATTACATGGCATTGAAATCAAGATGCTCCTGAAATAAATGAGTACACTTGTTCTTACTGTGGCCCCAGCACCAAATGACAGTGATTAGGACAATGTGAGGGACACAATGTTCTTCCTTCCAAACATAAAATACCACAAAATCAAAGTTCACACTTCTGTTCCCCCCAACCAGTGATTTTTCACTTTGTGTCTCCTCAAAACCCAAAAGCAAACTCCAGCCCAGGTGTCAGGCTCAGCCCTTGCTCTCACCCAAGTGTGCTGCAGTTCTTGCCAGGGCTGTGGCCTCAGCTGTGCCTGCCACAAACCCTAAATCTACAACACAAATGTGTTAGGATGCTTTTGGCTGTGTACACAGAAAGCATTCCCTAGACATGTTCATGAAACCTCACACTCAGAGTCCATCTTTGGCAGTAATTTGAAATCCATTAACATTTTAATTTTAAGCATAATTGGATTGATCAGTAAAATCAATCAACAGCAAGACTATTGTTTTAGTAAGAGTCTTTCCACCTCTCCTATCAGTCCTAAAGCTGGTTCATCTCCAGTGTCACAGACTGAAGCCCCACAGAATTTCAGGCACTGTGAGACTCAGGTTCCTGCAATGTTGTCCCTTTGTCCAGCAAAATCCCAAATCTATCAATATGTGTCGTGTGAGCTACCTTGCCTTATTCCCTAGAAAAATTCAAGTTTAAGTCTTGTTTATGTTTTACTGAAGCTCTAGAGATTCAGGTTACTGATTTGAAACCTTTTTGCTCAGACACACATGGTTTGAGCTAGGAGCTCAGCTTTCTGCAGCCACCATACAGAAGGAACTGATCACCTACATGCAGAAGAGGGGATTCTCACCCTCCAGCACAGCATGGAACAGCAAAGCACATTTAGCCCCGCAACACACAAAATATCAGACCTGAAGTGACTTCCACACAAGTAATTAGACAATTTCCCTAAAGAACTGCAGTCACCAGAGTTTAAAAATCATTCAATATTTGAAAGATGGTTCAATATAGTCCTAAGTCACCACCTCCACTCCCATACAAAAATAGAAAATAGCAGTGTCCATTGTATGAGCTTACTCACTCCTGTCTCCCATCTCCTTCCCAGGCCTTACTTTTACAAGTATTTTTCATGTCATGCAGTGAACAAGATCCTAATTAATCTAAGGGAAAGAAAGACTCTCTTAGCTTTTTGTTTGGGGGTTTCTGCACTGGGTAACTCTTAGGTCTTAAAATTCTCAGCCTACTCTGCACAGCTTTGCCACAGCTCAGTGGAGCAAAAGGAGAGGAGAGGTGAGCAAGCAGCTGTGGAAGTCAGGAGGGAGACTTCTTCAAGAGCCATTGGCAACCTGCACACACATCAAAGTACAGGCTAGGACAACCCAGAAGTCTAACATCAGCAAACAAAAGTTAAGCATTTTTCTTGGTATTTATCAAGAGGAAGATTAGTTTTGAATATTTGAAATTCTAGTTACAGCATCAAATCTGATGTTTTATTGCAGTTGTACATCAGACAGGTGTTAAAATACAGTTTAAAACAAGAACATTAACTAAATGTTTGGTTAACTCACTCTCAAAATAAGTCCCTGATTTTCCAGGGGAAAAAAAAAAGGGAAGCAGCTTATCTCAGTGCTGGTCTTTTTTGTCTCCCAAAACAGTTTCACATACCACCAGTAGTGATAATCCTTATGTTCTGACTTAACTCCAGCAGAAATTGTGACCACCTGAAATTCTGGGAAGAGTTTCTTTACCCCCACCCTTGTCAGCAGCTCCCTGGAACAATCAGGGAGCCCATGAGCTTAAAAAACACACTGCAGGAACCTGTGCAATTCTCCAGTCTTAAAGAAACTGTTCAAGCTGGGAGAAGGAGCACTGTGGGTTTATTGTATAAACCTACAAAGTATAATTCTATTCAAACTAGGAGATAAAAGAAACTGTAGTGTCCAGAGCAAATAAGATGAGGCAGAGTAACTTTTGAATTGGTAGGTGTTAGAAATCCAAAAGGTGAGAGAGAAAGGAAACGAGCTGACCAGTGCTGGCTGTGCTTGGAATGCATAATCAGCTGTTAGAGACATAACAAATTAACTAAACTGGATGGATTTTAGATTAAGCAGGCCTCTTCCTACCTAATTACACTCGAGTCAAACTCAAGAAGTGTGGGAGTGAAGAGGATAAATGGGGTATTTGCCCTCAGTTATCTGTGTAGGAGGCTCTTCTCTTGCAACGGTGGCAGGTCAGGCTGAGCCAGCACAGCCCCACTGGGAGCCCCTCCACAGAGCTGAGGGAAGGGTTAATGCTCATAAAAAACATTAATGAATTCTCTCTACACCTCTTTTCCTTGAAATGCTTCTGAGCACTTCAAAATGGAGAATCACACAGAGATGATAGTCTCTCTCCTCCTGAAAATATTGATAAATGACCATTCATTAAATCCCTCCAAGAAAGCCATTAACAGGCTCCTCCTGCCTGCTGCTCCCCCTGGCTCCACAGACGGAGCAGGGGAGCTTGGCATGATCCATGGAAGGGAAAAAGGAGGCAGCAGCTGGGAAACCTGCTCTGCACGGCTGCGGGCTGAGCACTTTCCAAAGAAAAAGACCTTTTTTATTATCTAAGCATTAAAGCAAATGAACACAATGTTTCAGAAAACAGGCTAATGTTACATGAACAGCAAGTTTTAGTGTATCTCCTCAAGAGGATATTTATAATCAATTAAAAATATATATCAATAAACTCTCTGAAAAGGATATGACACTGAACATCTATCATTGCCTTATGACATAAAAGTACCTGTATTTATTTGTATAATTCCAACAAATAGATTCAATGATACATATTTACAATATGAGATCAGAATCATAATTGAAAATTGAGAAGATGATAGTTGTGCAAGTGAAAATAAGTTTTAATTTAAACACTACTATTTGAAGTAACTGGTTTAAATCCCACATTGAACAGAAAATTGGACAATACTAATTTTGTTTAAAAAATTAATGTTAATGTAAAGCACTAAGATATGCTAATACCCTAGAATACAGATAAGAAAAAAAGGATAAAATGAGACTAATTTATCCTTCTTCATTCTTCTAAAATTACTCTACTGGGTTTTTTTCCTGCTGTCTGAAAAACTATTTTATGTTGCTTGCAAAGACTGAACGTTATGTGCTGCTGCAATGAAGCAATAATACAAGAACTAATCTGTGAAGTGGCTGGATTTTCTCGCTGTATTTTCACATGAATGTTACATAGTTAAATGCACTAAGATTAAACACTTTTTACTTCTTTTCTTGGCACTGGAGATGAGACCATCATAATTGTCTCCAGCAGCAAATGCTTTGAAGTTTCCTATATAAGTCTTAATTTTCCTCCTTTTTATCTTATGAGTACTTTTTCTTTTTTCTAAATTTGAACTTAAAGAAATTAAATAAATTTCCTAAGCCTGACTAAACCATGGATTATTTTTTTCTTTTAGCATAAAAATATGCCAAGGTTTTAAAGACAGGCAAAATCCAGACAGTCCAAGTTGCATTACTCTTTGTAGATATTCAATGTAGTTATATCCCAAACAGTACCCAGCCAATGAAAGCCCCACGTTTGTAGAGCCATAGCAGAGTGTGCCACAGCAGGGATGCAGCTGGGAGCAGGAACTGCTGGGTACTGCACATCCTGTACCTGATTCCCTGGAAATCCTGACAAACACATATCCCCTGAAACATCTCCCTGAAGTTTTCACTGGTTTTCTTTTCATCCTCTGCCACTGAGCTTTTCCATGTTTCACCTCTTCCCCCCTACCAGTACCTGTTCTGATAACTCAGCTACCTGGGTTTTAGGACATATGAGAGTTAAATATTTAATCAGTGCACAAGGGTTCCCTGCTATGATTCAGAGAGGTCTACAGACAGAAAAACTAACTTCCATTAAACCTGTCTATTCCATATTTATTCCTTTACACACATAGGGAGGGTATCAGAAAAGTGATTGTACCTTTTAGAGTGATTCCTCCTATTTACCAGCAAATGCCCCTGAGGACAGTCTGAGCTCTCACACCACAGCTGTGGGATGGGAATGAAGGCTAAAGAGGAAAGAAGCCCACCCACACTCCAATAAAAATAGATTTTTTCCCCCTCTTTCAGAACTCATAGCTGTTTCCATTTATAAATACACAAATTTCTGGCAAAGTCAAAGAACTAAAAAGCAAATCTAGTGATCTACACTAGAATAGGTTTGTCTGTCCTTCATTTGTTGAATATCCTACACTCTACACATTTACCAAAAACAATCTTCAAGCCCAATAGCAGTAAAGAAGAAAAACATTTACTCTGCCTTTAAATATTCTCCAAATTATGACTATGAAGGTTATGTATTATGCTATTGAATACTCCACTGTCGGTGGATTGCTGAACATCTTTTCATTTTCTAATGTACTGTAGTTTGCAAAAAAAGTAGAAATAAAGCTATTCATGGTTTCAAGAACACAAATTTATTTCTGACACATGAAGCAGACAGTAAAACTATGAGCAAGTTTAAATGACACCAAAATTAAGTAGCAACCATTACAGTTAAAATACTAAATGTGAATACAAAAATATTGCTGAAAACCTCTAATTTGTTAGCAGTAATTAACACAACAGTAGCCATCTCTCCTTTATTCATTCTGTCTTTATTCTGTCAGTTAAAACTATTTATAGTGATGCTAGGTTGATTCACCATAATTTCCTTCCACCCACAATCATTAATAATTTTTTCCCTCAGTAATTTTATAAACTTAACATTGAGGTTATTTTATTTCTTTTTTTCCATTTCCATCTGCTGATAAAAAAGCTCCTTTTCTTACTATATTTATTTTAAAAAAAAATCAGGGGTCAGTATAGCCCCCATTGAGCTGCAGTTGTAAAGAGTGCACATTGATTTTCATTTTCCTTCTAATGCTGCAGATGCAAATTAGCTCAAGGAAGGAACTTAGTTCATTCTATCTTTGAAACAGTGAGCCTAGAAAAGTAATAAGTTTTGACATTTAAGATCCAGTTCTATTATATTATATGAATAGAAAATATGAATGATTGTTTGCTTCTCTTCTCAAGAATGCCATTCCCAATCCAGCCTTGATCGAAGTGATAGAAAATCAGAATGAAAATACAGTGCAATAAAACACACAGTGGGCATTCAAGCCAGTGTACATTTAAAACCATCTCAAAAAAAAAAAAAAAATCAGTTCAAAATTCACCTGGAATATTTCTCACTGTTGCCTCAAATAGGAATGAACTCACCACTAAGTTACACACTAAAAATTAGTTAAATTCCAAGAACACTCAAGGAAAGAGTCAGGTACTTGGAGGTGGTTTGTAAATAAAAGCTACAATTATTGACTACAGTATTGAGTATGAATTTTTCACTGAGCTTTCATACACTCTGTTAAATATTTTGTAGTACTCTGAATAAAGAAGCACTCTTTAGGAACTTTTAGCACCCTCAGCTTTGAATTACTTGCTGTGATCTTTGTGCTCACCAAATGAAGGTCATTTTACAGTCATGATCATATCAGTTTAAAGAAAAAATAATTTATTGACCAGGACACCAATTCACCAGTATTTTCTTGGAAATATCTGAATGCAGTACATGCTGTTTAATTCTTTATTTATATATATATGTACATATACATGCAGAAAAACAATGGTAAAAATTTGCATCCACTGATATTGCACAAATAAACCTCAAAATGCACTTCTATAGATCTGTACCCACACAAATCTACACGTGCTCACTAAAATGTGCACACCCCACAGGCATAGGACTAAGCAGAAAAATTTCAAACCCTTACATTACTTTAACTGTGCATAAACAGTATCATCCTAATAGTATCTGAAAAAAGCTTGAAGACTGGTGTAAAAATCATCAGTGGAAAAAAAACCATTTCTCTTCATTGCAAATGTTTGTTAAATGTAAATGCTGGTATTCTACTCCTTGGAAGAACATTTGTCTGCATATGGAATTTCATGATAAAAAGCTTTAGAGTCCCAGGTTTCTCTAGATAAACCCCGCTGGTTTACTGATGCATGAATGCACTGAAATTGAATTACTGTACAACAGCAATTACTTTTCACAGTACAGTTATAATGAGAATCAGCTTCACAATGAACACCAGGTATCTACAGTAGGAAAAGTTAATAAAAAGAAGCCTCTTATTTGCATTTTCTGCTGCAGCAAGGGTGGTTGCCATAAAAAAAACCCCATCCTTAACACTTGATTTGCCATCTTAGCAGTGAACCAACAATCATTTTTATAGCATCTCTATATTTGCAAAGAAATATTAGGAAAATCAAAATTTTAGAGAAAAGCTAAAGCTATAATAATAGCTTCTCAAATATTCCCTAACAACTTGTTATCTTTCATTTTGCTTTTTCACATCCCTCTAGCCTTCTTCAATTTTTTCCCTTTGTGCAAATAACTAGGAAAAGTAAAAGCACCAAATGAACAATTTTAACTCCACCTCTTTTTCACTATAAAGTTTGTTGCCATAGCCATTTGTTACTGAGCACCATGTGAGAGAATCCTGTTCAGTCAAATTAGTAAAATCACTAAAGTATCATAAAACCTTCTAAAAGTTACATTAAAAAAAGTAATGGGTAACTTTAAGACTGATCAAGCAAACTTCCTACGAGTGAAATCACTGAAAGTCCAGGAAAAGCAGCAATACCACAAGTGACAGCAGACTCCACAAGGGTCTCAAAGGGATTATTTGTGTTTGGCTGTAAAATTAAACCAACTACTGAACAGTGCAGGAAACATTTCTGTATCTGTCACCTTATGGGCAGTAAGATTTTTCCCATCTCAAGTGTTATAATATTAAAAGTAAATGGATACATTTACCCTTTATCACAGAAACAAAACACCAGCAGCATTGAATCAAAACCACTGCTCAGGGATTTTAACTTAATTCATGTCAAAAATACTTCAAAGTAAAATACAAAATTGCCTGCCTGAAATTCAATCAGGTAGGGCAGCATTGGGAAGGAAATGGTTAATGGGAATATACTGAACTGATATAAACCCGAGGTAAATAATGAACACTGGGGAGAAGGAGGGGAGGGGAAATGTTGCTTGCAAGCATTTCCATCAGTAAGTAAATGACAAAAGGTTATATAATTGGTTTAGTACTTTCAGTTTTCCATTTATCTTATGTATCTGACAGAATAAAAATAGGACATTCTGTGATAGGATAATTGCATACTGAAGGGTAATTCAAACAGGGGATGAATATGATAAAAATCACACTGAACCAACTAATCACTGTGAAAAGTGATGAAACAGAAAGATAAAAACTCATGTAGAATATTAAGAGGGAGGAGGGAAAAGAGTTCAAATATGACTAGTAGCTTCAAACAAGTTCATATGTTTAAAAGCATCAAGCAAAACCACAAAAAAAATAAAAAAAAAAAAAGGACAAAACCTATGCAAGCCATCCTATTTTTGTATATCCAGGTCATTATTCTTGGCCTTTTCTACAAATCAAACACTTCATGCACTATGAATTTCTGAACATTTTTCAGAGTGCTACATCTGCTAGAATCTGAAGAAGTGTTTAACCCAAAATGCTTTTGGATAAAACATTTTAATCAACCACGGATTTTGATGTCTACTTGAAGCTAATTCACTGAGTGGTGTAGGGTAACAATTTGGGCTAACATTGGAACACATTTTCTGAGTCCTTGGTTTTGAACCCTCATGATCATGGCCACATTATTTCTAAGGCTGAGGGATGTTCTGCAAGGTGTCCTTCATTTAGTACTTCCTCCAACATCACCACCAATATATCTGACACATTACTCTGAAATCTACAATTCAGTGCTCCTGCACAATTTCCCATCCAAAGCTTATGTCAAAATTCAAGTGTTTTAGAGACAGGATGATCTAGTATTAGGATGGAATGGAGGTCTTAAGTGCACAGGAGTTTTCTAATTCCCATCTCACCTCCCCAGATATGAGGGGAAAATTAGTTGTAATGTACCAAGGAGGAAACTTGTGCAAAACCTGCATTGTACCAAAGGATTTTGTACTTCTCAGGATACAAATCACTAAGCAGTACTTAATTACTGCCAGAACTGAACAGGTCACTCCTTACATCTCTAGCATCAAGAAGGACCAATTTATATAATTATGCAAAAATTAATAACTTCGTTGGAAGGTACACGAAACAGATAATTTCTTAGAAGAAGTGACTTGGTCCAGACCACACTTTAACTTCCTTTCCAAAGATGGAAAACTTCCAAAGAAGGCTCTGGATTTCAGTCACTTTTTCCAGCACTAAATTCCATTCACTCAAGATTACACACATGGTTTAACTTCACGGAATTTGGGCTCGTTTTCACTCAGAGCATGGTGGTCTATATTGATCCTGTATTTTTTTCCTCCTTAGATAAAAACACCATCTGTATNAAAAACACCATCTGTATGAAGAGACCAAACCTGTTCTAAACATTTGTTATGAAGCTCTAATTGAGACACAAACTGCTCTTCCCCACCAGCACTCCTCACTGATGGAATTCTATTCCCTCCCCAGCCAAGTGTGCAGCTCCCTGGTCACTTCTGTCTCTAAACAAGTGCTGCTCCAAGAATCCTTTGTTCACATTATAATCCCAGGGGAGCAGTTTTCTCTGCTAAGAAGCAAGGAAAAGAGTCCTCCCCCTTTCCCAAGTCAATATTCTTCAGGCTTCTGGAAGCTGTTGCACACATATTAAAGTGTAGTTTTCCCTCTGAAAAACACACTGTAAAAATAGCATTGCAGGGTTCCATGTTTATTGTCTTTCTCTGCTTCCCTGCCAAGTGTGCTCAGTTTTACAAGCTGAAATATGTTTTACTTCACTGCCAGCCCTGAAAATTCAACCTCTTAAACGTAGCCAAATTTTTTCCTCCCTTTCGCACCATAACAAACAATACAAGGCTGAAGGCAGAATTGTATCCTGTTACACAAAAGGAATCCCTGTCCTGGGGTGATACCTCCAGCTCCACAGTGGAGACATGAGGATTTGCAGCTCAAGTGAGCAGGTAGGTCTGGCTGAAGTAGAGCAGCTGATGGCAAACAGCATCACCACCATGTCCTGTGAGTTTGCTGACAGAGCTGATGCCACAGGAACTATGGTTCCAGGCAGTCACCTCAAAGCAAAGGGAAAACCACAACAGGAAAGACTTGTTATTGTTTAGAGCACACATATTACAACAAACTCCTGTTTGATACAATAAAACATGAAATTCTGAACTTTTTCTTGGTTTTATAGTATGTCTAATAGACACCAGAGCTGTTACAAAAGAAGGATCAGATTGGAGATAGAGGAAAAACAACCAAAAAAAAGAAAAGCACAACAATTTATAGATGTACAGAGAGCTGTCTAGTTACTTAATGATCATTAATAGGCTGCCTGAGGAGTGATGTAGTACTTACCACAATTAAAGTGTTTACCATTTGAAGTTTTTTTATCTTTTTCTTAACTAAAGGACAGTTATTGAACTCAGATATTTCCCTTCAATTCTATTTTTTTAACAGCGAGCACTGAAATTAGGTTTGCTTTGGTTGGATATTTCAAAATCTAACATTTTGACCATATGCAGTTAGGTTTTACTGCACACAAGTGATACTTTACAAACTCATATTGGAAATTGGTAATCCAAATCTCGTTGCACACTCCTACATTTATCTATTGATGGTACAAATAATTTAAATCTAATCTCTTGAACAGTGATCCTAAAATACTTATGAAATCTTTAGCATTTCCACTTCAGCACCTTCAATTGTTAGTAAAGCCTTCAGAGCAGAGCCTAAATGATATATTTGGTTTTACATCATAGGATGAAATAGCAGATTGTTCTGCTGCTTACCCGTACGGCTTCAGACTTCTTATGAAACATTTCCTCCATGTTCTTTGCTAACTTTTTCACAAGCTGAAGGCCATCAATTTCTTCTATTGCAACATCCTTCTCATATTCTTTGTATTTCTGGAAGAACAAAAGAAAAAAAGGGAAAAGTTACTCACAGGGAACCAGCTGAAATTTTGACAAATAATTACCCGTTTTATATTACACTTTTGCTGACATTCTTCATTATTTGATGTTTATTTGCATGACAGCAGGCTGCTTTGTGCCAAGATGCTGGCATGGGGAGAGAATAACTGGATTAGAACCAGAACTCCATTCAAAAAATAATAAAAATATTTATCGCACGCACAGTAGGAAAACTATAAATCTCCTTCACAATGTTTAAATTACTCCTCCCCACAACTAAAGAAGAGCCAAAAAAAGTGGCAAAAAATCCTTATATCTCCTCCAAAAATCATGTAAAAACAGTGACATGATTTGCAATCCCTGTGCCTTAGGAACCCAGAATCCTCCTCCTTGGCTGAACTTCCTCTAGGTGCCCATTTCACAAGTTTTATACAATGCCTATGTTCTGAATAATTATCCTACAAGCTTATCTAGACATGCTTAACTTTTTGTGCAAAGAACAGCCTAAACAAAGCACATGAACATGAGCCTTCATCCAAACACAAACATCAAATCATCCTTTACCCAATATGGACAAGCATTACCTTGTTTCACAGCGTGACTATGTCTCAGAATGCCTAAGCACTAAAAATAGATTTCATATTTACCCTCTATTTTCTGCATATCGATTTTTTCCTTATCAATGTTTACAAGGAAGCTTGAAAGCATTAATTATTAAGAAGAATTTAACACTGACAATATTCTTCCCCACATCATTCCACTGCAGCCTGTACTCTAAGAACTGCTGGTTTTCACTGCAGTTATTGTTATTGTTGCAGTTATTGTATTCTCTCTCTCTAAAACACGTGCAGTTGTGTTGAGCTAATCACTAAACCCTCCACCTAATGACAAACCTGCACCTCCAGGACACAGTGAGGGAGAAGGAAGGCACAGCTGCCTCTGCCCCTTAGCCTGTGTGCCAAAAATGTCTCCCAAACCCCTGCAGCAGAGTCTTGGGACAGCCCACACTGTTTGAGTCAATGAAATGAAACGGTACCGTTACAAAGATTTATCATTAACATTTGTCTGCAGAATGATGATTCTGATATAGGTCCAGAGAGAGAATGAAGAATAAGGTGATCAAAAACAGTGGTTTAAAGCACCTGGACAAACATTAAAATGTTCAAAACAGCGAATAAGGAAGGACTAATCATGCCCTGCCTGATGGTGCAATTCTCTTTTTTTAAGAGAATACATGCACATGTTGTACCCATTTCCCCCAACAAAACTAATTTTCAGGGTGGAACTATCCTCTGGACTTCCTTGAAATTTTACACTTCTCTATAAAAAATGGTGTGAATGTTTTGATAGTGAAACAGTATTTAACAAAACATAATTTCCATTTAATTAAACACAATTTCAGAACCAAGTCAAAAATACAAAGATGTCAGTAACTATTTAGGCCATATTTTTTTGATACATGGAATTTCAGCAACAATTTCATTTTTCCACATTATTTCCTGTCACAAATCTCTAGTCTGAGCCCTTAATAGCAATCTAGCATCCTAAGAAACCTCAGACAGGCCCCTTGCACTTTGCTCCCTCGAGGCAGGCAGGGAGATCTGGGTTTTTTCCCCCTCTTTGATCAGCACTTAGATACCATCAACAGAGTTCTGATTTCAACTCTTGAATTCCATTTATGTCATAACTAGAGACATAAATGATTTTCATTTTTTATGAATAATTTTCAGAATAATTTCATTTTTTATGAATAATTTTCATTTTTTATTCACTGGAGAAAATATAAGAACACAGTAGACAAGAGAGATAAATGCTAACAAATACTGTGATAAAATGCAGTAAATGATCAGTAAATTGAAAACACTGCTGGGTAATTAATGATGTTGAAGTCTGTCCACATCCCACAGGATGTGAAGCTTTGGAGAATTTAAAACAAATCAAGTACAAATTTGAATCACTTATTTCCAGCTGCACAGATCATGTTCAACATATCACCTTCTGATAAAAATGTTTCCTTTAGACTTGACCTTTCAGTTTTCAGAAAGTATTCTAAAATGCATCACTTGAAGAGATGGCTTTCAGGTCATCAGATTTATTGATTTAAGCTTTGCCTCCAAGTGAAGAAAACCAGGCCATTATTCACTGTGTTTGTCTGAAAACTGAATGGTACTGCTGAAATCCACAATATTTTCTAGGCACACAGAATCCTACCACATGGTCTATTAGGCTCTTGTGAAAGCAGATTAAAAAGCCACACTTCTCAACATTGAGTAACTGGTGCTTTTGAAAATTAAAAATAACTTGCACTCAAAATAGACATGAATGAGTTCTCAACTCATAATTTAAAATTATGTTAGTTCATAGTAAATAAACTCATTTCTTCATAATTCAAATGCCAAAGTTCCAACACAAAAGAATAAATTGGAAGGAACAGAAAATATTATTTCAGACCTGTTTGAAAAGACCCCACATCTTGCACGGTGCATGTCTGCTCAGTTTTGGGAAACCTTCAAGAACATTTGCAGCACAACTAGGAGAGTTCACTTGGTCTGCAAAAACCCTGGCAACCAAGAGGTTTGTGTAATATTTTATGTAGTATTTTATATTTGGAATCCCATTGCCATAAAAAAATACTTCTATCATTTTTTCAGCCATCATTGGAAGGCTCCAAAACAGGAAAATGTGGTTGGAAAAAACTTGCAGCTGTTTTTGCTCTCCTTGAGCCTGGAGGGGAGAGGTGCCAGCCTAACCTGGGAGTGTCTGTGGCCCTGCTCTCAGAGCACTCCCTGCAGGATGAATGCTGGGGGTTTTGATTCCTTCTTAAAGCAGCTGATTTTATAACAACTATCAATGCAAGAAACCTGAATCACACAGGGTAGTGAAAAAGAAAAAACACAGAACCACAATAAAACCACAACAAAGGCCACCATTAATAGTGCATTCTCTTCCTCTCACTGCAGAGGCTGGCTGACATCCAGGCCCTCATCCTTCCCCAACCACTAAATTTTTACATATTAAATTGGGGTTTAATTTAAATAAATTAAAACAGCAAAAATATAGTCCCTTTGAAATAAATTTGAATTTTTTTTTAAATGGAATTATTTTATGTTGATGTTATCTTGAGAAAGCAGCGTGGCACTATTGCTCCAGTCAAGGAAAATGAGTGGTGAAAAAAACAAACTTCTGGGCCAGGCTTACCTTTATACTCTAGACTTGCAAACTATATTATTGTGCTGCTACTGTGAAGGTGCTCATACAATCAATGCCTTAAATTGACATTTCCCTTCCCTGTAAAAATGATGAAGCTGATGATAAATTTGTTGTTTTGTTTTATTTTAAAAAAATTTCAACCCTCAGGTTTTTTTCAATATTCCACAATTTTACTTCATTAAGAGATACTGATAATTCTCATCATTTGTAACATAGGCAATAATACATAGGTATAGTTATTAAAAGGAAATTATTAAAAGTTATTAAAACAGCTCTAACTTTGTTATAAACAGTTGACTTGCTCAAAAAAGAATATGAAATATTAGAGTCGTAGTTGGAAATCTTTGTTCATAATTGAATTTCCAATTGTCTAGAAGATGAAGCAGATAGAACCTCTGATTTGCTGCGTTATAAAAAAATACTTGAAATGCTGATTCTGTCTGCTTGCAAAAATCAGCATTTGGTAGGAAATTCTCTAGAGAGACAAGAACATTTATCATTTGAGAAAGCCCACAAAAAATACATTATTTCTTCAGTATCTGTTTTGCCAGATCATTTCACATAAGCACTGGGGAAAGACAGACAGTATTTCACTGTCAGAACTCTTAATGCTTTTCACTGGTTTAGGTGTGGGGGTTTTTTCTTGGTAAATGATCATCTAGAAATAACAAACCAAAAAGCAATCTGTACAAAACTCGGATCAGAAGTGTTTAATGCAATCTGAATATTTGGCACTGAAAGAACAACACAAACACACACAAACCAAAAAGTGCTAACAAAAAAATACCAAAGAAACCCCCAAACAAACAAACAAACCCAAAACAAAGCTAAACCACACCAAAATCCAGAGTTTGAGTGACCAAGGCAGGAAAAGAAGCCCACTCTTGAAGCAAGACTGTCAGCTAGAGCTCAAGTTCTTTTCTCTTTATTCTAAAGAGAAACATGGTCTTTGTGTTCCTATTTGTATCTACTTCTATCAAGTCTTATCAAAACCAAGATATTCACCTTTATGTTGTACACAAAAATATATCAAGTTACTTACAAGTGTGCACACAGTCCTGAGTCTCAGTCTTTCCACAAGGCTCTGGTTGCTTTGTACATCTGCAGAACACTACACCCATTTATGATGAAAATTCTTCCCACTCCCTGGGCTTTTCAGAGCCAGTAAATACCACTACCATCCTGATTAAAGAAAAGAATTCAACAGGAATCTTGCAATAATACCTTAAAAGTGATCTCTCCATGTTGCATATTTGAAACTGTTATTTGCCTCTGAGGTGCATTCATGGCCCTATTGCACACACACTTCCCAAACATAGGCATGTTAAAACTATATGTGCATATATACATTTTATGTTTTATAATGAAAAAGCAGAACCAGCATGCAAATGGCAGATCAAATATCCAATCTATCCATTCTTTCCACGAAAAAATTAAATGTGTGTTTACTCCATGCCATTTTCAAAAAACCACTTTCAGATGTTCAAGCCTCAACATTGCAAATGTAAAGTGAGATTGTAGAAACATAAACTTTTGATTAAATCACCAACTTTTGATTTCAATTAATATCTCTGGCCCAGCAGAAATGCTGTGCTATGCAGTGCTGGAACTGTTTAAACTTGCTTCCCTCCCTCTGCCATGCCAGTCCTAACAGTGACTCCCTCCAGAGAGGCAGTGCTGGACTGAAGGGCCACAAGAGTTAATAAACTTATCCGAATTATTTTGATTCTATATTTAAAATGCCCCAACAATCAGATGTAATTAATGGGACTTCAAGGCTGCAAAAAGCTCACAGCTGATACAATTTGCAGCTCTTAAAGCAATTTCTTTAGTTACAAAGTCAAAAGTTAAGCCACTGTTCTGACTTAACTCTTTGCCCCTAAACACATGAATTTGTCACTCAAGCTGACTTTATTCACTGAAGTAGCCTTGAATTTCTATGTCAAGTTCTTTTAAATTGTGGGAACCAGAAGGTTGATAATAAACTACTTTTCCATGAATAAAGAAATTGTTTCTCTTTTAATAATCTATTCTTCAGCACAACCTAACATTAAGCCCCTTCATTTTTCTTTCCTCCTCCTAATGTGTAATGAATTTTTTACTTCTTTTTTTAGCACAACTGCATAAATTTTTTTTAAATGTCATTTTTTCAGGGTGTTTTAAAAACCTCTTCCTCTTTGCACTTTATATAGCTTTTGGTTCTGTGGGCTACTTAAATTATAAAAGCCAAAACCTGCCTTAAACACAGAGCAAACTCAGAATGTCTCCTTAGTTGCTGCCTTACCCCACTAACACTTCTGTTGAAATGAAAAAACCTATGTACAGAGCAGGGACTACAGTAAAACATGGCTTTGGGCTTTTAAATCAAAACAAAGAATATGAATTACTCTTGATGTGGAAAACCTATCACAGCATTTTATAAGACAATATCCATATTCAAATTGATGGAACAAAGCTGGTGACAGTTCAAAGCTTATGTGGCGAGAGCTCTTGCAGTGCTACACTGCACCAGCACAGATCCCTCCTGCATGTGGGAGATGGTAAAGCAATTCCCAGGAGAAGATTTTAAATTATCCAGCACAGCCTCTGAATGCCTCATTGGAGCTGAGGGGTCACTAGCCATGTATGCAGTGCTGGAATAAACCTGACTGGAAGCCAAATAAAAAGCCTTCTCCAGCATCACATGTGTGTGTGAGTGGGAGGCTGAGCTTTTCCACTGAGCAGAAGGGTACTCAGATGGCACAGGCACAGCAGAGATATCAAATACAGATGGTGCACTCTTCTGATAGACTCATCTGTGAATCTCTTATTCATAAAAGACTTTATATGTTACCCCCTATCACACTGATCCTGTGGTGAGCTGGTTTTGTTGGAGTGCCACTGTTAGGCTGTAATCTGGTCCTCCTGATTCTAAAATCTATTCATTCAGTGGAGCAATTTTTAACAAAATAAACAACTATGGTTTTTTTATTTTGTCATTGAACAAAATTATTTTAATTCACAGTTGGTATAAAGTTTTTTATCCACAGAGGTTCAAAGACATTATAAAGCATGTATCTACCAAAATCTCTGTGTAGAAGAGGATATTGGGCTATCCTTAAATTCAGTGGTGTGCCCAATATCACACAACAGTTCAGAAAAACAAAGAGAACAAGCTCTCTTGGTTCTTCTTCCAATACCCTGCTCAATAAACCACAGTCAACTTTGTTAACTTCCTCCTGATCTGCCTGGCAAAATGAGTCACAACAGCACACTTCTCCTCACCTTGACATTAGAGAGCTCCTTAGTAATTGAGAGTTTATGTTACACCACATTACACACTCCTATTAACCTTTCCTGAACCTCCTTGTGTTGAGGAAATCCATCAGCAATGCCCGGTGTGATGGCACACTCATTTTCTGCAGAGATATTCTCACTCACTTCATTAAACTACTGCAAGGAGCTCTGGATCAGCCTGTCACATTTGGCCCTTGTACACACTGGTGCCTGAGGAACTCCTCTTGCCTTAAAGTCCAGTTTGGTTACTTCACAAAATACACTTCAAAACACAAAATACTAGAGTATTTTTTGCATACTACTTTACTGTGATTAGTTACTCAATGCTGTACCCTGTGTATTATAGCCAAAGATCAGCTCTCCTGGGAGATTTGTTATCATCAGCAGACCTGACCAGGATAGTTCCTGCTTTCCTTGCAAAATAATTTGCACATTGAAATCACCACAGGGGTACTATACCCCCAGCATATTTAGTCTTTACTTCTGACTTACTTTTACCTCATGGCTATATGTAAATGCTACAAAACCAAATCCATTAAAGCATTAAGCTGAATGATCATCAAAACCAAACAGCCCATCTCCAGATTTAGCAATACTCCCCTGCCTTATCTGTGAAATGCCACACAAGGTGCGCCCTTGAACCTTTCACAACTAGGTATGTTTATATCTATATATACACATATATAACATCTATATAACCAGAGACACAATGTAAACAGCATTAATGGTAAAAGTCTTCAATACAAGCATGATTACAACAGCTTAGCTAGTGGGGGAAGATAAAAGCTACTCTACTGCAGAGTGCTTCTCATCACAAATACAATTTTAGGAAAGCAGTCATATTAGTGATGTATCAATTATAACATCTAATAAATAAAAAAGATTAAGAAAGGCACTCCAGGAACATCAGATGCTTGCTCTCTAATTCAGTATTTTAATTCTTATTCAAAGTAGCTAATTTAAAAAAAAAAAAAAAAAAAAAAAAAAGAAGGCACCACAAATGAGTAATCCAAATAACTAGTTAGGCAATCTAATTCTAAGCAAACAGAAGTTGGAAATACACTCCCATCTTCTTTCCCTTTAACAGCGTTGCTTTGGCCAGTGCTAACCAGAGCAGCAAATGTCTGGGCAGGTTTGCCTGGCTGCTGCTCCAGAGCCCCATGGCAGAGGTCAAGGGCACTTGAGACTCATCTTCCAGGAGTGTCACCCCACCAGCTATCCCTAACAGGGACTGAATCAGAATTGAAAATAGCTGGAAAAACAAACTATTGTCTTGCAAATTTTCTTAGACATCTGAAACGTTTCCACAGGCCAGCAAGGATGTTTTAAGATCCAGTTAACAAAGGCTATTAAAAGCTGCTTTGGAAATGTATTTCACAGAAGCTGGCTATACAATTACACATACCTTGGCTTCTATTTTAGAAAAGAACATAAAGCCTTCATTTAAACTGAAAAAGAACATTCTGGAACTGCCCTGGAGATCTTTTTTTTCCATAAGGTTGTTCTTGATACTCTTGAAAACTCACTACAGTATTTCACATGAGCTGCTTTATATGAGGAACAAAACACCTATTGGTATAAAACTGCAGAATTAAACATGTCCCAGAGAACATGTTCACCCAAGGCAAAGCCATCACTGTATTTTCAGGTGAAAGCAAGTATATTAAAAGCATGTGCAACTAATCTGCTCCTCACAAAACACTGAAGCAATCTGAGAATGCAATCCTTTCACTCTGGACACTTATTCTAAGCCACTGAAGGTTCAGAATTAGGGAACCTGACAAGTCACTACCATCACCAATTCTCAGCAGGGATGAGATACTACAGCCTTTTCTTTTGTACACAAAAATGCATTAGTCTTCTCCAAAGGCCCCTATGGTTACAAGAAACTAAAACAGCCAAAAGAGACAGTTTGCTTTGTGCTGTAAGGTGACAGGATACAAGAATGAACTAATTTTTTCCAATCAGACATACTGATAACATTGGGTGGTTTTTTCCTCTTTACACTCCTCTTATCACCGCATGTCCCTTTCCCTCCCTTATTGTTCCCACTTGACCTATGCCTGCCTTACACCCAGCTCTTGTTCTGGGTTTTGTTATTTCTATAGAATTTTTTTAGACAACACTTTTTTTCCCACCCTTAGGTTGCCCCTAAATGAGCAATAAAATAGAATGAGCAGCAAAGAAAACTTGAAACACAGTGAAATGTATACAGGGAAAAAAAAAGTGTGTTCCAAGACACACCTTTGCTTAGCAATATCTATGCTTTGTGAGAAGGTCCAAAAGCACTGCTTTTAAGAATCACTAATGGGTTTTGTTGCTCAAAAAAAGAAATGCAATCTCCCGAGGACACAAATTATGATTTGCAACATTCCCTACCAAGAACATTTGCCTGCTTGGATCCTACCTCTAAACCTTTACCCTTTGCATTGTATGGTATCTTCAACATTCACTCTTAAATGAGCTTTGTATTTCACTGTTTGCCACTCTGAAGGACATGGCATTGATCCTTGCTGCTCTGTCTCATCATTGCACTTTCCTGTGTGCACCTGATAAAAGTATTTATATTGATTTAGGGTTTCAGACAGGTGGCAGAACCGTACATATCACAGGGGACTTGTAATAACAAGAAAAAAAACATAATATCTGAATGTCTGAATTTGGGCACGTAAATTTACATTCCGAATTCTTCCTCTCACCACTGAACATTAAAAATTATTATGTTTTCAAAAATCTAAACTCTCCTCAGTCACATCAGAGCCAGCAACATCAGTCTACTCTCAGCGTCTCTGCAAATCAGACCACCTGCACGTGGTCTGAGTGAGGATGTCTTGAGAAGAGTTCAGCAAGTTACCCATGAAAATAAAAGATTTGGAAATCAAACTGTAGCATTTGGCACTGCCTGGAAGTGTGAAAATATATTTGTGGCTTTGCCACACAAGCTAATGCTTTTCACTTGCATATGAGATTCCCAGTCAGTTATGAAACTTCCCAGGGAAGGGTGGAGCTTGGCCAGCCTTTCTGTGCTGCAAGGAGAGCAGTTCATGCACCCTGACTGCCCTCAAAGCTTCACAGCACAAACTGGGAACGCACAAGGAAAAGCAAAGGGTTCAACTGCCAAACCACCCTCAACCCAATATTTAATAACTGCCTTTGAAAGGCTGTAATATGATACAAACTAATGACAGATGCTTTTCCCTTTGGACCATGTAGCTCTGATGCACATATTGAAGATTGGCATCTGGCATGCTGGCTCTCAAGATGTTCTTCCCCCAACAGTTTTTTGTCTCTCACACTTTTAAAAATGACACTTGAAATCTCATTAAGGAAAAGTCCTGTGCATCAAAATCCCAGCCAGAGTTCTGTTTGTAGCTCTTCCTTTGATTTGTTTTTCCTTTTTTTTTT
>VZTR01000073.1:39056-49832 GCA_013400775.1 Chaetops frenatus | reverse complement strand
AGCATATTACCTATAGCACCACAACAGATCTTCACCATAGTGTATAGAAATAAACCAACTCCAGAGTCTGTACCTGGCTGCACAAACCAGAGCTTTGGCAATAGAAAGGACCCAACAACAGCTTTGTCTCGCTTGGTCAATAAACCATTATTAATGAAAATGTACCTATGAATTAAAGATGCATCAATCTGCATAGCAGAGAATAGAAGCCATGAATAACAGCCAAATCAATATTATGAAGTTGTAAAGAATACAGTGTGCTCCCCTTCAGGCTAATGGTAATTAATTTACTTTTGCTCCCTTCACACGAGCAGAAGCAAGCAGAAGAACACGGTAATCACATAAAAATTGTTAATTAGAAAATGAACACATATTGTTATCTCACTGCTGTATCTTTTCTGGTCATATGTTTAGAGCAGTTTTTCCAAAAAATTACTTTATTTCCACGTAGTCTGAGAAAACATCTTGTGTTTTTGGGAGCGTATGCACACAGCAGCTGATATTTACAAGTAGTGCAATTTGAAAGTTTGTTTCTTAAATAAAAGATCTAGTTCTTGTTGGATTGTTCATTGGTATAAATGACCAATGCCTAAAATTGCATTTCTGCAGCACAAATACTCTCCTAGTGAATGTACCTGTGGAAATGTTCTAAGCCTTGTGTGGTTCAATATCTCAGAATGGAAAGCCTTATCCCTGAAAACTGCATTTGCTTACGCTGCAGCTTAGTTTGGTTTTTTTGGAATTCAACTCCACTAGTTAATTAAATAATGTCCTTTCTTTCCAATTAAAACAAGAAATGTTTAAGTGTTCAGCATCTAATAGAGGCATTCCCTTCTTAGGAAATAAAAAATATTTGGAGGTTCTGTTAATGCATTGGACTGTCTCTGGACCAGCAAGATCCTAGGAGGGGAAATACGATTAAGTTACTAGTTCTCTAATTTTAAAGAGTGTGTTGTTGCTTTCTAAAAGAGAAATTTAATATTTATTGTGTTAATGTTCGTCTAAGTACTTTTTTTGTTCAAAATAAATCTTGGGCTGCTCTAATTAACAGTGCATTTTCAAAGACAAGGAAATTAAAGTTTCCATTTTTAAAATATATTCTTTGTGACAATGTCCAGCAAACGGCCATCAGCAGATTGCTACTATTTCATTGCTTAATAAAAATACACAATTTCCCTAAACCTCAGAACGTCAAACAAAGGCACCACAATCACAGGTCACTGCGAGGCAACCAATTGATAAATTCCTCAGTGTGCACCACAAAGCAACGACCTTGGTGAACTGCATTCAGGCCTCTAAGCAGCAGAGTAATTAACATACACCGAAGTTAAAATCACAAGTGCTGCTATTAAAGCAGGCAGAACAAGTCAGCACGTAAAGATAACTCCATGTGAGTGAAGGTCTCAGTGGTCATTTCACATCCTTCTGTAGCTCTGCAAAACTGCTGCCCTCAAGCACAGACAAGCTGAGTTCTGAGTCTGAGCTAACCTTGGGCTTTTCACTGTGTGAAACATTCAAAGTGGGGCCACATCTCCATCTTGTGAGCTTTCTGAAGGTTCTGTGGCGAGACAATACAATGCAAATAACCAAGGGAAGGATGCTCTCCATTTCCAACATCAAATTTTGTCATGTTAACATGTTGAAAATTATAATAATTATTTACATCCTCTTCAAACTCTACCCTGCACTATAAACACCCTTAAATTTATTTTCCTTTTTTCACAACAACATGATTTGCCCCTGGTTATTACAAACATACAATGAATAGCATACACTGATAAAATAGAATTGTGGCAAGTGGACATGGTGTTTGCATTTGGAGGCAGGGCAGAGCCTGTGCTGCATGCTCAGCACTGCCAGAGGCACACATCTGTTTGTGCAGTTCTAGTTCAGTAGTTTAAGGAATGAAGTATCACCTCATTACAGAACTGCCATGTATGAGTGAATTTGTGGAGCTTGCCCTCCTCACAGTCAGACAGTTCTAATCTCCTTGCAAGCCACAGTGGCAGCACAGAGATGGAGTGTTAAGCTTATCAGGCCTCATCTGTACCATCACCTCCTTAGTTAAACCCAGACCATCCATTTCTCTGTCATTTCTTTGTTCCTGAGGTGCCTGAATGCATAATAGCCACTGGCAAAAGATGCAAGATATCTTTAAAGACTTCAGTAGAACACCACCAACAATTTTTTTTTTTAAACACTGACTGAAAACAACTCACAAGGACCATTTTAATCATGGGTTGCACTACACGCATTTCTTCTTGCTCTAGAGTTCTTACTTGTACTATCACCACAGAACCTGTTATACAGAGCTGTTATTTTATATTTATTTTCAATGTTTGCATAGAAATTCTTGACTCTGAAAAAGCTTGTATTCCTATCACAGTATCACAAATTGGGAAGGGTTCAGATAATTGAAAATCCTACAGCATAATAAAACCAACTTTATATTCAACCACTCTCTTTGGGCATCATCCAGCAAAGCAACAGTTTTGTTTCAGTGGCAAAATATTCCTCAGTGCCTTTAAAGAATTAATCAAAAAAGGTTGTCTTTAATTAATTCAAAAAAAAGCTCCCTTTTAACCATCTGTTTTTAGTAGCATAACCCTTCTTGCAAAACCATGATACCCTCTGAATTTTTATTTCAGGGATAAGGTCCAAAGCTTTACAGATGAGCAACTGCACCCATAGGATATCTAAACCTCTGAGCTGGTTAGAATGGCCTCAGATCCAAGTCACACTGCTGTTCCAGCAGGTTCCTTGTCCCCAGCTGAAGGAGGCTTTTCCTCTCACCCCCAGCTGAGGTGGGAGGACAGGTTTGGTCAATCAGCAAGGCAGCCACCCCACCTCCTCCTGGTGTAACACACCCTCCTGGTGACTGCTCAGGTGTGCAGGTACCTCTGAGAGCTGCACATGAGACACAAAAACCATGGTCACGGACAGCTGTCAGCCACAAACAGAGAACAGAGCTATTCCAGCTGTACTCAGTCTCTGGGCTGCTGGGAATGCACAGGCAGAACATTGTTTATCCCCATGTAAACAGAGCAGCACCACTGACACCCACACCCAAACTCACCCCTTGATACCCACACCCAAACTCACACCTGGGCACCCACACCCAAACTCCTAAAGGGCATTTGAACATGGAAAAGGTCCTTTTCCAGCCAGAGCCGAAGCCTGCCTGCAACACTTCACTAACTCGTACCTACAGAGTTTGTATGGATTTCTGAGCATTATTTATGCTTTAGTGGTGCCATCTTACATCTCTAGATGTCTCTAGAACACCCTAATCAGATGGATACTGGACCATGCCTTAGCTGATAAGGGAATGTTTTCCAGCCTTTAAAACAAACAAAAAACTGCACCATTCATAATTTGCTTTTTGGCTCGTTCTTTAAAGCTTTTCTGTCCCTACTGGTGATTAAAAGTCAAACCACAAGAATACTGCCAATCACTTCATCAGTAGATCTATGCAAGTCAGAAAGATAAAATTATACATTCATAGGAAACAGTGAAAGGGAGCATTTATTGCAATAAATTAGAAAATTTTGCAATAGTTTACATTAAAGAATGTTATTTTGATTCCTGTCAGTTTTGCAGCTTTTCTGTCAATACTGCATTTGAAAAAAATGCCAAGAAATAAGCATGTAAATGTTCCAATCATACCCCAGCCCCTTTATATTCTTGGTTCAAATGAAGAGGTTTTGGTGACCACTTTAGAAGAGATTTGTGGGTAGCAGAAACTTATTTCCAAAACAACAAATAGAAAAATCACACAAACTCACTTGCTTCAGTAACTAAAAATCAGGGTTTAGGTCCCTCAAGGTGGGAGATAGGATAAACAAGAAAGAAGCCACTAGAAGCCCTGACAAGACAATATTAGTAAATAAAACAGTGGAGCAGAAATTGAAGAAAATGCAGACTATCTAGGAAACATGCTAAGAATATCTGATTTCTGGTACTCAGTACTAGAAATGAAAACATCCTTCCTCAAACTGACCTTTTATCATACTGTCATGTTTTCCAGTAAAAAGTAACTATCAGTTACCAGATTTAGAACTCTTTGATGACCCTGATAGCTGAGAAAATCTCTCCATACATTAGGATCTCATGCCAGAACAGACTGAGGATACTCAAACTATCACCATGTATTTTTGAAGAGTGCATCACTTCACCCTGAAGAGTTTCTCTCACAATCAGTGGTTACAGAAATCACCCATCCTCTATCCCTTCTGGTCAACCATTGACATCTCTATAAGAGTACCAGCACTAGATTATTTCCTTCTCTCTGGTTCTGCTGACCCAGTGGGAAGGATTTCTTCTGGAAAAGCAAAGCCACATGGACAGAACGAGGTGTGTTTCTGTGAGGCCCTGGTAAAAGTCTCTGGTTACTGTGGGATGACAAGAGGAGATGTGCCAAAGCACACAACAGCACAGCTGACAGGAAGATAATGTCCCAGTGCAACTGTTCCTGGATATTTTACTGTTATTGCTTCTGTAATCCTCGGCCCTTTGTTCCATTAATTAGCATGAATTGGCTATACTCCTGCCCAGAAGAACTCTTTGTTCCTAGATAGTAATTTCACTAACAAACAGAAACATTTTACAAATTTTATGGAAACAAATGAGTCAGGGTCATAATCAGCTGGTCATCTCTGGCTTTTCTTGGAATTCTTCAGTAATCCAAATTCTATGTAATATCAGTTACCATTATATAAAATTATCAATAGATTTAGGAAATATATACAATTCCTTAACTACGAGACTCTAACTTTTGCATGATTCCCATAAAAATGTAACAGCTCCTTTTTGGTGTAAGAAGGTAGGGGTGGGTTTAAAGGTTATGTATCTGGACCAGCAGAAAGGATAAATAAGTCTTCTTTTGCACAGTACACTGAGTCAGAACAAAGCACTCGCTAAATGACAATTGGGAAGACAACACAAATCTCCTGAGCACTGCAGCTGTCTGCCCTGCACTGCAGCAGCCTTCTGATGGAATTATTTCAACTTCTATGTGTCTTCATTTCTTCTTTCATAAAACAAATTAAATTTGTGTTTCAGGAATAGCTTGATACCAAAATTGTTATCATTCTTCAATATCCGTGTATTGATAAGATGTATAAACATTTAAAATACATTTGTTCGTTCACTGGAATATTTGCAAGATTTCCTGAATTGGTTTAAGAGGACCAGGTATTAGCATATAGCACAGAGCAAACTGAACAAGAATGAATATCCAAAAGTACCATTATATTTATTTCTACCCCAGTTTGTATCTTAACAAACCAGATCATTGAGGATGTATCTGAAAATTGAGTTCCCTTGAAAATACTTCGGCAAATAAAAGGCTTTCTCTTTTTGTAAAGCAGCACACACATTAGAAATACAAGACTTCAGACTTCTTTAATATTCCATTTCTTTCCCAATAATTTATAGGATTCATGATTACACTCCTAATTATTTATTGTTCTTCCAGTTACTGGTCCTGGCTTGTCACCCTTTTTCAGGCTGAACTGTAAAACAGTTCCCATATTATTCCAGATGGTGTTTCACAAGTTGCATTAGAAGAAATCATCATTTTGCTCTATGATAAAACATTTTCTAGACAGGCAGCATGTAATCATACTTCATTTTTCTGTCTTGAATTCTATACTTCTAATTCTTTAAAGTGAGAGCTACAATATAAATCAAGTCTGATGTCAATTGTCCCTCTACAGCAGGTTTAAATTTTAGAACACTGAACTGTCACATTATTAATAATTCCTTCAGAATTCAGCTTCCATTTTATAAATATATGTTGAGAGAGAAGAAATATAACAAAGCCACGGTTTTTTGTTCAAATATTACTGAGATAGACACAATTTTTCTAGTTTCAAGCAACAGTTACAGTAAATAATAAACTTACCTATAGTATTAGGTGGCCGAGGAAAGAAAGACTCACAGAAAACATAAACAGTCTTAATATTCAAGATTAAACCTGTTTACAAATATCAATTATTTTACCAATAAATACACTTTAATAATAGTCAGGCTTTGCTGAAGCAGTTTCTAAGTTCCTTTTTACTTAAGAATAACTGTAAAAAATTTGAGACAAAGAGATTTTGGTTTTGCAGTAAAATCAGCATAAGTGAATTTTTGGGTTAAAATAAAATCTACATTCTTAGAGGACAAAAGGTCTGGTGGTTGAGATATTAACCTTGGACTTGAAAGAACTGGGCTCAAGTCCCAGCTTTGCTACAGAGTTTTGCATAACCTTGAATTAGTCACTTAATTACTTGGTGCTTCTCTTCTCGAGGTATTAAGACAGATAACAATATTTCCATGGTCAGCTTCACCTTGTTCTCTGGCTTAGTCTTGCAAATCAGGAAGAAAACAAAAATCTGTGAAAGGCCCCAAGAACAGTTTGTTTCAGAAGAAAGAATGAGTTTCTGTTCTGAAGCCTTGGCATCAGTCTCAGTTTGCATTGTGGGATCCCAAACACCAAAAATCCTAGGAACTACAGTAATAAAAGAATCAATAATAATAGCATTCCAGCAATAATATTTGTGTCATCCGTACTGTATCTACATAAAAGTCAAAGGCTTACTACGCCAATTGCTAAAATAACACTAGCAAACTTCAAACCTAATATAAAAACACAAGTATCCGGATTTCTTAGTACATTACTATAGTATCAGCACATACACTCTGTGTGTATGCAAGTCTTTAAAAAATGGAAAGAATACAGAATTTTTATTAAAACTTGGATCTGATGAAATAAAATGTACTCCTCATAATTGATATGCAAGAGAGACATACACAGCCTAAGTAGCAACACTCTTCATGTAGCAAGAGCACTCAGTACTTGTGATTTTGAAGAATTGATACACTGAAATGAACATAATATGTTTATCTTCCATGGAATGTTTATGCACATGATCTATTATTCAATTTGTAAAAGGTTATCCACTTTTCAGCTTATGATAAACATGTATCATAAAGCATTATAAGTACTTCATATCACTTAAAAATATTTTTATTTCCACAAACAACTCTTAACAAAAGGATAGCATTAAAAATTTTTTTCAACCATTTATTTAGAAGCTGCGCAACTCCCCAAGAAATGAACTGCAGTTAGAACCACAATGCACTCATTTCCTCTTTGAATTCCATGAAAGGACACACATATCAAGCTAGGAGCTTTGATCAAACACAAGGTCATAGAATTTAAGCCTGACTGATGAGTAACTTTGGACATTTAAATCAGACAACAATAAAACCATTCTAAGTACAGCTGAGATGCCAGTTTGCAGGAGCTGCAAAAGGAAAGGTGTTGCTGCTCCTTTTCATAAGCTAGCAAGAAAGACTGAACAGGCTGGGAGCACAACAGATGTCCTGATAGAAAGATGTGGGGACACACTGCTTAAAATGGTAAAGAAGGTGAGGTTCATGTGTCAAACAAGAAAATAAAACCTCATGAATTTGGTATTAAGGACCTTGAGCAGGAATTAATTCTTCTGAGCTCCAGTGATGGAGCACCAGAAACCACCCAAGCTTCACATTTGAAGCTCATGTCATGCTCAGAACTCCTCAGTGGAATTATGGGTCTCTAATTCACAGTTGTCACTATTTATTCCATACATTATGGTTCCCTGAATTTCATTTTCGCAAAGAGTGCACTGACACACTCATTACCCCTGGATCATTATGTGCTGCATAAATCATCATTTCTTTTGTTCCAAAGCTGAGTGTGTAATCCACCCCAATGGAGAAACAACAAAATCTAACTGCATAAGCAATTTTCTTGGATGTCAGGTTTCTCTAGTCCAAAACTAATACAGAGAGTTCCACACAAACTGTTTGCTTCTCCTTCAATTTCCCGTTCAGAAATACAAAATGTCTATACTCAGTTTCTTGGAAGTTGTAATAAACAAACCAAATGGGACAAATATGCATATTGTCTACCAAATCAAGCCACAATATTGACAGATCGAATTTTTTTATTAACCACAGCAAAAATCTCTATGAAAATGAGGTACCAAAGTAAAGTTAAAGTTATTAAAATAGCTTGAAACAAACCGTGACTTTACCAATGTGTTTCATAATGCTAATGTGGGGGGAGAGGGGAAGACACCTGAAAAAAGGCATTTAATTAGCCCAAAAAAACCTTCATGTGGGAGTGGATGAATCTTTTTTTAGGGTTTTTTCCCCCATAAATCTGAGGGGAATTGCTTAATGCATTGTATGCAACTGTTCTAAATAATTTTAAACTAAAAGAAATTTGCATACAGTACATGATACATTCCTGCAAATCCTCCTTCACTTAACTTGATCAAAAAGCCATCAGTGCAGCTCCTACTTGTGCAATCAATAATCACAGGAGGAGCAGTTGCCAGAGAAAGATTTTGCACTTTAAAGCCTATGTAGATAGCATGAAATAAAAAGCCCACAGCAGTTAAAGTAGTATGAAATATAATAATCTGTAATTCAAGCAGCAGCAAGAATCAGACTTCTATACAATCCAAATGCAATATAATACAAAGAGCAAAATGCTACTGGAACCAAATAAAGGCTGTGAGTGGTCTACATGAAGCCCCAAACCTGCAGAAGTACCGCAGCAAATGGTATTTCATAGCACTTCACTGAGGGATAACAAGAATGTTTAGTATTACTTCTGTTTCCAAAACCTTTAAAATTTAATTGACCTCATCTGAAGTTTTTGCTTACTGCAGTTTATGAAAAAGGTCAGAGGTTTCAAAACACAGTTTTCCTATAAAATTCTATAACTAGACGACAGTAATTTGACTTAACTGTTGTCATCAATTTCTATTAATCTAAAAATACCATACTGTAAGAATCCTTCACTGAACTATGTATTTCAGAATTGTGTCCTGTTTAATCAAAACATAAAAATCAGTTTTAATACTATTTGAAGAATTCACCCAAAAATTACAAATCCCTATTGAAAACATGTTCCCTTTTAGGAGCTGATACTGTACTTCCAATTGCTACAGTGGCTCCAGTCCTCTCACTTACAGTTTTGTTTGAGGGCTACAAGTCTAAAAGTACATCAAACTTCTCCTTGAAAAACCACTGAAAATACAGAATCTTTAAATCCTAGCTAGGAATTTCCATCATCTGTATACAGAAATTCATCTGTGTTTACTATATGGAGTATTGATCCATATCCAGAGTGATCATCACTTACCATGACAATTTGGTTATCGTGCCTGCTCCATAAATCTGCCACTGGAACTCTCTTGTTGGAGACAAATTCAGGCACAGGCACGATGGCTGCTTTTCAAACCACAACAACCAGATTCTTTTCCACTTACAGTTTTTTATACATTTCCTCATACTTCCAGCATAAATTGTCCATTTCATGCATTAAATCTTTATGCTCTCCAACAAAAAAAGGAGAAACAATGAAGTCTCATTTTTGAACTATTTTTAAAACTACAGATACATAATTCAGTGTATAGAGATATGTGTGTGTATGTATATACACACACACAAACCTGTTTCACTATTATTTTCAGGTCTGACACTAAGTCCATTAAAGAATTAAAGATTTTCCACTTATATAAAGCATAACACCAGATTATATGTATTACATTCAGCTATCCACATATAAATCAATCAGATTCAGGAATGAATGTTCAATGGCAACTGAACCTAGAGGATCAAAACAAAAGCATATAAAATCTCAATGTACTTCTGTGGCACAGAGCATTATCATTCTATGCAGGCTCTCACAGCTGCTGACTGGGCTCCACTTCACTGTAACTGCACCTGTGCCTGTTCACAGAATTCACAGAATGTCCAGGTTGGAAGTGACCTTCAAGATCATCGAGTCCAACCCATGCCCTGACACTTCAAGTAGATCGTGGCACCAAGTGTCACATCCAGTCTTTTTTTAAACACATCCAGGGATGGTGACTTCACCACCTCCCTGGGCAGACCATTCCAGTATTTTATCACTCTTTCTGTAAAAAACTTTTTCCTAATATCCAATCTGTATCTCCCTTGGCACAGCCTGAGACTGTGTCCTCTGGTTCTGTCAGCTGCTGCCTGGAGAAAGAGACCAACCCCCACCTGAGCACAGCCACCTTTCAGGGAGTTGTAGGGAGTGACAAGGTCACCTCTGAGCCTCCTTCTCTCCAGGCTAAACACCCCCAGCTCCCTCCCCAGTTCCACCTGCACGGGTTCATCCCACATGCAGAGGGAGCCGTGACAGCACTCTGAGCAGGTCTGCTGGGGAGCTCTCATGGTGGCAAGAGAACTGAGACAGCTTTGTCCCTGCTGCCTCGGCAGGTCAGACCCAGACCCAGGCCCAGGCCCAGGCAAGGAGCCCTGATCCCTGGCTGGGTCTGAGGCCAGCAGAGTCCAGCCTGGCTGGTCCCCCCTGGCCCATCTGCCCAGCAGCTCCTCCTGCAGCTCTGCTCCACCTGCTCCTGACAGGTTTATACCATCCATTAGCTCTGACTCAGGAGCTCCAAGCAGGAATTTCCAGGCAGAAGGCTGAGGGTGTGTCCTGGGTGCACACGGGGATCTGCAGCCCACCTGTGCCACCACCCATCTGAGAGAGCCCAAGGACAAAGCCCCGGGTCAAAACACAGAGCAACACAAATCCCTGCTGTGGACAGACCAAAAGTCAGCAGAACACTCCCATGTCCATTAGATTCTAACATGCCCAATTGCTTTCAGCAAGCACCACAAACTTGCAAAACTCAGTCACTTCAGCTTTACTCCCCAAATGCATGGAGAAAGGGGGGGGGGGGGGGGGGGGGGGATGTC
>VZTR01000073.1:12703-39051 GCA_013400775.1 Chaetops frenatus | reverse complement strand
GGGGGGGGGGGAATAGTTCCTGCTTATAGACTAAGCTTTAGGCAAAAAATTGTCAGCTGACAGGGGGTATTTTGTGGTGATTTCAGATTAATAACCAGTACCTGTGAGAGACAGATTTAGGACCCTTGACTCAAGTGAATGAAAGCAGGCCTTTTATCCATTTTTCTCAAAAGTTTTAATCATACAATGCATTATATGTGCCTACACTTATATTATCCAGGATTAAAGTATAAATAAGGAAAGAAATGAGAATTTCTGAAAACTAGCATACATAGCAGGCATATGAGTTTTTTAGAAAAAGCAATTTCTAGTTCTGAAACAGACAAATTTAATCCTGAAATCTGCTAATCCGATCAAAGCATTTATATACTGAGCACTTGCTACTTCAAATATGTCTGTTGGGAATGGAGACAAATTTCTGGTTTTAAAGGCAGCATTTGGTTCAGTTTCAGTAACACACACAGGTTCATAGCTGTACCAGATCCAGGGTGTCAATAGCCACAATCTCCCTTTGTCCGAGTATTTCCCACTCAGAAGCATTCAGCTGCTTTTCTTCATAGCTGCTTCCTTCCTTTATTTTTTTAAAGCAACCTGCTCCAAGTAGGCAGGTTTTTTTATGCAGGAAAGTTGAAATTTCCATAGTGTAACAAAGTGCAAATTAGACTTCAGCTGTAGTATAACACTGCAAAGGGAAAAAAAGCCAAGGTACACCTGGCACAGCTCTTGGACAGAGAATCTCTCTTTCTTTAAATTATTAATAAGATTTGGGCAGTCCAGAAATAAAACAACCTCTCACAATTTCAGGTTCATGTAATATTTGCATTTTTATAAGCAGATAAATACATAGTCTTCAGTATAGAACAGATAGGAAAAAATTGGCAAATAAAAAGAATCAATGACTAGATAAGTCTGCAAAATGTGAGATTTGTCGCATGAGAGTTTGCATAAATATTTTCCTGACAGTAGTTACATTAACACTAGCTACAAATAACAGAATTTTTGCATAGAAAACAGAAGAAAATAAAGGGAAGTTTTAATGCTTTAATACCTTTTCTTTTAAAAATCAGCATGAAGGTTAATATATTTGCCTGCTAAGGCTCAGAAAACATCAAGTTCTGTTTTTTTCATCTAAATTTGGTTGGATTTTAATTTTTGAAGAAGTAACCAGCTTTTGTTAAAACTGCTCATATGGATGTTTAGGCATGAGCTGATACAATCTTTTGTTTTTAAAAGAACACTGAAAAAAGCCCAAAGTGCATCAACTGGCCCCCACACACACACCAGCACAAAACCTTACACAGAAGAGAAACCTGAAGTAGCAAAGCAGCTGTGGAACATTGATCAAATACAAGAGCCACCAAAACTGAGCATCTCAGAGAATTTCAACCTAGAAAGTCATTTCTGCCATCCAGAAATGGAAAGCATTATTTGAAATTCAAGAGGGATTATGTTCTCTGCCCAGAAACCTCCTGGCTCAGGTGAAGCTGTGCAGACTGAGAATAAGCAGCTGCTATCCAAATCTGTGGGGCAACAGCAACACTCCTCAGCATGCCTGCTCCTACCTACCCACCATTCTGCCCTGCAATATTCCCTCCTTTCATCTCTAAAAGCAAACCATGCACTCTGATTGTCTTTTTTTCTTTGTGTTCCTGAGATTTCTATCCTGCAAGAAACTAAACTTCTCAAGCAAGCAAGTTCTTGAATTCCTTCTCCTGGCAATTCAATAAAACAAGCTCAAAAATCAATACATGTAGAAACAAAACTATAAATGACTGAGGGTGTATTATATTTGATACTCTAGATAACATAAAACTCAAGTGGTCAGAGATCACACACCGAAATAAAAATAAAGCAGACAGGATTATGGTAATTAAGAAGGAGACGGATCAATAAAATATCTGTTATAGTTTGGAAAGTCAGCAAGTAGCAGTTCCTTGAATTTCTGACCTAGAGAACTGTCTGATACATTTCTGTTGTTCTGGCATGATCTATCTTCAGCAAAGAGCTTTGGTGTGTGTTTAGCCTAGGGATGAATTAAAGACAAATGCTAGGTTTCAGTAAGTTCAGTGCAAAAGACTAATTTCAAATAAAAAGTCAAAGCTTAACAAAAAAAAAAAAAAAAAAAGAGCTTCAAAAAAAGAAAGTTTGGTGTTCAGGGGGAAGGTTTCTTCTATTTTTCTTTTTAATTAATGGAAGAACCACCATAATTGATTAATTTGTGTGCAAATTTCTGTGCATTATTTTTGATAGATATATAAATGTGAATTTTATAAAAAAAATTTAAAATCAATTGAAATTGGAAAGTTTTGTCTCAAGATATATTTGAGAGCTTAAGTTCCCTGCTGACTGCTGCAACACAGATATGTGAGAAAAAGAGAAAACAAAGCTAAATCTCTGTGACTGGTTTTTTGCATTTGCTAGAGATGAGCCACAACTGGCCCTGGGCTTCCTTCATTTGTTTGATTCATGCCTGCATCCTGGAAATGCAATTTGAAATTCAGATGATGGTATAAACTTCACCTGATTCAGGGAGAAAAGAACCAAACATCCAAAGGAGTGAAACAAAAAAAAAAAAATCATCTCAAATAGCACAGGACAAATCTTGAGCCAAAGGTTTCATTACAGATTTGAATCATTTTTTGTTATTTTATACAACTCAAAATATTTCTTTTTATATAGGAAAATAGATTTTAAAAAACCACTTTTTCCACTTCTGAATAATATTTGGATCTTTGATCCTGCTGATAAACACTACTAACATCTCTGACCTTAGGAGGTGCCATGCAGGAGGACTATATTCTATAAATAGACCCAGAACAGTTGTAAAACATCTTTTAAGAGTTCTTAGTGGATTTAAAAATAAACATGGGATAAAGTCTCAATTAAACATATTTTCAACTATATGTTTTGCTTAAATATTATCTCAATATAGTACATAATATTGTTATTATAAAATCATTCTAAAGATCTGTTTAAAGTGATAAGCAGTCAAAAGGCAGTGGCAGAGAGACAATGCAAATGAACTGTTCACAGATCAGTTTGAAGTGTTGGACTTTTTTTTCAGTCAGTCTTCTGAAGACAAAAATTCACTCTGTTATATCTATGTAGAAAATTCAGTATTTGACATTAAATTATTTGTATTTTATTCATTACAAAGATTAAAACAGTACTGCAAGTCTATGCATGAAATGCAATGCAGCCACACAGTGAAGTGGAAGTCCACCCTATATTGGATGGATTTGATATATTTGTGTATCCTCAGTCTACTTTTTATCTTTCATATTTTCTAACATGAAATACTATTAATGACTGCAAATACCAGCTTCTTGTTACACAACTGTTCAATCAATATTTTGTAAATCCACTCCAAAAACACCTCAGCAAAGACAGAGATTTTTCAGTCACAAACACTGCCGTCTTTCCAGTAATTTCACACTGGATCATTTTCTTTCAATAAATTCTTATTAACAGACATATCTTTAATATCAACAAATAATGGCAATTTAGAGCATCAGAGAAAAAAAGGCTCAAGTTGTTAACTAGGAAGTAGGTTTAGACAAGGATCAGAACTACCAGATATTACTTTCCTCTTGTTGAATTTTTCTGAGAATTTTACAACACTTACATTTATTTCTTCCCTGTAATTACTTTAAGGCATACACAACTGAGGTTGTTTTAGGGTTTTGTTTTTATTTTTTATATTCAGGAGTGCAGCACTACTGACACTCCCACATCAGCTGCTCTGTTTGAGGTCAGACAGATTTTCATTGGGGGATCCTTCCATTGCTATTACAGTGCAAATCTGGACCCAGGCCTGAAAACCACTCATAAGCAAAGCTCTCCCAGGCTCAATTCAGCATTTATCTCACACAGCTCCCAGAAACTCATCACCTGCAGCCTCACCAGTGCCCACATCAGTGCCCAGCACTGCCCAACTCAGGGGATTCCAGCAGGCACCAACTTCAGCCTCAATCCCTGCAAAATCCACAGAGGCACACAGAATCTCCTGTGGGAGACAAAAAGCAGAGCTGAACAGTACAGGGTGGGGCCAGGGTGGTTCAGCTAAAACACAGGACCTGTGATGTTTTTTGACAGATACTACTGAGATGACCAGTGCCTAATTTTGGCAGTGAGTGCATCAGACAAGTACTCTGTGTTACTGGGCCACTGCTCAGCTCTAAAGCAGAAGGCCAGGCCAGGCTAGGCAGTGCTTGGGGCAATCTGGGCTTCTGAGAGGTGTCCCAGTCCATGGCAAGGGGGGTGAGACAGGATGGTCTTTAAGGCTCCTTCCAACCCAAACCATTCTGTGATTCTCTAAGACATGTCACTGATGTGAAACATGGGATATAGGTGAGGTGTGGGATCAGTGTGATAGAAGCTTGAGTATAATTCAAGCCCTTCAACAGATTTTTTTTGGGCAAGAAGAAAATGTTTGTCTGTTAAGTGGTATTCTTGAGAAATAAACCATCCATGCATCTGCTTAGAGTACCCTAAAAACCTGTTGGTAGTGTTCCATTACTGGAAGATTCTGTGTGAAGAGCATTAAGAAAGCATTGCAACACAAAGAGAACGAGCAAGTTCCTTCAGAAGTAAAAGCCTCTTGGCACCATCACTTTACACAAGGTATTCTCTAAAGCCCTGAAATTGCCATCACAAACCCACCAGGGCCAACCAGATAAGCAGTATTTAAAAAGATTGACAGTTTCCTGTGCTGATAAGAGAATAGCAGCTTTAGGACAGGATTCTTCTTCAATAAGCGACAGGAGCCTTCATATTTATGAAAATAAATCAGGGACTCTCTGCTGGGCTCTTCACTCCTGCAAGAAGGTTATTCTCAGCTGGTCACTACAGAAATATTAGCATCATCCTCAAACATTTAAGTCTGACACTATTAGACAGAATGGTAGATTGAGAAATGTCCATTGAGTTGCACAGCTATTTCTGTATTTTCCTTATTCAAACCAGTATACTCATAGCCAGCTATGAATTTATTTTGTTAGAATTTACATAGATGCAGTAAAATTCCACATGCATGGGTGCACACACACCATGCCAGTTGGCAATCAACAACCCTTGCCTTTCATTTGAGAGAGAAAAGCTTAGACAAAAGAGAATAAAATGACAAAGCGAAATAAGATAAAGTTAAAAACCTTTGAGTTTAAGTATTTTAGTACCATGAATATTCTTTCAAGAAACCAAAAGCTGAAAGTTAACACATCCTCAAAGCAGAAAGACACAAGTGTAAGAGCAACGCAGTTTTGGGAACTGTACTAATAATCGTCACTTTGTTACCACAGGAAATTAATTACTTTCCATTTATTAATATGCCATTTGTCCAACGAACCATGAATAGACCATAGTGGTGTGGCACAGTACATCTATATTTATGTTTCTAAATATTTTCTCTCCCTGAATTTAGTCTCTTTTTCAACCAAGGCAATTTAAAGATAACATTTTCAGTACAAATATCCATTTAAAAAAAACAAAACACACTACAACATTTCAGATGGAAACAAAACCAAAAAAAAAAAACCAGCTTCTCAAACATTATCCTGTTCTACTATACTTTCATATACAAGGATTTTGAATTTCCTTGCCTCAGTGCTACTCCTGTATTTTAAAACCTTTCAATAGCTTGGATGATAAAGCCTATTTTTCTCTTACCAAGATACACAATCCCGTCCTCAAAAAATTGAAGGAATATGAATTTTGCCAGAGCCCTTGAGTCACAAATTCCTTTGATTACCAAAAAGGGTAAAAGAACTGATCTTGCAGGGAAAAGACAAAGACCAAGAAAGCCACACCTAACATGGCACCAAAGCTGTACTGTTCCCAGGCTACACACGGCAACAAATTACTCTCTGAAAAGAAGAATGCAGGTCTTACATGAAGTGGAACAATTAATTTCACGCTTGTCAGCCCAGTCTCAATGGTGTGTTGATTTGAATCCGATATTTGTGGCGCATTCCTGCCTGCAGCGGACACTGCTGATGCCTCCTGAGCAGACACATTGCAATGATGACTATCATTGTAAAACAATCCATCAATAAGAGTAATTACAGTATTGATCAAAATGGCTCCTTGTTTCGTATCAGAATCAATTCTCAGGGGTTTGCCAGAAACAGAAATATCTAATGGACTATTCCATCACTGCAGCAACTGAAACAGCTAATATTCTGGAAAGCTCTTAATAATTACTCATTGACTCTAAATTTCTGCTTCAGTGGTTAACTATAGCCTGCTTACTGTTGCTTGAAAGTCAGTCTTAGTGGCTGAAATAAGATTCCAATGCAAATTTATAAAGTGCTAACATCTGCAAAAAAAATTCAAAACCACCTTATATAATTTCACTGTGTTCTGCTAATCACAGAATCTAATTATTTTTCTTATTACATTGTTTCTGGGTGAGAAACTGCATTTTGGATGCCGACAGCTTGTTTTACAGTGGCTGCTCTTACAGTGCTCTACAATAGGCAGGGTGGAATTCATTATGGCTCAGACTGTAAACAATAGAAGGCATAATACCATTAATGGCATATTTTTGTGTAAATGTCACTGAATTACAGATGGTGTTTTGAGATAGCATCACCTCTTAATGCTGTACCTATAAACTCTAGAAGATAGAGAGTCATAGAACAGTTTAGGTTGGAAAATACCTTTAATGTCATCAAGTCCAACCATTAACCCAGCAGTGTCCAATCCACTACTAACCCACATCCCTCTGTGCCACATCTACACAGCTTTTAAATACCTTCAGGGATGGCAACTCTACCTTTTCCCTGGGCAGCCTGCTCCCAGGGAGCAGCCCTTTTTAGTGAAAAAGTTTTTCCTATTAGTCCATCTAAACCTCCCCATGGCACAACCTGAAGCCATTTCCTCTCATCCTAGCTCCTGTTACACAGGAGAAGATAAAATAGCAACCCCCACCTGGCTCCAACCCTCCTGTCAGGGAGTTGTAGGGAGCCATAAGGTCCCTTCCTGAGATTCCTTTTCTTTAGGCTAAAAATCCCCAGCTCCCCTATGAGACTCGTGCTCCAGACCCCTCTGCAGAGCCTTCCTGCCCTCCAGCAAATCAGTATTCCCACCCATCCTGGAGTCACCTGCAACTGACTGAGGTACCCTCAACCCCCTCATTGACAAGTGACTGGCAGCACTACAGATCCCAGGGGAACAGCACTGGTGACCAGCCCCAGCTGGGTGTAACTCCATTCCCCACCGCTCTCTGAGCCCATCCACGCAGCCAGTTCTTCATCCAGCAAAGAGTACACCCACCCTGGCCAAGAGCTGCCAGTTTCTCCAGGAGACTTCTGCAGGAAATAGTGTCAAAGTCTTTCCTGCAGTCCAGAGAGACAACAACCACCGCCTTTTCCTCATCCACTAAGGGCTCGCTTTGTCACAGAAGGAGATCCGGTTGGTCAAGAAGGACCTGCCTTGTATAAACTGGCCTACCCTGATTGGGCCTGATCCCTGGTTGTCCTGTATGTGCCATATGGGGGCACTTGAGGTGATCTGCTCCATGACCTTCCCTGGCTCTAAGCATCACACTGACAAGCCTGAGCATCCTGGGAGCCCCACTCCTACCCATCTCAAAGATGGGCATCACATTTGGCAGCTTGCACTCAACTGGGACCTCTCCAGTCACTGATAAATAATGGAAAGTGTCCCAACAGGTGCATCCACCAGCTCCCTCCATAACCTCAGGTGGGTCCCACCTGGACCCATAGTCTTTTTGTTTCAGAGATTGCTGGTTGCTGACCATTTCCCCTTGGATTTTGGGGGCTTCACTCTGTTCCCCAACTCTCGGGTCTGGGTACCTGGAGAACAAGTGGTCGTATTATTAAAGACAGGCCAAGAAGGCATTCAGTACCTCAGCTTTTCCTTACACTTGTTCACTATGCTTTCCCCCACCATCCAATAAAGGATGAGATTCTCCTTAGGCCTCCTTTCTGTCATCAACATCTTTACAGAAATATCCCTTAATTACCTTCTGTGGCAGTAGCCAGATTAGGATTTGACACACCAATTTTCTCCCTGCAAAACCTTATGACATCCTTGCAGTCCTCTTGAGTTCCTTTTTCCAAAGGTCATAAACCCTCTATTTATTTATCTTTTTCCTGCATTCCAGCCAAAGCTCTCTGTTCAACCAGGACAGTCTGCCCCACCCACTCATCTTTGGGCACATGGGGTCAGCCAGCTCCTGTGCCTTTAAGATTTCCTTCTTGAAAAATGTCCAACCTTCCTGGACTGCTTTGCCCTTCAGGAATTCCTTCCAAAGGACCACATCAACCAGTCTCCTAAAGAGGTCAAAATCTGCCCTCCACAACACTAAAGCAGCACATTTGCTGCCTTCCAATATCTTCATACATGTTTCTATTTCATTTCAGATTTGTCTGTCCTCACACCTAAACTGTCCTGCAAGGGAACTGCATGTAATTAAAACTGTATTAAAATACATTTGTATGCTGATATAATCTTAAATTGCAAATAAAAACATTTAAATTAATAAACTGGCACATTACACAGACACTGCAAGAGACAGCCTTATACCATTTCTAATAAAATACTTTCATATAACACATTAGCTTTATCATCAATTGGAAATCACTAATATTTCCTCTGATGTTTGCTGAAGTAGCATTAATTACGCTCACTTTCTTTTGGTATTCATGTACCATCAATGTAATTAATTTGGAGCTTACTGAAGTGTGAAATGTACTGCCTGATAATAGATTTCCCAGAATCTGATACAGTGGTCGACCTTAAACATTTCACTGTGCTCTGGCTAAACACAGAGGCTGAGTTCAGTACCACAGGATCCTCAATGGCAAACAGTCATCTGGAAGAATTTTTTTTAAATTATTTTCCCGATAAGGTTAGCATAAATATTTGGGTATTTCAGATGAAAAGGTAAGCTGAAACATGAAAATAACATGGTTGAATCCTGACTGCAGGGTGAAATTGTTTCAAGTTAGTTTTTATTGCTAAGAGTGTATTTTACAAATTCTTGAAGGTCTCAGAACCAGACTTAATAATAGGGAACATTTTGCAGCAAGGATGCTTAGGGTGAAAGAAATGAAATTTTGCAGAGAAAGCACAACAAGGAATAATTATTATATTAAATAACAACCCATTTTTAGTCTTTGACAGTGGTCTCCAGAAGCTTATATACAACTTGTTTCACACCCCACTTTAGACAAGAAAAAATTTCTTTTTTACCCCACTATGTTTAGGATCAGGCCTCATAATCCAGAGCTCTCTATGAATACCAACAGAGTGAGAACATCAAATATTTAAGTCTTTATATAGCTAAACATTTTTCTCTATATTGTCTATTTATACCCTCTAAGCTATGCACTACATAATTCCATGTTATTAATGCTGCCATGGTTTTTTTCCTCAAGGGGATTACATTTCCACACTAATGATATCATCAGAAAGTTTATCTATGCTCATCCAAGATGCTTTAATCATTTCCTGGATTAACAGCTGGCAAAGTCTGCCAAATGCAGTATCTTAAAGCTCAAGAAATCTTAGTGCATGAGCCACCTGACACAATGACTGTCATAGTTTTGTAAAGTTTAATTATGAAAGAACTGCAACAGCCAGATAATACCAAATCACTTCTGATAAATCCTGACTTCTTAATGTGCACCAACATATTTTAACTCTACCATCAAAAGGCTGAATGACCAGCAGTTTGTACTATTACTGCACATCTTGCTTCCTCCCAAAAAGGAAATGTTGGGAAAAGCTTCTCCAACCAGTATGCCTAAAATTTACAAAATGAAGATAAAATCTCCCACCATAAACCCAGAAAACAAAAACAGACAAAGCAGATTGCACATCTTTAGAGAGCAGGTGGTTTCCTTCCATGCTCTCCATACAAACATATTTATTCTGTGCTAAGGGTACAGAACATAGCAGGACCAGCTACTACAAGCCCAGGCTCCAGATACAGGAATAAAAGCAGCCTAAACAGGATTGCATATTCTGAAAATCAAAGTAAATTTTTATGACAGTATGTTTTTAAAATACTACAGTAAAGAGTATTTATGAGAACTATAACTTACAGGTCGCTTAGACCCTACAGGAAAACTCCCACAGAGGCAGATCTCCTCTAAACCAAATGCACATTCTGCACTCAGGGTATTCATCCTTATGTCTTAGTAATTCATAATTTTAATTCATCATAATATTGTCTTCTTTGGAAACCTTCCTTAAGTAAAAGCTATGCACAGCTGGTGAATGAAATGTCATAAAACCCTTGCCTTCTGAAAATGCTGACAGAGTGAAATAGCTAATGGTGCCTGAGGTGCCTGTGTGCCACTGTTAACACTGAACTAGTCCATTCTATTTCAAAAAATCATGCTTTAAAAATAATTTTAAGATGTCAATGAGATAGTTGCTTGATAAACCGTAGGAAAAAAAAAAAAGAAAGCACATCTCTCTCCTCTGCATTGTTTATATCACTATCATTTAAAACTATATATTAACAAACGTCATTAAAATGTTGACAGTGGCATTTATTATTGATAAAGACAGAAAATGTTATTAAGCAAGGAGAAATTCTTTTAGTAATTTGCAATTATCATAACATTTTACCATGATCATGAGCCACCTTCACTAAAAAGTAGCAAAGGAATTCAGTTTCTTTCTACAGATTTGAAGCAACTCTTTCTGCCGTGATGTTTCCAGTCTGGGCTCATTCAAAGGTTCAGAAATCTTTTTAGGTAGTTAATACTTAGAGACAATTTGCTGGTGTTAAAACCCCCTGCTGGACTGCAGTTCAGCACAGACCAAGGCTTGCAAGCAGGTTACAACCACCTATTTACATTTTCCTACCTGAAGGTTTTACCAACAGGGAGCAATGCAGCTGCTGAGCTCCTTCAAGTCTCCTGTTACACATCAAAGGAGATGCTCTGAGAAATTCCCACACATGGTCTATGCACAGATATGCAGAATTTATAACAAATAGCCAGGAAAATATTTAAGAATTCTTAGACATTTTGGATGGACTATTATTCCAACTGATTGCCTTGGCTCTATGGATGCCATGTTACAGATTCAGTTTCATGTTATTGCTTTGGATAAAACAGACAATGTTTAGTAATTGTAATTTTCTCTTCCCACAACACTTTGTTGATTTAACCTTTGTTTAATGACACAGTCCCTGTGGAGGCATGCACACTTCTGCTGACTGCTGATTTGGATTTCATGCTGACTAAACAGCAGCTTATTGCATACAGAAGAAAATCCACATCACTGCATGAATGGAGTTGGTAAAAACTGCTTCCTCGAGGCTCGAGACACACAACACAAGTCTGTGCTGTAACAAACACATCATGTTGTTACAGCAAGATGGGATGTGTGACACATCTCTGCTCAGCCATAGCATAAGCAACTTTCAAAACTGAGAAATTTGCTGGCACCACGACTGCAAGCACTGTGAGACCCAACAGTTCTCTGACAACGAGCAGAGCAAAATTAATCTCTTGTAAAATGGGCATAAAATGCCACTTATATGAGAATTAGGTTGTGGTAAAAGGTTAAACACTTGGCACAGCAGATGTGACACTGTTACATCAGAGTAAAAATATCTTGCCTGGTCTTGTTTCATACATCCAGGTATACCAGAGAGGGACAAAGAGGCAAGAGGGAGTTTAAATGGATGACCAGGTAAGATATAAAAAACTGATTTGTTATTCAAACATACACAAATGCTATAATGCAACACCAGCAGCATTTTATAGTAGAGTCACCATTAAAGTCAGTAAAATGTACTGTATTTAAACAAGTGCGTGCTTTTACATGAACATTTACCATTGCAACCAACTTTCTGTCCATCAGAAAAAAGGAGATCAAAGGCAGAGCAGCTACGCTGTGTGTAACACACAGTACATGCACAAAAACCTTCTTATAAATGCATTTGAAAAAAAAACCACTCTCAACCATTTGCCAGAGCTGAGGGTGCACACCTGATTAGCCAAATATTGGAAACAGTGTTATGTTCTGTAGGATTTATGCTCCTGCCAGCCTGGTTAATGCACTTTTGGCAGACTTAAAATAGATTTTAATACAATCATTTTTTTTTTAAGTATATTTATACTAACAAGTGCAAAGAAAGTTATGATTTTCTGTTTTTTAAGGATGCTTGCTTCACATATGCGAAGCAAGCCTTGTTGGAAAAACCTGCTGAGTGGAGGAGATACACAGATTTTATACCCTACCTATATGAAATTAAGTAGAAAAGCATGCAATAAATACAACTGTCAGATATTGACCAGAGTTACAAGAGATTGAAACCCATTAAAAGTTTTTATGCAGGAAAATTAAGAAATTGTACAATATTTTATTCTGGCCTGAAATATGTTAAACACCATTTTCTGGTTTCCCATTTCACTTGATCCTTAGAGAAGCCTCCACCTTTTCAAGGACAGCACACTAATCTACAGAGCAAACACCTTTTTTCCAAACCAATAAAGAGAGGCAAAAAGTACTTTTAGGTTTTTAATGTAAGAATTACTACAAAACACACATTATTCTCTTCTTAAACTGCCTGCTGGGATGTTTTTTTCCCCATCAGTCAAATATCTAATAAAGATGATAGCCTCAATTCATACAATTTCATTAAAGCTGCTGAAGTTTTGTACAAAGTTTAGGCACATCTGCACATTCTATTAATTACTCTTCAGTTATTAAGGCAGTTTATGAATAAGGGGATAATAAAATCCAATTTAAGCAGAAAGATTCTAAGAAATAACTTTGAAGTTGGCTTATATAAAAACAAGTCAGGATGCAAGCCCATGGTTCCACTGCTAAATGTCAATACAATTTCAGTTTGGAAGCTTCACCTCTTCAATGTACTGCAATTTCAAAGCCATCTCTGTCTAAGTTATATAATCTTTCTCTCCTGTTTACAGTGCATTTGCAGTTTCAGAATGGTCCAGTTTTTAATGTAAGCATTATCATTTCTTTTAATGCAAATAATAAACTTAAGCAAAAGTGCAGAATTACTGCTTTGCAATAAAGGGCAACATACTTTTTTCCTCCAATTGTTCTCAGAGTCACAGCATTTTGAAATTCATTGAAAAATACACAGTAGCAAACCCAGTGAAATTAAAATAGAAAATGTCTGAAATTTTACAGTAAAAGAATTATCTTTATTCATTTGCTTCTGAAAATCAGTACAAAAATTTTTGAATTCAGAATAGCAGTAACATTACTCAACCAGCCATAGCCTGATATTCCATATTAACAATAACAGCTCTTTTACAAAACTTGTGAGAAGTATTTGGAATGAAACAGGTTGCTCTCCAAAGTCAGCCACATCATGGGAGATCTCATCAAGACCTTGTCCTTTACCACAATGTTCCTGCTTTCCTCCTTTTGGATAAAGGAGAGGTGCATTAAGAAGCTGTAGATCCCTGGAACTCAGACTTCACTGGGATCTGCCCTGCTTGCTTTGACTTACAAGAGGCAAATAAGAGTCTTCAGTAGACATAGCTGGTAGCACTTAACTGCTCTGCTTTTTGTCCCTACAGTCACATGAACTCTTTACGACTTTTACTTTGAGAGAAGCAAACACTGTAATTCAGGATGTACATTGTGAACACTCATGTTAATGTCTTACACTTCTCCCTGTACCATATTAGAATAAACACATAGAACTACTAAAATTTATAAGATGGTTGTCAATGTTCATTTTTAAGGCACAAGACTTATTTGAAGAAATTCAAAGGTTTGAGGTTGAAATACCTTGTGCTAAAACTGCCTTAAAAAAAAAAAAAAGAAAAAAAAAGAAAAACATTCAATTTGTCTTCTAATATGCACTTGCCACAAAATACTTTCTTGGATGTTGAATCAGAGTTACTTGAAAGGAAAGAAATTAATACTTCTATAAGACTGCATATGAAACAGTATTTGCAGACATGAGAGATGGAAGTGTCTGGGCTTTCAGAAGACTACAAGACTTCATCCAAATGCCTAATTAGACATGCAATCATACTATTTAAGGCATTTGATTCATTAAAGTCATTAAACTACTAAACTAATAGCAAATAAATAAGATTATTAAAGGTAAACACTACCAGGAATAGTTAGCAAGTGTACCTGGTGTTATACTCTGGATGTACAACTCTTATTCTTCTGCTACACAACAATTGCCTCAAAAATTGTGAAAGACAAAACTAATAATTGCTCACCATGACACCAAAGACGTGGCCCTGCATTTAACTCTGCTTACATATGGATGCTTGCAGATCAGACAGGAGTGAGAAAGAATTAGACTAAGTCAGTACTAAACTTAGCCTTCACCTGACAAAGACAAATATACTTCATTCCAGTATCAATTGTATGGGACATGGCCAGCCAAGGAACCTGGAAGCACTGCTCTGCAAACTGAACCATGAATGGCAACAAAGCTTTGTCTGCAAAGTATTTTTAATCCTCCCATAACCAGATCATTATGTTAAATAAGCTGTTCACTTACTTTTACTATAAATCTCTCCAATTCCAGTTTTTATCACAATGAAGCACACATAAATACAGATTACTTCAACTAGTTCAAAGGATGTCACACTTCTAAACACATACAAAAAGTTTTGTTTATTGTTATCCTCTTATCTTCAGACACTTCTCAACCACAATGCCAAGACACATTCTCTTGTTTTTTTCAGCCACTAATAATTTACCCCTCTAACAAATAAGAAATTCACCTTCAAGCTTAAGTAAACCAGAGAAGTTAAACTCACAAATACCTGATACAGTTGAAACTTTGCTTTGTGTTGGTGAGACAGCTGGTGTGCTGAGAGCAGCCCTTATTAGAACAAGCACAATTATTTCACTCTTTCCTAGAGTGCCTGCACTGCTGCAGCCCCCAGCTGTTCTCTCTCATGCTGGATTTACACTGCAGATTTCTGGGGCTGCAATTGTCCTTTCATTGCCCACATGAAACTACACACAATTGAGCTCTGAGGTGTTCTAAAACAAAGAAGTAAAAATTACTCAATAAAACACAGTGTGAAAAGTTTGATTTTCGTTCTCCCTCAGATTTGTTGCCAGTATTGTTATTTATATTAAAGAAGTTACAAAAACAGTAGACTTCTCAATCCAGTGGATAAATAAGTTACTTTAGCTTGTGTCAAGAGGAGTTATGCCCTTCTTGTCCTTTCATTTCGAAAAGGAAATACAGATGTCAATTGGGAAACAGAAGTGGTGTCCAGAGACAGCTCAGAGTTGAAATTTTGACTTAAAAAAAAATCTGAAAATGCAAGAACTCAATACTTTGCATTTTTAGGACACCATACCATTACTGAATTAATCATCTCCTGGGTACAAATAGCAAACAAAATCCAAATCTTTGCAGGGGGAAAAGACACCCTTATGTTTAGCTTGATCTTTTCTATAGAACTGCTACTGTTTGCTGCCAAAGCTGTTGATATTCCCAAAGCACAAGAAAACAGCCTGTACTGTGCTGGTTTTCACCGAGGTACTTCCTGTTAGTAATATTCCACTTTCTTGGATTACCAGAAGCGTTTTCCTTTGTTACCCCAGCAAAGCCCAACCCTGACGATGGAACCCGCAGAGCTCTCAGGCAGCGGCCCCTGCGCTCTGCCAGCAGCACCAGCAGCTGCACACAGGGGTGGGAACACGGGGGAGGGACCAGGGCAGCTGCAGAAGGGCAGCCAGGGGCACCCAGCAGGAGCAGCGGCTTTAATGCCCACGAAGCACCCCAGGATCTGTTTCCCGGGGCTCCTCACCCTCCCAAGCCAGGGCCACCAGCCTCAGCCCCGAGGCAGAAGTGCTCCCAACCCCAGCAGCGTCCGGACCCCCCCATCCCCAAGGATCTTCACACCTGAAACGTAAGAATTTGTTTGAGGCTTTGTCTTTAAAACGAAGCCAACAAAAACCCTCCGGGAAATAACAAATGAACAAGTAATGCTAAGAAAAACAATTTATCTGACAAACTCAAGCGCTTGTAAAGGAAGAGAAACTCAATTTACCGTTTCAAAAGCAAAAGGATTTTAGCTTGCATGTACAAACACTTTACGATGTAAACTTAACTTTCTTCATGAGATTAGTGACTTCCAGTGCACAGGATGGTCTCTCAGTCCCACAAATTAAGGTTTCAAATGTGCAATTTTGGAATTGGGATTAATATTTTTATGTAAAATTATTATATTAAATTGCTATTTTTATTCTATTCAGTTCTAATGCTTTACATCAAGGAAACATTTCTATGGATGCAGCAACATTTTATAGCTCCAGATGTAGATCTGAATCATTAAGTGAACCTCAGAACACCAGACACTAATTTCAACAGCTGAATCAATGTGAATAAAGGCAAAAGCTGTATCCTATCCATTCTTATAAACCTTTTTAAAAAATCCCCTAAAAGACCTGCCTTTGCATCTTTGGTTTGAAAAATAAATACTTAGTGTTTTGATTCTACTCACTGAGATCATCTTCCACAATTAATTGTGACTTTCACAAAAAGAGCCTTCTACAACCTTTGTGAAGGTAAATGGATTGTATCTTCAGTTTCAAAAGACAACATCCACAACTAATCCAAGAATGTAAAAGTGGCCAAAAAATGTCTCTGTGCTGTTCTAATCCAACACTTAATGTGCAGCCTGACAGTGATTTGTTTTCTGGGTGCTGTCTCCCAGTTCCATCAAATAGAATTGTGCTGACAGAAGTGCAGAAAATGCAACTTGAAACTGTTATACTTGTACAATACCACAGGAAATGTCAACAAAGGTCCTCTGGCAAGTATTGGTGCTCTTGAGGTATTTTTGTAGAAAGTAGAGGTTTAGAGATTTCCATCCCACTGACAAACTGACAGAGAAAATCAGACACAGCAATTTTATTATCTAAACTAAAGTAGAAACCTCTGTGTTAATGAGATACATTTGAGAACTCAGGGTCAAACCCTATGATGGTTAATACAGTGAAAAGATATGAAACACCACAAAGCACTTGAGGGGAGTTCCTCACAACATTAATTTTTAGCCTGGCAGAATAATACCCATTATAAGATCCCACAGATGAAAACTAATGTACTGTGAATTTTATACCACTTCATTATAATTCAAATGACTTTTTCTTCCTTCTTACATTTTCATTGTTTGATAAACTAGAATACCTCTGCTCCCTTTACAAAACATAGGAATAGTGGCAAGTGTTCATCAAATAGCATATTAAATAAGCAATATTCCTGAACTAGATATGGCTGAATATTATTCAACTGTGTTCTGTCACGAAATTGTCATTTCATATCAAAATACGATTTAAACAGCAAGGCAAAGAAAAAATGAAAAGCCAAGCGTTAAGGGGAAGTAAAATCAAATCTTTTGTATTCGTTATACAGTGTTTTAAAGATTTCACAATGCTTTGGTTTGGAAAGGACCCTAAAGATAAACGTGTTCCAACCCCACTGCCACAGGCAGGGTCACCTTCCACTATCCCAGGCTGCTCCAAGCCCCATCCAAGCTGGCCTGGAACACCTGCACAGGTGGGGCATTCACAGCTTCTCTGGGCAGCCTGTGCCACGGCCTCACCCCCCTCACGGGGAAGAATTTTTTCCCACTAAAAACTGACTTTTAGGAAAAGCGTTTCAAAGACACTCCCCAGCTTTTGAGGATTTGAAAATGAATGTTATGTCTTACCTACAAAATAAGCACATTGAGTACATCGTGTCACACCCAAGATTTTTGTAAGCCCTAAGTCAATAATTAGCCCAATGCATTTTACACCAATTCAGACCAGCCAGTATCCAGAAGCTCTCTGGGCTGCCAGCACTCCCTGCTTTGGTGCCTGCCCTGCTGCAGCTGCTGTCAGGAACAAGCAGCAAAGGGACACTTCTGAAAGTATCATCCTCTATAAACCACTTTTTTCAGAACTTCATTTTCCTGCACATTCTTGAAAATTGCTTGATTTCAATGGAAACGCCTGTCAGTGACACAAAACCCTTTAAAATATGCTGACCGTGTCATGATCTTCATTTGCATATTAATAGATCTCTCTCTCTCTCAAGGGATTAATTGCCTTCCCAATAGAATCCTGCAATCCCATTTATCCAGCTTTATTCTGGCTCTGGGATGGGGGTGGGGATGGACACTGCATTGACTGCAATTTTACTGTTTCAGAATTAGGAATTTCTCAGCATTTACCTTTTCTAAAACACTTTTCAGTAATCATGGGCAGTATGAAATAGAGACAGGCCTTTTAAACCAAGCTTGTCCAATTCAACACTGGTTTATATTCTGCAATTATTCAATTTATGATTTTTAAACAGGATGGCAAATTAAATCATTTGACTATAGAATTCTCCAAAGTGGATGAATAGTACATTAACCAGTAATTAATATACAATATTATAGCTATGAAAACTAGAAACTTGAGTGCAGTGAGGATCTAGAACTCCATCCTTTTCAAAAAGGGAATTCTATTGAGACAATACAATGCCAGGTTATTCTTTCACACAGGCTATTCTCAACTAACACATGTTTAATGAGGCCAAACATCTGTAGTCTCTTCTATAATCAGTAAGAAAAATATTTTAAAGTACCCTCACAATATAACTATGACTGGGTTTACCTAAATATGCAACAAATTTCATTTGTATCAGATATCTGGCGATTATGGAACTTAAACATGGCTTCAACTGAAAAAAAACCTAATGCACCCAGCATTCATGTGACCAGAGCTCAACAGGAAATATGACAAAGGGTACAGGGAATCTCTAATTATTTCAGTGACCTGCAATACAACAATGCACAGATTCCAGATTCAAAAAAACCTCTCCTATTTAATTTTTCCCCTAAAATGGATAAATAGTATTAAGGGGACAGAGTAAAGCCCTATTTCAGAGTAGACAAAAAAACATTTTCTATCTGAACTATTGTAATTATCTTGTAGATACTGCAAAATTCTTTGGAAAATATGTATTCATTTCTGTTTACAATCCTTTTTTCCCAAAGTATTTTCACCACTCACATTTCTGTAATCCTTTGTGTAAATAGATTTTATACAAGTTGAAACACTTTTCAAAAGGCACAGGAGGAATTTCTCAAACACTGTACTTGACACAGCTGGGAATACACTGTCTTTAACAACATTCATCTCAGTGCTTTTTGAGCCCAAGGATATGCAGAAAATAATAGCAGAAAGTAGTTTTATAAAACACCACCACTGCAATTACCATTATCTTTTTCTTATATTACTGCTGTTCCAAAGCCTCTGTCTCTGCTACTTAGTGCAAACAGTTATAATAAATTCTCTGGTTTTGCTGTTCTGATGTTATCTGTGATCAACTTTGACAGACATAATAACAAAAACCTAAGATTTTAATCAGCTAATAAGGAAAACTCAGTTGTGATGCACTTTGTGTTTTTCTCAGATAGAACAGGGTAAAATATTTAGGGGTATAAGAGAAATAAATATAAAAAGAGAACATTATTCAAGATTCTAAACATAATTCCAGCAGGCTGCATGGAAAGCTCTACAGGACTTAACATTTACACCAAGGTTGTCCTGTGTGGGTGAAGGGCCAAAGACACCTTCACAGCATTTCAGGAAAAGAAGGCTTGCTTCTCCCATGTGGGAAAATCAGGTCAAGTCAGATATCTTAAATATAATCCTCTTTGTAAGCAAAAAAAGGGTGAAAAATGCTCTCTTTAAACACTAACTAGTATTAATCTTTGCTTTAGAAAATAAAAATCTAATTTCTACACCAGCAAACTGTGTAAAAATGGATGTGTAGAGATCAAGTTATATAAGCAGGTGGTTAGGATAGCTTTACAGGGTATTGAGAGCATATTTGTGCTAATACATCTAGATAACAATTGCAAGTTTATGTACTGTGCAAATCTGATCATTAGGACTGTTGATTCTGTGCCTTCTTTCTAAATTGGTGCAATTGCCTCCGATTTCACTGGTGGGAGGAGTCTGGATGTGGTCCAGTCACCTGGGCTGGAAGGGGACTGTGTGCTCACACCAGATTAAGTGGATTAAAAGAAGGTAATGGTTAAAGCAAATATTTGGCGAACACTTCATTATGTGGGATAGAGCAAAGTGCTCTGAACAGGATCCAGTTTTGGTGTTTTAGCCCTGAAAATGGATTTTATGCACTGATGAATCTCAAAATGTTTTTAAATAAGCTCTCTAAGGAAATAAAGCAAATATATAGAAAATAAGTTAACTGTAAACCACTTCAAAAGACCAATTGTTTACAACAGGTGGAGTCCATACCACAAATACTGTGTAGGGATACTTCCCTTGGTAGGAATGTATGTAAATTGCATCAAGCAACTGCAAGCCAAATGCATACAACCCTTTTGGCTTTACCACAATTATTGGTTTAGTGAAGCTTCAGAAACGCTTGAAGCTTCTGATCAAAAAAGGATTGTAAATCCTATTAAAATGGATTAAGGAGAATATTGCACATTGCTAAAAATATCAAGCATAATTTAAGACGATCTTCAAATGCTACCATTGCAGCACACTAACAATATTTTAGCAAAAATGTAAGTTAAAAAAAAAAAAAAGACAGCTGTGTTTCTATTTGAATACATTTTACATGGACATGATAGTGTTTTTTATTCATCCTACTGTCCCTACAAAGCCTCCTTGTGGGTAGTGTGCCATAATAACCCTTCAAAGAGGTGTCTGATGTTAAAGGTCCAGCACTGCCCACCAGCACAGGGACCCAGTTCTGTCTGACATTGTGCTGGTACTGCAGGTAGAGCCAATTTCCCAAAGGGGCCACTACTCAGCTGGGAAAAGCTGAGCAAACTGAGCAAAGCTGGGAAGCCTGAGATGGATCTTCCTAAAAAGATTTGGGTTTTATATTTTTTTTCTTTTGCATTTTTGTATTTACATAGAAATGAAAACATAGAATTAATAAACCCCAAAGGCAATTCTATAATAGGTTCATTTTGTTGAAATCAATTCAAGACATGGTAGGAAAGGTCTTGTCTCTTCTTGTTTAATGTTCCTGTTCCTCATGATAGGCTATGCATGTTTCCCACATATATTCTCATCTGGAAACTACAAGGCACTCAATGTGTGTCTTGACAGAATGAGCCCTGTTCCCATAGTACAGATATTTTTTTAGATACCTTAGATTTTTGGAGTTTAGGTTGAGCCACACCTTGTTTAATACTGTGATGGGTTCAGATTCCCAGAATACAGATGCTCTTGTAGAGCTGATAACACTTTGCCACTAGGTTTTTTGGGACCAAGCACAGAGCTTGGTAGTGACTGCAGCCAGCCAGTGACATCAGTCAGCTCTAAATCAGTTTAGTCACTTTTAGTCACATTCCTGCTGAGGCCAATGAGACTGCTTATGTTCAGAAAATTGTGCGTTTCCATGACTGTTTATGAAACAGAATTTAATATGCACCAGCCCCATTTTTCCTCTCATTGAAGAGAGGAAGCATTACAAATACACTAAGAGATTTGTTTGCACTGGAACTTTGACATATAAAATTAAATTAATTGAAATCATGGAATATATGATACATGCAATTATTTCACTAACATATACATTATACTTTGCTATAGCCAAAAAACAAATCAACCCTTAAAAACAGCCAGTGGCTTTGCCACGCTACAAAAATACACTGGGAGCAGCTAAAAGATGAAAGTCATGAAAGAGGGAGTTAAGTAGAGTCACAGCCAGGCTTCTCCCAGTTCTACTGGGTTCTCAGGTACTGCACAAGAACCACCCTTCTTGATGTCAGTTCCAAACTTGTGCTTGAATACCAGATAGGGAAAAACAGTATTTGCCAGAGCTTAACAGTGCCCGCTATCCAGTAGCACTTGCTTAAAAGTTTGAAGCATTAAGGACTCAGAGTAATAAAAAATCCAGAACAAATTTTCCCTGCAACAGCAAGCAGAGTCCCCTATTGAAGTAGAACTGTGTCTAACTCGTCTGCCCAAACACAGGAAAGGCAGAAGCAGGTCATTTGTTCCCCAAGGAAGGGCCCAATATGACACGGAAAAGGTTTTGCCACATGGACTGCAAGGAAAGAAGGAAGGTCATTCCTTTCTCAGGAAATGATGAATAGAGCACCGGGGAGACCAAGAGCCACTGCTGCCTGTTCTTCCAGCAGCCCAGTGGGTACCACACCTGCAGGCAGCAAAGGGATACCTGGGCCTTTGGTGACTCTCTAGGTTATTACCTGCCTGAGGCAGCCTCCTATAAGCAGGTGGAAATCACCACAATAGGAAAAAATTAAATATCCAGCAAAATATTTTGGCTTTTTCACAAAATTAGTTCTATGCTGCTCTGTAGGTTAAATACCCTTGGAAAAGTGTTTTTTGAAAGTGCCCAGCTCCATCTCCAAATCGTTTCTGTGCTAATACTGACTATAACAGGATGCTTCTAAAGCCTTTTTTTTCCTCCTCCTAGGATTTGGGGAACAGTGAGAACTAAGTCTTAATTCCTGCAGTCAGCTGGTGGAATAGCAGCTGGATTGGGGCAGCGGGTGAGAGCTGCTGCTCTGCTCCAGGAGCTCCTCAATGCGGCTGGCACTGCTGGAGCTGCGGGCGAACAAACACAGCCCCGATGATGGGCACGGGAACGGGAAAGGGAAAAGGCTCTTATCGGCTGCAGACAGGCGCTTATCAACACTCCCATTAAAGCACAGTAAACGGCTACCAATGATAAAATTACCAGTAATGAATTTTAAATGGGTTATTGATGTACTCCGGGGGGGGAGGGTGGGGGTGAGTACAGGTGTTAACCCTTTGGGGTAACCGGCAGTGCCGATACAGAGTATTCCAACACATTATAGCAATTTTTCCATTTAAAATACTTGTTATTTTGTTGCTAGCCAGTAACACCTGTGATTCCAACCACACACCATGCTGGCTGCCTGCAACAGCTTGTTAAATGTAAGAAAGTGAAGAATAATCTGAATCTCATGAGTGATCCTTGGTATCTCATTATGTACATTTGCTGAGTTTTGGTCTTTTGGGGTTGTTGATTGGTTAGTTTGAGTTTGTTTTGGTTTGGGGGTTGGGTTTTAGCATGTGCTGGGTTTGTCTGACTGCTTTTTTCAAGCTAGAGACTAGCTGTACAACTTCCTGCAGACACTTCTGTCACTCTCAGCAACAAAAATTTCATTTGTCCTATTTCAAACAAATGGCACATGGTGTTATTTTTTTGTCTTGGCACCGGGCTTCTGCTAAAGCCCACGTTAATCATGCACAATAAATCACCATTTGTCTGAACCTGTAAATATTGATGGCTGTTTAGTTTACAAACCTCACTGTAAGTACTCCTCGGTGGTGTTTTGAATCATCATGCCCTCTGGGTCCATTACTTAACCATTTAGTTTTAAAATAATTTTCCAGATAATGTACCTCCTAAACATTTTAGTTTTCCCTCTAGATAAATCATTACACTAATTGTTTATCAGAAAACTGCAGGCTGCCAGTGGGTTAGGAGAAAACAGGAACTGTATTTAATTCCACTTGATAGAACTCAAAGGGGAAAAAATTTTTATGGAAAATGACACTTCAGTTTTCTTCATGGGATCAAAATTTAAACAGAATGAATGGAGACATTTTCTAAAATAATTTTTATGACAAAATACAAATTCTAATGAGCAAATAGTGAAACGTAACTAATTCTCTTAAAATACAGTATGGATTTCAAAACTGACTTAAGCTCAGAATATTTCATTTATAACAGGATAATTTTTCAGCTTTTTCCTACAGCTAACTGCAGAGTGAAAACCTAGAAATCATTTGAATTCATATTTTTATGAAAAGAATGAAATTATACCAATGAAATTATAAAAACAGTGGTTATTACTGGGTCAGAATTCACAAAACTGTTGTTTGAGAAAGGTCACAAACCAAGGAAACTATACAGCCCTAAACTGCCTTTTTTTTTTTTCCAGTTAATTAGGCACATCTGGCATGAAATTCAGAGAAACTTCAGGCCATAGTTTTCAACTGCATTTGTTATACTGAAGCAACCTTTTTAAATGCCTCGTTCAAAGGTGATCATTAGAAATTTTCAAGCTGACATCTATTTCACTACTTGCACCCACACCAGCCCCACAATTACATCTACCTTGAAAACAGAAATTAAGAAATTGCATGTAAAAGCTGGTATAAAATCTTAGGCTTTGATACCTAAACAAGCAGCGTAAGAGATGATAAATAGGCCATCAAACCATCTGAAACTGAAATTCTCTGCACTACCCATTGCAGTGCTTTCAGTTTTTTTACTAACACTAATTACTACCTCACTAGCACCAACTTTTAACCTGGCTGCCTGAATTTGCTTTTCAGGACTCATATGGCATGGTTTCTATAGCTTTGCAGGTATTTTGTTCTCTTTTTCATATTAGCTCAGGGTTTATAACTATTAATTTTAATCACATCTGAAATTCAAGTTCCTGCATTTATGAAAAGATCACAGGGAATGAAAAAATTTGCATAGGTCAAGTGATGTGAACATGCATGGACAAATTGTTATCTGTTCTCCTATTCCTTTGGTAAATGGGTAGAGGAGAAACATAAATCATTGCTCAGCATGGATTCAACCAGCTCATCTTGACTCACACATTGAGCAGCACTCTGAAAAAATGTGCACCCAGGATTAGGCCAAAATACACTGGGACTGCTTCCTTTAACACCAAACAGAATTTTGACCATGTAGAAATTTATCTTAAAGTTGAAATAATTTAAATTAAGGCTGCTGATTTCCATTTTTCCTCAGAGATTTAAGTGCTAAGCATTTTGCACTTTACTCCTTTAATGGAACAAAATACATAAATTACCACTAAATACAAAACAAATGTATAGGTTAGATCTGGGCCTGAATTGTCCAGTCTCCTTTTACAGAAGAATAAGCTTTCCCGAAAAAAAACAACAAAACAATCAAACAATGGTTCTCATAATGCTTTATAAATAGAGGAAAATGAAACCATGCAAAAACCACTTGTCAGTAAAAGGTAACACAAAATAGTATTTAATTTTTCTTGCTGAATCCAAGAAAGAAGTATGGGGGAGAGAAATTTAACCCGCTGCAGGAAAGAAAAAATGGTAATACAGCTTTCCAAAATATCCCAGTTGATAAGAAACTTGTCTGAGTCTAAATTTGATAAGGAAGACCGATGAGAAATCCATGATGGCAGAAGTGCATTATCCCTAAAATTTCCTAACCAAACTTTCTCCACCTTCCATGAATTCATTGTTCCCTCTCCCAGGCTCACAAACGTGGTGAGTGGGAACTGGGCATATATTACAGAACAGTCTTTGATGTGTTTCCAGCATTTCTCCATGCAAACATCTCAGTTCAACAAAATATTTCATAATGCACACACAGAGCAGGGAGAAAATCTTCCTGGAATTAATTCTCCCAAAACCACATGACAGCTCCACACCTAAGAACTGCCATGTTTTACAGCACATTCAAATGTGATGCCCAGAAAACTACGGAACTAGTGAGCTTTGCTATCCCAACTGAGTGAGAAATTAATAGAGAAAAGGTATCAAAATAAATACTAATTTCTCCAAAGGTTCTCCAGTTGGAATAAATGGGCATTGTCTCTGTGAAAAATGCAGAATGAGACTTTAACACATAATTGCCAGCATAGCTTTAAAACTAGTGCAGAAGTACTCTCACAACATGGGAAATATATTTTACATGCTAAATAAAAACTGGCAAAAGATGTATATGCCCACATTGTCAGTGGTTTCCTTGCTGCCAAAAGCCAGTCTGTTGTCAGATAGATTATGTTCATTTGGCCTTTGGGAACGGTGGCATCTTAGAATTTCAATTTCAAAATATAATTAGAAAAATAAAAAAGAACTCCACAAACATTAAAAATGGCTGGAGGAGGAACTCCTTGTATAGAATACTTGATTTAGGTTCCGATTTTTTTATTTGGTGTTTTCTTGGAAACCAATGAAGCAGTTAAAGATTGGAACATGCAAAATATTATGCCAGTAAGGCACAGACCTCTTTCCTCAGAAATTCAAATATTTCAATAGAAAAGAGGGCAATCATTGTGCTAGTCAGGGCATAACATAAAATACCAAAATTTGGCCACAAATCCCTTCAGTTGAGAATAGCCACATATCATGGAATATGTTTCAGTCATGTGCTATGGAAATATTAGAAAGTGAAGTGAGAGGGTTAAAAAAAAGTAGTAATAATAATAAAAGGTTTTCCATACATATTCTGCTGTTCAGTTTCTCCATCTAGGTGACAACAGGACTACAAGGAACATTATCTGATAATGCACTAATTTTTTTACCTCAGAAAGCAGAGAGATAAATGTTGAAATACATTTGGGGAAAGGAAACCCAAAAAAAACAAAAAA
>VZTR01000070.1:9292-26737 GCA_013400775.1 Chaetops frenatus | reverse complement strand
AAAAAAAAAAAAAAAAAAAGAGGCAATATAGTTACCACTGCATTGTGCTCTCTTTTTTAGTGAAAGACTAACTCTGTGACCTTTAAGACACCAAGTATTTCATGATTTCCCATCTCTTTTTTATGTAAGCTTTCCCAGAGGCTGGAATCTCTGTCCTACAATTCTGAAAGAAGAAGACAAATGTGTCTGTCCTGGAATAGTTTCACTGGAGGGGCAGAAGTTTTTTTCAGCTTTAAATTTCACCAGCAGATCTCACAGAAAACCCCCTTATTTCACATCTGCCTGGCAAGAGGATTAGGACTGAGTCCTCTCCATTGAAGCAGGACTATCATGACATGATGTGGTTTCACATTTGCAAGCTTGAGGGACTTGTCATCATAGAACAACAGAATTATTAGGGTAAATTAACATTTGTGGAAATAGTTAATGCAGTACAAAAATGCTGTTTTTGCTGCCATATTCTTTGCTATCTAGCTGTGTGTATGCTTAAAAAATCAGAGTTAAAAAGCTTGACCAGATTGATGATTACAGCCCACTCACTTTTTATTAGAAAAGGATATTACAACATCCTTATATGAATCCGAGCTTCATTCTCCACAATAATTCTTACCAATCCCTTGAACAGGCACTAAGACCTCACTGAAGACCCTGTGCTCCCCCTTCTCTGCTGTTACTGGGCATTGTGTGTTGGCCATAGGATTTTGTCATTACTTATTTTCCCCTCCTCTCCTTGGCAAAAGTCTTATTTAATTTAGATTAATGTCCATTACCCCAGATTTCTAATAACTGATTCAAGTGTTGAAGAAAAAAAAACCTTAAACAAGTAAATCAACACTTAACTGGACTGTGGGGAAGGGGGAAGAAAAGTGCTAAGACTCTACCCATGTGCCCATCCTGGTTCCAGTAGCTGGACAAGGGGTAGCCACGCAGGCTGTGGGTAATGGGTCTAAGTGCATAGTGGTTCCTCCATGCTCTCCTGACCATACTGGTCTCTTATGGCTCCATCTTCCTTTTTTACTTTTTTTTCCCTGTTCCATCGTGGCCACCTGCCCACTGCAGGCTCCCCTAGGGAGTGTCCCTGCCCTGGTGTGGGTGCCCTTAATAGGCACAATCCCTCACAGGATTTGACATGGAGGGCCTCTTCCCTAGAGTCCCTAGCCACCCTTCCAGCAGCTTCCTCCACAACATGCCTCCAACCACATGTCTCCAAGAGGGTCTCTCTCCCCATGTTTCCTGCTCCCATGACTGTGGATCCCCATTAAAAACCCCCGAGCCAGGACACCAGGCCTATGACACCAGGGTGCAAGGGGGAACTTGTGATGGTGCTGGAGTCTCCCACAGCCACCTTGCTGCCCCATCTTACCCTCCCTCAGCCATAAAAACCCTTTCTGATGTTCTGAGGATTTTACAGGATGAGAGGGAATGAAACCCATTTATCTTGAAGGTAAAAGCAGTGGTAACTGAAGCTTTCCCTTCTCCTTCCAGAGGTAGGAACAAGATGAACAGACACTAGGTTAAGGCTCACCTCAGTGACATCTCCCTGAGTCAAAGGCACACCAAAGAAGGTGCAAAAGGGTGTGCAAGTGCTGGTTTGTTCACCAAACCAGCTGCACAGGGTGGGCTGTTTCCTCAGGAACTTGTGAGGTGCCATCAAACTCCAGATGAGGGTCTGCAACAGACTTCCGGAGAAAAACAGGACTAAATGGTGTCCTCTCAGTCACAGGTCTCTCATCTCAGGGCTTTTTTCTCCATGTTGTTCTTTTCATGTGAAGGATTTATTTCACCTCCTCAGGCTCCTTTTTTTTCCTGTAATTTTCTGAATATATCTTGAAGTGTTCACAGTTCAACTGTCCTCATGCACAGAAGCCAGCTGCACTCCTGCTGCTGCTGCTTATCGCTACCCTCCTCATCCTAGGCATTATTCAGAATCTTTTGAAATTGTAGTGTATTTTAGGGGCAGTTAATCGCTGTTATTTTTACTGCTCTTTTTTTTTTTTTTCCAAAACCTTGTCACATGGGTATGAAAAGGATGTTGTGTATCATCTACACTATTCTCATTAAAACTACTTTTTTGTAGTGACTAATTAAGTTGTTGGTATAACAGTACTGTCTGAAATGGATTAGTGAAATCCTCTGTCAGTTGCACTAACAACAGCTTTAAAACCTATGCTTTTGCTTCCATGCTATTCCTACACCAGAAAATATTCAATATCCTTTGTCCCTACAAAAATTAGCTTTTTCATTTCAGCAATGTGGCACTTTTAATGGTGCAGCAATCTGATAATGGATATACTGAACTAACTACAGAGGGTTGAATATAGCAAAAATACTGGTCCAAGTGTTTTCCACAAACAGTTATTTAATTGTACTAATTATCAGGAATTTTTCTTCATATTAACATCTATTTTCATATTATACCAAGTCATTCATGTGTTAACAAGTGTGCTCACTTTGACTGTGTACTAATTATTGTTTCTCACTCCTTGTTTTCCTGTTCTCAGAAGTTCCAGGCATCCAATCAGAATATAGAAGCCATACTTAAGCACTCAGGTAATTAATCATATATCACAAACCAGCTGAACAATGCCTAAATAGTCTATAGATTTAAAATAGTCTACCCAAAATATTCATCTGATCATTATAGGTAAGGCAAACAAAAAAAAATTCAGGCCAGTGTAGCAACAAATTTGAGTAAGATAAGGGGATACATTTTGCAGTCCATTTATTTGTGAAGAATGACTATGTCAGATATAATGAAAGCCTCATCAAAAAGAATTAGTTTCTCCAAGTGTTTGACTTCTGAAAAATACATAGAATATAGACTGTCTGGAAATCAGCCCTGCAGAAAGAGATCTGGGATTTTGGGTAGATGGCAATGAGCCAGCAGTGCCCTGGCAGCCAGGAGGGCCTAGCATGTCCTGGGGGGCATCAGGCACAGCATCACCAGCCAGGCAAGGGAGGGGATTGTCCTGCTCTGCTCTGAACTAAAGCAGCCTCACCTCCAGTGCTGGGGGCAGTTTTGGGTGCCACAATGTAAGGACATCAAACAATTGTAGTGTATCCATAGGAGTGCAACCAAGACAGTAGAAGGCCTCAGGGACAAGACTGAGAAGGAGTAGCTGAGGTCACTTGGCTTGTTCAGTTTGGGGAAGAGAGGGGCCCCATTACAGGCTGCATATTGCTCAAGGGGGAACAGCAGAGGCGCAGAGATTGATCTCCTCTTTCTTCTGACCAGAAATAAGACAGGAGGACTTAGACTGAAACTCTTTCAAGGGAAGATCAGATCAGACGTTTGGAAATGGTTCTTCACTGAGAGATTGGTTAGCCACTGGCGCATGCTTCTATGGAAGTGGACATGGTAACAAGCCTGTCAAAGTTCAAGGACTGGATGAGCCCTTACTCATATGATTTAGTTTTAGATAGCCCTGAGAGAAGCAGGGAGTTAGACTAGATGATCCCTGTGGTCCCCTTCCAACTTGAGGTACTCTATGATTCCATGATTCTGTGATTCTAATGCTTAAGGTGATAATTCATATTTTTCCATAAGACATGCAGCCCCCAGTAATTTAAAAGCATATACATATAACCATACACGCATATGTGTACATGCTCCCACTTTTGTTTGTACTTGATAGACATGTAACTGATCCATTGATTTGACTAGGACTACTCAGAAATTTAAGTATCTCTTTAAGTGCTGCACTTGGGACTGAACACATAGAAATGAGGATAAAACCAACAGAGTTTCATTTAGTCCCTACTGAAGCCAGTAAGATTCTTGCCACTGCCTATGATGAGAGCTGGATCAGATCCAGGCGTGGATGAAGTGCTCAGCATGAGAAAGCCACTGAAATGTGCAAGGCATTTGTAACTAAAAACACATCTGAAGGAAAGTGACATTTTCTGATACATAACCATGAGATTGTGCTGAATCTGTGACACTGAAAGTCTATTATCTATAGTCATGTATTATGGAAGGGAAAAACTAGCAAACATTGTGGGAGTGAGGCCTCTGAGGCTATGTGGAAAAGAGAAAATATTCAAAAACGAGCCTAAGCATTATATTTAAGATGCAACAGTAACAAAAGAAAGCCACTTTTCCTTAAATGACACTGAATTAAATGCAAGTCTGAGGTGTTTTGTTTAGCTTTCTTTTTGTTCCAGCTGAGCAATTTTTGAGCCATTCCTGAATACTTAATAATACAACATTCAAGTATTAAATGCAATGTCATATTTTTCAAGTGTATAACCCTCAGATAACTGCTAGCAGTTGCTGGAAGAGAAAACTATTTTTCAGCCGGCTCCTCAAGAACATATCTATGAACAGATTGGATATTTCAATGGGTTTGTTTGCTGCATTCTGGCTGCCAGAGATGACCATATTCTTAGAATTCTTCATACAATGAGTCAATCTTGAAAAGAAAAAATAATCTGCATAAGGAATACATAACCAAAAGCTTTAATTTTCATCTTTTTGAAAAAAATCTTTCCTTACACTTTTCTGCATATTTCATCCCTCCTTATCTCATCTGATAATTTTTTATTCAAACTTTTATCATCTGGCACTTGAAGTCCTTCAGGGTAAGTGTAATCCATTAGGTGAGACATTTTGTTTTAGCTAAATTCTCAAGTAGAAGAAAACATAGAGTAAATCCTGATTCAGGATTAGTTCTAAACAACAGCAAAGTTGCCTGGAGCTGATGTGCATCATTTGAGTTTAGACAGTCCAAGCACATGAATGGGCATCATACAAAGAATTAGCAGTAAAATATGAACTACAGGTCACTGAACACTTTTAGTTTTCTATGAAGTATTTGATTTTTAACACTAGAAATATCTTTGCCCCATTAAAGAATGTTCAACTCAATCCAGGCAGTTCCTCTTGCCAGTTTTACATGTTATTTTTACACCAATAAGTTACTTATTACCAGTCATAATACACAAGTGCTTTAGGGCTAAAATGGCCTCAGAAAGGGCCTAAGTGAAAGTAAATTTAGCATGGCAAATTCAAGAATATTTCCAAGAAAAGTTCCTATCATTCATTGAAGACCGGGGGTCAGAGGAAGAAAATTTTTTTTCACATAGTTAGAGAAGGCATAAATGTTACTTTTTCTATTTTTCCTGAGCAATAGTACTTTACAGTATCAGTTATTGTTGCTCCGAATTTCCAGTAAGATTTTATCTTATCAGATTGCTATGCATGCATAATTATTGAACTACATACATGCTGTATGCTTTCTTCAATAAGGTGAACTTTCAAACTGGATTTTATACAAAATATTTGTATTAGAAAATTCTTCTTTTACTAGCATGGCATACCAGACTTTACTAATGAACCATGCAAAAAGTGTTTTACAGCCTAGCCCAACCCATGCTATGGTAATACTGTGGTGAAGTATATGGTGAAACCTTCACTTGTGTGGTGAAGGTTTGCCTGGTTTCTGGGGGATAGCAGGGTGTTATTTTCTTCCCTATTTCTATTTCCTGTCTTCATGCAGAGTTCCCCAAATGGAGAGTGTGCAGCAAAGTATAGCAAAGATACTTTAATTAGAAATGGATCAGCAACGGTGCCTAGGTTTGTGACATCGACACACCTTGCCCTCCAGCTCTGAAGTTGTGTCCTAAAAGCTGTTTTGTGAGTGACCAAATCCTGCCTCTCACTTCACTGCTAACAAGGAGCGAAACAGGAAAAATTACATGAGGAAAGCCTCTGGGTGATATTCTCCTCCAGCACTCACTTGAGATGAGGGAGAGCTCAGGTGCTTTGGGGCAATATGATTAAGCATATGCAATCCACAGGTATAAAATGTAAATCTCAGAGGGAGTTTATTCAGGATTGTAGTGCCAGTTTTGTGGTGATTTTGTGCCAGCTGGACATTTTAAGTTTCTCTACAAATACAGAAGTACTGGTGTTAAATCCTCACAATAAAATGTAGTGTCTCACAAAGCTTTTGGGACATTTGCCAAGCAACCTCTACAAGGTTATTCTTAAACTTGTACAGCTCGATGTCTTACTAAAAAGGGGACACAGTTCAAATTAATTTTCCTGATATCAAACAGATTTCAGTATGCTGAAATCCAGAATATTTTTAATGATGCCAACTTATTTTCTGATGCCAGTATCTTACAACCATTCAGATATTTATTCAAAGTTGAGAGAGCAGAAAAAAGAAGTGAAACATACCACATGCTCAAAGAACATAGTCCTAGTCCATTTGGCTTGCAGTCAGAGTTAGTTTTAACCTCTACAGCATTCAAATTCAAAACATATAAGCAATTTTGTCTTACAAAGTTGTGCTGTTCTGAGAAGGTCTAATTCAGCATTTTGGTTTTAAACCATTACTGTCCACTGCTATTACTTAAGAGTTTTTCAGAGTACTTTACAGAGTTTTTCTAGCCAAATCATACCTGACAAATAAAACTAATGTTATGTTTTGCATCTAAAAGATCACAATCACTGTTTCCATGGTGGCCACCCTTTTCTCTCATGAGCTGCATGTGCCCTATGAAACATTCCTGTTTATAGTTAATTAAAAAATGGGTGCCTTATTTTTAAAGATGTATTTCTCTTGTAATCCGGCTTTCATGAACTGCACCTGCTCCAGCTTTAGAGTCATTGATCCATCATGTGTGCAGAGACACAATACTTTCCACAAAAAGTCAATAAAAAAGTAGAGCAATCAGATAGTTTCCTTTTGAAAACATGATTAGTGCTTCTGGATTTGCTCGTGAATACCTCAGGTGGTATTGTAAGCAAACTTACAAATAAATTGGCTTTTATTCTGTTTAGCCCAGGCAATAGTTCCTTTTCAGGGTGCTTCATTTTCATTTAGTCTCAGATTCAATTCTGTGCTGACAGTTTGCATTAATGCAGCAATGTGTTAATTGAACATAAACCACAATACAAATTCAACATCTCTGTTCTGAAATTAATAACCATCATTTGTAAACCACATCATGTATTTTATTGTAAGAATAATTTACTGATGGGGCATTTTATGCTTAGCAGTGATTAAGAAACTGTGCAATTTACAACAGAAACAAATGGAGCCATATAAAATGGGTAATAAAATGTGTGTAGATTTATATAGATTTGTTGATATGAAACACAAATTAAAAATTTAAATGCTTCTGTAATACAAGGCAAAGTAGAAGGGGCTTTTCTTATTATTATCCCTCAAATTGATATGCAACCCAATAAAAGATCCAAATTTACAGGAGGATTTGTTCTATATAAAAACAGACCCTTTTAGTAGACGGAAGCATCTGTTTCAGCCATTAATAACACGTGTAATATATACGGTGCTTTGAACTAAGTGTTTCCATTATAGCTGAAAGCCCATTTGCAGCGACAGCGGCAGTGCCCGGGTGCGATCAGTCATGGTGTCACCCTAGCATACGATAGCTGCTGCAGAGTAGGAGCTTGGGCATGTCCTTCACTGGAGCTCTCTAATGTCACTCCCAAGAGCCAGGAGGGAAACACTCAGTGCACCTTGACACCATTAGTGTGGGAAGTAGCAGAAGTTCCTACGATTTGCTTGGCAAGTGCGCTAAGTGCTGGTACATGTTTATAAAAGTTAAGTTGCCACACTGAAACTTATTCTTGGTTTATGATTTGTTGTCTCCTCTCTCTTTCTCTCCTGATAACAGCAAAATTGTATCCTTTCCTCATTCTTCCCCAATCCTTTTCTTTTTAGAGGTCTGAGCAAAAGCCACTTGTAAACAGAAGTTTTGGAAGAGAAGTCTTTAAGTTTTTTAAATGAGTGAAGGAAAGCCTGCATCTGCATTATTGACCTTAAATACTGTTAGCTAATATGGAGCAGAGGCATTCAGCAGATTTTTCACACCAAAGTTTCCTGGGCAGCATTCTAAAACATAGCAGCAGTTTAAAATGACCCCAGCTTTGTGCATGTGAATGGAGCCATTGTAGGTTAATTGTCTTTCCCAACTTTAAGTTACATTTACCGGCTTAGACTGAACTAAGGATTTTTTTTCTAAGTGAGAAGCTTTAACTCCTTATAAAGTTAATTCTTCTGCAGGTTTGGAGTTTGTTTTTTTTTTTCAGTAATGCACAATGAAACCATTCCTAGTTTGTAAATGTAAGAAAAGTCTGCAATAGCTTGATAGATGCAACTATTATAGGGCTCTTTGATGAAAATTAAGAGATCATTTTAGTGCTCAGGCTTTCAGTATCACATTTACAGCCCTTACATATAAATTCGGTGTGTGGTTTTGCTAATGCCCTACAGTACATTATCAAAAAACATGTTGACTATGGGGAACTAACACACTTAGGGCTGGAAGGATTAAATTTAATTGCAAAGCTCTCTACAAAATAATCATTTGAACACTTTTCTGGAGCTTGTAAAGAGTAAAAGACACCTGGATTGATGCTGTGTGTTCTTTAAAAGCCCCAGCTGCATGAACTTTGTAAATGTGGGGGCTTCCTGTTCAGCATGATTCACATGGCATATTTGCCTCCCTAATTTTGTATTTTGGAGCAGTGCTGAATCCAAGCTCTGCAGCTGGTAAGCTCCCAGGACACCAGAGAATCACATGGGAAGCCTGTCAGCACAATTTCTCAGAAATCATCATTTTTCTGTGAAATGCATTAGTATGATCTGTTCAAATACAGTTCTGCAGAATGGCTGCACTACAACACAGTGCATGCTGGGTTGTTTGAGCAAAGATTTAAAAAAAATATTTCTTTCTTAAAGTTAAATACTTTTTTTATTATTTTTTAGAGTACTAGGACTTTTGCTTGTGAAGAAAGAGGGTATCCCTTTTTGGAAAGTGAAAGGCCATTTTAAAATACCCACATGAAAAATTGATAACAAACTTCTGAAAACTGGAGATGCATAGGCATGTGTGAGCAGCAAGACCAGAGAAGATTCTCCTCTTTATTTAAATCATATCTAAGTGAAATTAATGTTCTTCATACTATCCAATGATAAAATAATTAGGTTTTTGTAGTTCAGGCTTTTCATATTTTATGGAAGAAAATAAAATGCCTATGGGAATAAAACAATATTTTAATGCTGGATAAGTTTGCTTACTTTTCCTCCTTACAGCTGAAAATCAGAAACTAGTATTAGTTGGACGACTAAAACAACTACAGTTGTCTCAAAGCCATGACTGAGTTTTGTAACCCAGAGAGAAGAGTGCTTCTGTCACAAACATGTAGGAGGCCCTCAGCCTGTCAAGCAATTAAGTGGACCTGAATAATCCTATGTAATTAAGCTTCTTACTGCATAATTATCTTTATTTTAAATGTGTCCTTTGATGAAACATCTGTTCCCTACTCTAGATTTGAAAAGATATACCCATGCACACGATGAAATTGGTGCTTGTGAGGCCATCACACATGGTGTTGCTGCTCATTTCCTTGGCGACAAATGTAATTTGCTCCATCTTTGTAGGCAAAAGGCAGGTGCTGCTGCATCCATGGCCTGCTTTGCCTGACCTCCACACTCACGGCAGCTGTCTTTCACATTGTTACGCAGAGAAATAATTGTGTTTGAAAACCTGGCTGAGGATCATCAGGCAATGAGGTGGGGAAGGGGCTTTCACAGTGTAAGTACTGTCAGAGCTCTTGCAGGTGGCACTGACAACTTGCTAGGCAACAGGAGATTAAAAAAATTTTTTAAAAAAAACCACAAAAATCAGCCCTATTAATAGATTTTACTTTTTTTTCCCCTCAACATTGAATATTGCTTGACTGCTGCTACAAAGAAGCCTGTTGAATTTCTGTAAAATATGCTATCATTTCACAGATATTCTCAACTTATAGATTTGTCCTAGGCTGACTGTATGATGCTTTTATCTCCATTTGTCTGTTTAGTTCAGAAATAAGTTCTGCACCTTTAAAGCTGGATCTGAGAGCAAGCGGTGGAACATCTGAGGCAGTTGTTTTCAAAACACAGAGATAACACCCTCAGCACTCACTTCTCTGGGACTCTGTGTGTTGTCTGCATGGGCAGCAGAGAGCTTTCTTTTGTTTTTCTTTCCTCTTTTTGTTTTTCGGATATTTTTTTATTTTTAATTAGCTGAAGCCAAAGGTTTTTGGGACTGTTCTGATATTGTTTGATCCAGGGACACCAGGACCATTGCCCAGGGGGGCCCCCCCAAGCTGCACTGCAGGCGGGACACCGGGCCCAGGCCTTGGAGAGGGGAGAGAGACTTGGGCCTTGGAGAGACTGAGACTGAGAGAAAAACCGAGGACACACCCACGGAAGGAACTTTTCTGAATTTGCCATCTCTTCAGAACGGCAAGAGGGTTTATTGCATAGTATTGTTCATTCTTTATGCTTATGGGTGTTTTGTTTTGTTAAATAAACAGTTTTTTCCACTTTTCTCCAAGGAAATCTATTTCCTGAACCAGCTGCGGGGGGAGGGGTGGCTTGAATCTGCTTTTCCAGAGGGCGCCCTTCCAGAGGTTTCCTACCAAATTTGTCATAAACCAAGACAAGATTCTATGCCTCCTTTTACAAGATACACCCTCTATTAAAAATAATTACATTCTCCTATAGGTTTTTAAAACAGAGAGAATTTCTACTAAATGTAGGAATCATTTTCCCCTTGGTCTCATATAGTACATTTGATACTAACTGTGGGTTTCTACAGTTAATTTCTATTTCTTTTCAACAAAATCACATGGAATACTGGTGAATTGTGCTTGGCAACTCTAAAGACCGTGGTGGGAGCTTCCACTTACTCTCTGACTCTAGGATGATCAGGAATGCATCCTTAGTCTTCTCAGAACTATGAATGGTCTCAGCTAAGATTTCTGCAGAATACCAGCCACAAAGACGTCTGTGTCTCACTAATTATCCTCTCTTCTTCATTTGATATTTGCATCTGTATCTATAGGAGAAAATCATGTACAAGCACTAGAGAGGCCTATTTTGTATTCTTGTGGGGTCCCATGCTCAGGAGGGGAAATTACCCACTTTCTGGTTGAACAGACAGTATAGATATGCTGTCACAGTATCGTTCACAGTCAGATTCAAGGTCTTTATATTTGGACCTCTCTAGTATAAATTAATAAAGGCACAGCTGTTAAATTCTGTAGGAGGTGGACTAGATTCTTATTTTTCAGTGCTACTCTAGTACATGCTGTTAGCCCCTGCTGGGGCGTGGAAGCTGGCAGAGGGCAGCTGAACACTTGCTTGCTTGCAGCTGTAGGTGATGGCAGGATCATAAATACATGTGATCACTCCTGGATTCTCACTTACCTGCTCTGCTACCACACAAAGCTTCTTTTAATTATCCAACTAATTGCAAAATAAACCACACTACTGAAATGTCAGTTTGATGGCTCTTTTTGATAGTACATGACAAATAGTTGTAAACTCTCTGTTTAACCTTGACTGATTTTTGCTGGTCAGCACATCTGAATGAGCTGTTGAAAATAGCCTGGGAGGTATTTAAACAGGCTGACATTCTGCTGTATTTAGAGCTCCCTCTCAATACATAGCACATAGCACAGCCTTGGTTAAATTTTGAAAATGTTTTGGAGGGAAAGAGTTCTAAGCAGCATCCTGTCAGCAGCCTTAATTACTGTTATGTTCCCAATTTTCAAAACAAACTGATCCACTCTGCTGTAGGAATCCTGAGGCAAACCATTTGGTCTGCACTGTTGCCAAAATTCCTGGACCTTAATTCTTCATGACAATGCTTACTAACACCACTGTGTACAACTTTACTCCCAGCATTTAAGGCAGGGTGATAGTGGTATTATCCAAGAGATACTGAAGTCTGGAGGCACTGTTGGAGAGGGCAGACTGGGGTGATCAGCTATGTGTAAGAGGAGCACACATCTCAGGTCCCTGACACAATGAGGAGTTCTCTGTCCCACACCACACCCAACGAGTGCTGATACCATACCTCGGCCCTTTCATCTAAGAACCTGTCGTAAGTCACTGACAGCAAGACATGCTGTCTCCTTGCATCCTTACCTTTTTGTTCTGCCACTTCAGAACTCCCCGCATATTCACGCATACAAACTGCAGTAATTTCCTGAGCACACCATTTAACCTGGAAAAGAAACATGCTATGCTGAAACGACTAAAACCATAATAATGCAAATGGCAACATATCATTCCTCTATTTTCCACTTTGACTGTGGCATCTACTGTCACCTTGTGTATCTGTATGTTCCATTATCCCTTTAAAATTGCCTTTCCAACGACATTTGACTCTGTTTTTGTCATGAGATTGCATGAGCACAAGGTCCTTTTTTTGAAACTGGTAATAGTTACAGGACAATATATTTGAGAATGCCCTGAAGAATCTTCAGAAGCTAACCAAAACGGAGAAATAGGTCAAGAGGAATTTCATGAAATTAAACAAGGATAGATAGGAATATCTGCCATGGGAAGGACTAACCTCTTGCAGAGATAGATGCTAGGGACTGCCTGGTTGAACAGCATCCTGAGGTGCTGGCTGCAGCAAGCTAGGCATGAGCCAGCATTGTGCTGGGCGAACACATCCAGGGCTGTTTCAATAGGAACATGGACAGTCATTCACCGGGTGGGATGCCCCTTCAGCTCAGAAATTTTTAGACCACATCCATATACTGCATTCAGTTTTGGATTCCCCAATGTGAGAAATAAATCAGATTGAAGTTAGAGGGCCAGTGAGGTGGTTGGAGTTAGGGCATTTGCCCCGTGAGGAGCGGTGGGAGGACCAGGTCTGGTTCATAGCTCCAGGCCTCTTAAAGAAGACCCCACTGCTTTTAACGGGTAGTTGGATCTGGAGTCAGGCTTTTCTAAGCAGCCCACAGAGGGAGGGTGAGTGACATGACAAGCTGGGACTGGCCATAAGGATATCTTCCCCCAGAAATTACAGATGAACAGTGACAGAGGCTTCCTCTTTCCCTGAAGTGCTTGGTTTGACTCCTTGGCTGATGCTGCTGAGGAATATATTAGACCAGAAACCTCCTCAACTCCCTCCCCACCCAAATTTTCCTCTGCTTCTGTCTTGTGTTTTCCCTTGGATGCAAGAGACCTTAATCTGCTGTTGGTTTATAAATGTACTGAAAAAATATCTTCACTGTTAGGCAGCATGGCCTTCATTTGGAGGAGAGTATGTTAATAATAAGCTCATGTGGTCCTGTATCACGTGGTCATGTGGTATGTGGTTCTGTTATAAAGATTTCTTTTTTTATTTATACAACTTTCCAAACCTTTTTCTGTTCAGACTCAGTTTTCTGAATGATTGCTTTTACATGGTTCTTTTATTTCTGGTAATGGGTTAGGGAGAGTTTAACCCTGTCTACATAGCTTTTTCTTTAGAATGGTGCCATTTATAGCAGTAGATTTTCACTAGGCTGAGGACCAGACCTGGTTTCACAGGTTTGTTTTTCTTCCGTCATTGTTAGAATATCCTTAAAGTTGGACATATTATAAAGCTGTTGAAAATTTCAGTTTGGGACATTAACATCTGTTTTTAGACATGAGCCATCAAAATGGAACTTTAGTCCCCAAAGATCAGCAATGTGTCCCTCCCACTGTCATACTGCTAGTTTGGCCCTCCTCTGTGCTCTTTGACAGGGGCTGGTCTCAAGCCAGATAAAGGAGTAGAAAATGAATAAGTTAAGGAGCCAGGGAAGAAGAAATAAAAAGTAGAACTTGGGCATGGGTTTGGTAGGTAAGAACTAATAATGTCAAGATACTTGAAATGGGATCTTGAAGAAGTAAAACTGAATAAGTTGTCACAATGGAGACAGAAGGGAGGAACTAAGAATTAAGATCTCTCCCAAATCCCAAAAATGCAGTTTCCTATTTTGTGTGGGAATATTTAGTATTGAGTAATTTTGTGTTTTTCTGGCTTTTACCTACATATGCAGGCAATTTCTTAGTCTTTCCTGAGTTGAAGTTCCATTGAGGCCAAAAGGGAAACAGAAAATGTATTCTTTCTATATGAAACAGCAACTGGGGACAAATATACTTTCTATCAGTGGCAAAGATATTGAAATTACAGTAATATAGCCCTGAATATGCTGAATTCTTGCAGGGTTTTTAATATAATTTCCACTTGTCAACATCTATTTCAGATGGTTTTATTGTTAAAGACAGCAATTTAGATAAAATGTATTTTATGAATACTATCTATCCACAGTCTTCTCTGTGAAATACTCAACTGCACAGAGAAATTTCCTTTTAAAGACTTTGAATGTTGACAAGAGAATTGCTTTACTTTACAATAATACATGCAAAATGCATGCCCATGTTGTGTGCGCTGTATGCAAATTGGCTTGATTGAACTCATTTGAATTTCTTATATGCTAGATGGGTGTGTAATGCGTAATAAGCTATTTTAATGTTCTTTTATGTTGTCTTTTTGGGTTTTTTTCCCAAAATGTGTTCCAATGAAAACTCTCTTTCATATATTTAAAAAGCCCTCCCAGGGTACTTCATTATCAAAGAGCAAAGATGGAATTTTTGAAAGAAACACACCCGCACAGGAACTGCTCCATCATTCCTTCTGTCTTAGTTCTGAATTACCTACAGATTCTATTACCTGAATTCCCTACAGATCAGTTCTCGACCTGTTTCTCTTTCCCAGCTTTCTATACTTGCAGACTGCAAGTCATCCAATATATGCATGACATCTTCTTCTGCAGAAAGTCCACTGTGAGGGAAGAGTGCTGTCACTAAATTAATAAGGCAAAAAAACTCTCTCTTTTACACTGATAAGGATCTGAAGGCACTCAGTAGAGGTTCACCACTGTGGTACTAGTCTATGTGAGAAAGGGATTAGGCCTCCGGGAGCAAAAAAGAACTATTTTTAACAATTTTTTTAAGTGATTAGGAAAAAGGAGAGGAGCAAGTAAAGTTAGTTTGAATCTATCTCTGATTGCTCTCAATTAGATATTTTAAGTGTTGACACAACCACTGCAGGATCTGATTTTTGCTTATGTAGCATGCTATTTCACACTTTATGTAGCAGGTTTGTGGGCAAATGTTTCTTTGGAGCAAAAGAAAAAACTGATTTCCATGTGATAGTCTTGGTGGAGAGAATGTGTTGCAACAGATTATACCTTACAGGAGTTTCAGGTCAGAATGCAGGTCACAGCTGGAAAGGCCAGTTAAGTTCTTGCCTCTCTTTGTAAAACTCCTTTAGCACTGCAAACCTGACAGTCAATAACTTAACTGTGCATATACTCATTTGTTAAGCATGATGTTCTCTGCAGAACAGCTGGAGTTGCCACTTAGTGCTGGAGCTGAGCCAGTATTCTGCCTCTGCCTGTGGTCAGCCCCCAGCCAGGACAAACCTCTTATTTCTAAAGTTTCAGAGAAAAATCACCCAGAGCCTCTTATTTCTAAAGTTACAGAGAAAAATTACCCAAAGACACTTAGGTTTTAATGAAAAACAACCGAACTAACAGAAAATTGTTGCTGCGTTCTTCTCTTCTCAGGTTTCTAAATAGAAATAATTGTTTCAGTATTATTTCTCACTAATTGACCCATATCTCTTGAAAGCTCTTTGCCTAGATCCACTCGTTTTTTATACAAGGCTTCTGGCACTGGACAATCAAGTGGAGTATCCACACAGAGACTGGAAATGTAAGAGGGATTTGGAGCAAAGACATAATCCACAAAGGAGGAAGGGGTACTGCAGAGGAACCGATGATACACAGAGGATGAGGAACCATTTGAACAGATCATGTTGAGATGGCAAACAGACAATTAGTAGCAGGAAAGATGTGCTGATACAAACTGAACAGAATGAGAAACTGTTATCATTTCCCATAATGCTTTTACTGCCAACATTATCAAAGGGTCTTAATTTGTGTAGTGCAAAGAATGTTCGATTACCATCCAGTAAGGCTGACATTTTATGAAGAAGGGATATTTTGTAAATATAAAATTGACTTTGAGATTTTTGTAATGAAAAGGGATCTTAAAGCCACTTGTGCCGTAACCCCTCCACAAAAGCTTCTGAAAGGAAGTGTACAGGGTCTAGCTTCCTGCCTTTCAGTATTTTTTAATCTAGGGATGTGGGGGTGGGAAAGCAAGCAAGAGAAAATGGAGGAAGTTTCTATAACACATTAGGATACTAATACTTCAGACTTTGTCTCAAAAACTTAAGAGTTTTTGTATTGAAAAATATGTGTATGAGATCTCAAAATAGAAAAGGACTAAGTGAATAAACCTTTCTTGGTGCTTCAGAGTGAAATTGCTTTGTTACTCAGTGTGAACCTTAAATTCCTGTGCAGTTGGGTGTCCTTTGCTTATATTTGATATCTTCTTTTTCTTAATACATTCCTTTGAATAGTCTGAACTCTGGATAAACTTTTCTCATTTAAAAATCATATTATATTTTCTGTGAATATTCTAATCTTATTCTTTCCGTATGTTAGTATTAAAGCATCATAATTACACTGTAAGCTTTAAAAACCCTCTGTGGCATGTATTTAACAATCCATTTGCATATTTGATATAGCATCTTAAAGACTGTAAGCTCAAGACCATAAAAAGGACTTGTAGAAACAAGAGAAAAAGAGCATGGAAGCATGAAAATCTTGATCTTGCTACAGACTGTTGTCCTCTGAATGAAACAAAAACAACAACCACAACAAAGGCACATTGTCAAATCAGTTGCAAACTGAAATTTGTCTTAGTCATGATCTCTAGTTTTCCACTGGATTGATGATAGCTTTGTTGGTTTTGATTCTTTTAATTTCAGAGTCCTTGTGTGTATCACAGGATATGTTGGGTCTTAGTGTTGGTTTTGGTGTTTTGTGGGTTTTTATTCCACTTGTAAAAAAGTAATTGAGTTTTTTGGGATAAAGAGGAAAGTTGACACATTTCTTTGGTATTTGGATCACTTGTGATCTAGGAAATGAACATTGGATTACAGTTGGCTTAGCATAATTAAGTGGTAAAAGCATGTGAAACCATCTATATACTTCAAGGCCCTTGTTCTTACCTCAGTTAAGCAAAGAGAAAAAATGAAAGACAACAATATCAACTTCAAAAAAATTACTAAAAATATTATCTTATTTACATAGTACATTGTGTTAAAGAGTGTATCACCATCAGCCAAAGATTACAATGCCATAAGTAAATATGCAAACAAAACAGAGATTTAAACGTTAAAAGGTCTTTCTTCTGAAATAATAACAATTATTTCATAACATGTTATAATAAGAAGAATAACTAATAACAATTAGTTATTGTTCCTCACTCTGAAAAATATTATTCATATTAGAACAATATGAAATATACATCAGCAATCTAGTTTACAGGCAACTATTGCAATGACTCCTGCTCTAGTTGTGTTTTTTCTAGTTTGTATTGTCCTTGAGTTTTCTCCATTTTTAGATAGACAATTGTATCTAAAATGCCATTTATAACTGAATTTTTAATTATTACCACCAAGCCCTGGATAATATTTTTGTTCACTGTTCTGCTCATGATTCCTAAATTAGAATGTCCA
>VZTR01000069.1:120430-142210 GCA_013400775.1 Chaetops frenatus | reverse complement strand
CAAAAATGTCCTGCAACAATGTATGAGTGACTAAGGTTTTCTTTATTGAAAGGAATCAAGTTCCATTTCCTTTGCTCTCTAGAGCATACGTCTTCCAGTGCAGATACCCTCACAACCCCACCTGTTTACTTTGCATGGTATAAGAACTATTAAGCAAAAAATCTAAGGCAAACATGACTCTGTAAACTGGTCGGAGAGTCCATTTTTTTAGGAGAAAGAAGGGGGTGGCAGGGTGAACAAATTGAGAGCAGGTGCTGCACCACACCCTGATGACGTCTTCAGTTTGTGTAGTTGTCTGCAAGCATTATTCACTTTTCTCCTGGACCTATAAGAATCTGTGTATTTCATGGATGTGGGACCATATATTCACATTATAATACATAGTGAAACTGTTGGGAGTAAGAGAAATGGGTGAAAAAAATACTGCATAAGAAGAGTTGCGTTTGTTTAATTTACTGATTTTCCTGTCAGGCCAGAAAATTCCTTTTCTGAGGTCACAGGTTTCTTTCTACCATGGTTTTCCACAAACTCAGTGTTCCAAACCAGGCACGACTAGAAGAAAGTAAAGGTTCACGATAGTGTACTCCAATGACCCAAACAGAAAGCACATATTAGAAAGCTGATGATTTTTCATCAGAAACATGACTCTTGAAATGAAAGAATAAGACTTTTCTCTTTTAGCTTGAATGCCTCAGCTTATTTCCACTGCTATAATTTTATAGATTAGGAACTATTGCTTTTTAAAGTGATTAATGTGGAATCATCGTCTGTAATTTCTAGAAGGAACAAACAAGCCTCTGCATGTTGCGTAAATTTATTTATCGGGATGGAAAACCAAAAACATTTAAAAAATTTAAAAACTTCATGCTACACATAGATGGTAAAATTTATGCATAGCAACTATTATGGATAACTGCCTCTGTGTATTTGTCACACTTAATTCTCCTTCCCTTACGCGGTATTAGTCATTATTGCTGAATAGTGGGCTAAAGCTGGATGCTAACCACTGCCACGGAAGTAAAGATACTCTAGATATTGTTTTGCAATGGCAACTGGAAACAATTACTTCTTTGCTAGGTATAGCAAATTTTTAAGATATAGAGGCTGATTTTTTTGTCTGTTAGGCAGTGCCTAACAAAGCTCACTGTTACTGATAGTCCTGTTTCTGCTAGACACTAAGTTAGTTTCTCAAAGGGCCAGGGAAGAAAGAATGATGGCAGAGGTCTGAATGTCGCTGACATACAGATGTCACAGCTGCCCTTACTGACCCATGAACGTTGCTGCTGGTGAGATGTGTACCTGTAGCTCTGTATGGCAAAGCTGTACTCATAGAAGACTGGTTGGCCAGTGCTATGGACCTCGATCAGGTTTTTCAGAAAAGGATTTGTATAATTGGAGTGTGACTTCCTACAGAGCTTTTCAGTGTTTTATGAATTGTCATGCAGTTTATCTTTGCCCATTACCAAGTTCAGTGCACAGTGTTATTAGACACACTGCTAAGCCGTTTTCTATCAAACAACCTAGGAAACTTCAAACAGTACTGGAACCAGTTTACCAAATTAATTCCCTCTTCCCCCAAAAGGAAGCTATTGCTAAATGATGAAACCCAGTCTGAAAGACAAATTTAAGGAGTTTCTTTAACAAAGGTTGACTTCTCTAAGCAGTATCTATTTCTTATTCCTTAATAGGCAAATCAAATATATATCTGACTAACAGAATTTAGCCTTACAGCTCCAAGATTTCACCAGGTGGCATTGGCTGAAACTTAAGTAGAGAAGACCAGATTTAACCCCAAGGCACAACTCTGCTGCCATGGAAATATCTGGTTCCATTGAGATTTGAATATGCAATTCCAAAAAATAAATGGAAATTTCTACTCAGCATATGTCAATTCAGTCTTTTCTGACTATCTGGCATAATCCTCATGATATGCAGGAAAAGGTATTTTGTAGCACTAGCATCCTAGATAATAAAATTTATCAGTAAGGGGAAAATTTACCATAAATTTACAGTTGTGTAATCTTCATTCACATGGAATTGTAGATTAATGTTTTTTTTCTAGTATATTCAGCCACATTTTTCAAAAAATTGAACGGGTGTTGATTAATGAATTAGTATTGTAACTAAGTCAGGAAAGATACAGAAGCAAAATAAATGCTTTTGTGTAGCACTTCTCAAACATCAACACAAAAGTCTCTCATTATCCTGATTTGAGAAGAAAATAATTAGGAACACTTAAACTAAGTTTACTGGGAAAGAAAACATATTTTCAGTTCTCTTACTGCTGATTTTTTTTGGTATCTAAAAAAATGCAAGTCTTGTTGAAACTCTCCTGAGTGGATTCCTCAGTAGGAAATTTAATGCAACTAATTTATGTGCCCAGTATTAGACCTTACTTCATTGAAAATACAAGACTGTGAAGAAGAAAGGGAGGGAAATTCAGATGTTGTAAGCTCGTGTGTTCCTTATACTGGTAACAGAAGGAAGCAAGGGCCTCGAGAGACCTTCAGAGGGACACCCCGTTCACCTAACTTGTGTGTCTGCCTTCCTTTAACAGTCAGGGCTTGCACAGGAAAAAACAGTGAGATCCATGAGCCAGGAGTGTGCCCTTGTGGCCAAGGAGGCCAGTGGTATCCTGGAGTGTATTAGGAAGAGCACTGCCAGCCCATCAAGAGAAGTGGTCCTGTGAGGCCACATCTTGGCCAGCTGAAAAGATGAGTTTATGTTGCAGCCTTTTGTTCAGCAGAAGCATTAACAGTTCCTCTACCCAGAAGCCAATTTTAATGTTAATATCTTTGAGGGTTTCCCTTTCCAGATAAATTCAGCTTCCAGCAGCCAGTAAATTCAACAGTTATTAAGAGGAAATACAGAGACACTCACAGCAAAAATGGATCTTAGTGAAGCAAATAGAATACCATTCACTGAAAAACAGGGTAGTTCCTCAATCTCTTTGCAATAGGCTTTAGGAAACCTGTTTTAGTTAAGCAGCATTTTCTGAACTCACTAGAGATCAACAAGAAAAATATGTGGCCTCTATTATGAAAGAAGTTACACTACAAAACCTGCAGTCACATATAGCCTTAAAGTCTATGACTGTGAGTTGTGAATCAATTCCCTTGACACTCAGTTCCTGCACACTCACTTGTCCTCTCCTCTTTGCCTTTCCTGCTTTCTAGAAGAATGAGTCCAGTTCAAAGTCCTACCTATTTTTTTTTTTTCCTGGGCTCAGAAGATCTAAAACAATAATTAAACCATGGACTGGAAAATGTGGCCAAGAGTTTCATTCCACTGGCTCAGTGAGTTATCTACTGTTAGAAAAAGCTCATGTCTTCTAGGGAGATGCTTTCTGTGGGATTACAGAATGAATCTTTTCCAGAGATTAATAACAGTATCACACCTCATTTTCTGCTGTTGCAATCACAAGGTATGTTCCTCTGACAGTAATTTTCAATATAAATTCCTAGCCGTATTTTCATTTAAAAAAACCAACCAACCACCCAGAAAAACCAACCCTACAAAATAAGAAAAAAACCCCACAACTCATAAAAAGATGAAGGAAGCAATGTTCACTGAAACAAAAGTTGCACACTCCATATAGGGAGCAGAAGATGAAGAGATAAGGCACAACTGATATCTTAGTCCATTTGCTTATGTTGGAAGTCTGTCAGGACTTAAAAAGCCCAGTCAATTTGTTTCAAAGCACTGCCAAAGGAGAAAGTTCTCACAAGATAAGCCACCAAAACAGGCCCAGATGGCAAACAGGAGGGCATTAAATAGACCTACGAGAAGGTGAAATGTTTTGAGTTAGCACACTGGACAAGATTCCACTGTGCAGTCTGTGGGAAAAGCAAGGATGCAACAACAGGAAGATGCAAAGCCTGGTGAGGCAGATCTGGATAACCTATTCAGACAAAAGTTCCCATCATGGCAAGATGTGGGAAAGGAAGCAACTGCTTACATACATGCCATCTCAAGTTGGGTCACTGGCACATACTCCTCTGGATACCTGGGATTTGGACAGTATAAAAGTGGTACCTCCAGAAGATACTGGATATCCCACCACTGAGAAGACCAGAAGGAAAAGGGCCAGGGGAGACACTGTGGGAACCCACATGATGGTGATTATAATCTGTCTGTTTCCCTCTCTCTTTCTCTTTCTACCCCCTCACTCCCCTTCCTACTTCTTCATCCACTGCCCACCTCCCCCCTCATCCCCCAGACCCCCACTGTCATTTACTGTTAAATAAAATCTGTACTTTTGACTTTGGAATATGGTCTCATTTGCACCTTAATTTGGGCAGAGGTACCTTTTAATAACCGGAATCAAATATTGTTTCAGGGGTGGGACCCTAACATTATTCCAGTGACTTTAAAAAGTCATTTGGAGAGCTTGGGAAGGAAATCAGTGTAAGGATATGTAATACAACATAAAATAAGATCACATATTGTTGGATTTAAAAGGATCAAAGAAATTTGTTTTCATGAACTTAGTGCCGTACATGAATTACACAACCAAGATCCCATCAAACCACCTGGACAATGCTGATGAATCTGTGGTCATGTAAAGAAGAAGGGGAACTACCATGTATGAGTATGAGAAAGGCAAAAGGGGATCCAAACTTCACTGAGGAGGGAGTTAAACTGGCCCATAAGGGAAGAGTTGGGCATTGTCGTAGATCAATTAAATGTTCTGCAGCCTGGAGAATGAGCCAGATAGACAGTCACTAGGAGCTCAATTCCACTGCCCACATATGGGCATCATGAACATTTTTGGATGCCCTGGGCTATAAGCTGAAGCCAAACTTGCTGGTCAATGAATAAAAGGAGATCAAATATCCATTGATTATAATGTGGGTTTAGCCACGTTGTCCTTCAGGTAACTATTCTAAGGTACTTATATTTAGCTGCCTTAATCTCAAGAGGAAAATGAAATTGTCCCTTTCTTTGGATTTTCTTCTACAAAATGAGAGAGGAGAGAAAGATGGCACACGCTAGCATAACAGTATCCAAATATCTGACAGTCTTCTCTGTGCTTTGTTCTTTCATAGCATTATGCAAATCATGGACAAAAGCTTCTGGAAAGCTAATGTTGCTGTTTGAGACTTTTAGTTTCCAACAGAAGCTTAAGTTGTATCTATTCTTGTGCTCCAAGGCTATTGCACTCAAAATAATAACATTTCAGTTATATTCAGAACACTTTTTCCAAATTCTCAAGCATCATAAAATATAGTAGGCACATTTGATGAAAAAAAACCCAGACAAAACCACAAAAAGCACACCAAAAAAAGCATTTTCTGTTAATAAAGTCAGAAAGATATTATCACTGAAAATAAGATGAGAACTCTGCTAGTTTCAGTAGACTTTTGCCAGATTATATTAAAATTGTTATGGCAAAAAGATGATCTTCACGTTTTATTTGAAGACTCAAAAACTTTGACAGCACCTGATACAAATAAAACATCTCAGCATCTCAGCATAGTTTATTAAATCACAAAAATAACTGAGACCCAAACACTACTTCTCAGAAGGATCTAATTTTCAGCTCTGTGATGACATCCAAGTTGATGATGTTAAATCACCTGCTATGGTACAAATTCACTTTATTCTTAATGTTTGGCTTGAACTTCTGAAATTCAAATAAAAGATACCTTTGGACTCTGGGATCCAAAGGCATTAGTCAATCTGCCAATTTCTAGGATCAGAGACAGACACCAGAATTACTTGGAAGGGTATTGCAGCAAAACTCTCAGTTAGGAATAGACAATTTTATTTTTTCCCAGTTTGCATAAGCCCGCTCTACAAAACANTATATAGTATCACTGTAAGCAGTTCTAAGGTTATAATTCAAACCAAAATAGCTTCTGGGAACAAAAGTATTTATACTACTCTACACAGAAGTAATAAGGCAGTGGAAGGATGCCTGTATTTCCCACCAGTATTGAATACTGGAGGTTGCAGATACAATCAATTCACATTTTGGGAAATATATTCATGCTTGAAAGTTTTCAAGTATGACTGATCCCTATTTATGTAGACAATGCAAGATCAGCAGCCAAAGACTATATTTTCTGCTTCAGTTTACCATATTATAGTACTTATCAGAAACAAATCTTGTTATTTGTGTGTGAGCCTTATTTCTCAGAAAAACAGACTCCCAAAGAAACCAGAGCTCTGGAGGCCAAAGGCTGTAGCACTTGCTCCAGAAGGAAGGAGTTCTGTTGTAATTTTTATACTAAATAGTTTGCTGGAAAACAAGCAGTACTGGCAATAGGAACAAAATTCAGTTCACTTTCTCTGAGCTGACTAAGAGAAGATAAATAAAAGTTGAACAAGTTCTATCTGAGAACATTACAACAGAGTAAGACCCTACAGGTACATGGAATGCAGAGGTTCATCAACAAGAATCACTGTGACTAAGACTTGCTCTTTTTTTTTTTTTTTTTTGAGAAAATGAAATGCATTTTGTAGAAAAACAGATAGTACATATGCATTTCATGTTGACATGTAAATTGGAAATTAAGAGATCTTGAAACGTCCTTGGAACTGTTGCCATAGCTGCTTTTTCTCTGTGCCAGTATAAGTTTCCTTTTTTCTCAGCAACAGAGAAAACAGTACAGTATTTAAAAAATGACATGTTTCTTATGAATAACTGCATCAACAGAGACTTTTGTAGCCACTTTCTCCAGCAGTAAAGAGACAGCACTTTTGAGAGTGATAGGATCCCATGTGATAGAGACCAGGTAACATCAGCCTCACACCTGCTATTTTCCTCTGCATTTGTGGACAGCTTTCTGTTATTCATAGAACAGCTCAAACATTCAGCATATGCTGTAAAGTTCCAGTGATTTAGCCAACCATCTGCTTAAGGTTTTATTTTGACAAGCTGTTCTGCTGCTGAGGTTCTCACAGGGTTGTTCAGCCTTTTACCAAATGACAATTAAAACCCACTAAACACTTGTGAGCTACCTTTGGTAAATATGTTTGTTTCTTAAAAGATTGATGCTGATTAATATGACCATGTGATGGGAAAAAAGAACCCCAAGCAGGTCAAAAGTAATATACTTTAACTGCTTCTCAGCTGTAATTTAATGAACATTTTAACCTTACTTCATTTTTCAAATAGTTTATAATATAGCCTTTTATCTTGTACCACACTCTATCCCTTAGTATTTAATTTAATTTAACTTAATAGTTCCATTTAATTATGAATAAAATTGCTTTTATCTCTGTTAAAGTTTTTTACTGCCTGGTTTTTAACCTGTTACCATGTATTTATCTATGTGTATGGCTAGTATATGTATATGCATTAATTTCAAAAGCTCTCTGTGCTGATTTACATTGAAGTGGTACTGACATTGCCAGACAAATAAAATCCAAGAAGAGCTAATTGAGCCACTCAGGTCAGATTGTATCATTTACAGGATTCTCCTTCAGGGAGTTCCAGGGTCATTTTCAGACAGAAATATCTACCTGTGAAATCATTTTTTCACCAACGATCTTCAGTAACCCAAACCCCATTTTCTTTCAACATGTCCTCTGGTCTAGGGTGTTGGTACTGATAACATTCCTGCATTGTCCAGTGCAGGGAGCTGGTTATTTCCCTTGTCATAGCAAAGCTGGGTACCATTCAGCCAGCTGGAGAAGATCTGCCTGATCACTGCCGATGCACTTACACAGTACAAGGGAGCGAAACATTGCCATTTCAAAATGCCATGACAGGATTAAATTCTGGCAGGTTGTCCCTTGATTTTCTTTGCCAGTGTTTCTCATTTGACAAATAGATTCACAGACTTGATGTGCAGACCATTGTGATCACTTGGTCTACAGTGGATTTAATTTTCTCAGATGCTGAGTCAAAGCATGTTTTCCAGGATATCTAATCTAATTTTACAGACTCAGAGCCAGAGTGCATCTCTTGCCTTTCCTGATAAATTGCTAATTACATTTACTGTCTCTGTTTCAAGGTTGAATGTGCATATCTTGTTATACTTTTGTCTGTAAGACTGAAAGTTTACCTTTATTTCCCATGATCAGATTTAATTTTAAAGTAGAAATAAGTATCTCTATAAGGCAATCAGATCACCTTTACATCCACTTTGATTAGCCGAACAAGTTGAGTGCCTACCATGTTTCTTTTTTGTAATATACTCTTTGAATGTGATCAACAGGCACTCTCTCAGTAGAATCATAAAATTATATTTGATTGTAAGGGATCCAATTAAACAGATAATTTTTCTAGATCATCTAACTCCACTCCTCCTGCCATGGGCCTCACCTTCCACTAGTCCAGGTTGCTCAAAGGCTCATCCAACCTGGCCTCAAACACTTTCGGTGATGGAGCATCCATAACCTCTCTGGGCACCACATTCCCATGCCTCACCACACTTAAAGAAAAGAATTTATTCCTAATATCTATTCTAAATATATACACTTTCAGTTTCAAGCCATTCCCCTTTTCCTATCACTACACGTTCTAGTAAAAAAATCCCTTTTAATTTTTCTTGTAGCCCCCTCCTCCCAACTCTTTCAGCCTATTTTCACTGAAGAGGTGTTTCATCCTTCTGATCATCTTTGTGGCCTCTTCTGGGCTAACTCCAACTGCCCCGTGTCCTTCTCATGTTGGGGGCTCTGAAAGTGGGTGCAGCAATCCAAATGAGTCTCACAAGAGTGAGGTAGATGGAGATAATGACACCCCTTGGCCAGCTTCTTGTGATGTATAGCAATGGTCTCACTAGCTGTCTTCAATGGAATGTCCTTTCTCTACTGTCCCCTTTTTGATTATCCAGAAATTTCACTAACATTTCAATATATTCATATATTATGTCTCCATATATTATGTCTTTTGAATGACTGTTTTCCAAAACTGTGTTTTCATTACTTACCTGGAACATTCATTCCTTGTCCTCAGATCAACTGACTTACCTTCAGCTGTTTGAAAACATGCTTGGTTGCAGACTAACAATTTAACTGAACAACACTGTTCACTCTGTAATGGTAACCTCTCCTCTCATTTACTGTCTTGGCCATCTTAATGCTAGTTATAAATTCAGACAAACAAGTTTCTATATTATTGTCTGCATTCTTGATAAAATTATTGAATAGCACTTGGCAAAGTACCTATACATTGAGACAAGTCCCAACAAACTGATGAATTTTCACGAACACCTGTTTGGGAAAGTCTTAGTCTTTCTAATTTACATATAATGCAGATTTTTAACCAAGCATCAAGAGTAACTAGGTCAAATATTCTGAAGAAAGTCTGATTCACAGACTTCTCTTATCAGTGGTTTGAACAAGAATAAAAAGGTAAACATGTACATGCAAGAGAATTTTTTTTTTTTTGCATTGACATTTTCAGTTTATTGTCCCTTCACATGATGACTAAAAAAGTAGCATAATGTGGTATCAACAGTTCTCAGGTAATTTGGATTAGAGCTGATTAGCAGATCTCACAAGATAACAAGGAAAGTGGAGTCTTTGCTGAATAAGTTTCATGGTTGGTGAATGGTTTCTAGTTGGGTTAATGAATGGTTTCTAGTTGGGTTCTGGGTTGACCAGAAATAATGTTAATATCAATCAATATTCATCAAAATGAGCTAGAGTTAGAGACAAAAAAAATTATGAAAAAAAAAATGGTAAGATTTGTGAGGGGTTGAAAGATCAAAAGTATCAAAAATGATTAAGCAAGAGCAGTTACAGAATGTGATCTAGATTACATGGTGAAGTGGTCCATTCAAAAGTTAATTTGAATGCTATCACAAGAAAATACAGTGGTGAGCTACACAGTTGAAGAACTTGCTGACTGGAGGAGTAGCAAAGACTTTGGATGCATTAAAAGAGGGACAATTAACATAAGTAACAAAGTAGATGCTGTGTCAACTGGGAGATGGATATTGAAACAAAGTTGTTCAGCCAGTATCTACATATTTAAAGATTTCTCAAAGCTTTAAAAACTTCATGAGGTACAAGAAAAAAAAATGAGATGCAGTAGGATAGTGTGACTTGTTTCCTATAATGTATTAATCCATTAATCCATCAGTGAATCTGAGAAGTGTAGTTTGTGAAATTGCTGTTTTGTAGCACTTTCACAGTGCTAGCTTCTCTCCATTATTCTGTCTTCCCATCTTCAGCCAGCTCAGAACCAAGCATGGACTACTAGAAGAAAAGGAAGGACCAAAGGAGACTATAATGTTGAATCCTGGCTCTTACTCATTCTTGCACATCAACTCTAAATATCTTTGCTGGATTTAAAATTTTAAATCAGGTGTCTTTATATTGGGGTAATTGAGATCGCTGACATATCCCTAATTAATTGGGAGATCATGCTCAGGTGTACAGAATGTCCCTTGCAATTCTGTGTGATCCATTAATCCCCTGAACTGAGACTGATTACTACTAGAAATGAAATCTCCTAAACCAGATATCTAGAGAAATGCATCAAGCAGAACTGAATTTTTTTGCATTCCACTGTAAATGTGAGAAGTATTTAGATAATTTAACATTTCCTTTTTAGTCTGATCCCTACACTTTCATAGATTTAGTAAATGTATCTATAGACTCTAAATCTCTCATTTCTTTTCTGTGTTATATGCTTATTAATTTAATAATGAAGTGGAAGAATGATTAATTACACTGTCCTTAATGTAATAATTCTGTTTTCAAAGTACTTTTGGTTATCTCCTTTTTACAGTTTTGAACCAAGTCTTTTTAAAAAAGATAGCCTTATAAAACTCTCATCCCCTGTTAATTTAGTTTATCATGGGGTTATATCCTATTGACCAGGTACTATCTCCACAAATATAATTAACTGTTTAGGCCTTTTTCTATGTCAGTGCATTTGCATTTTCCTTCAGAAATTTTCCTGCCTGTCTCCAAATAGCTTCCTTAAAAAGACTTTTCTTTAAAAAAAAGATTAACTTGCTCACTCTTGCTAAGTATCTCAAGATTTTCTCTCACCATTCAACTCCAATAAGTCATGAGTCTGGACTTCTATCATTATTATTGCATAAAATCCATCAGAATTTAATTTTATTTACAGTACAGAAACCAGTGTGGAATTAAAAACAAAGAAAGTTATCTGTTTCCTGCTGCATGGTAGCCTTTTACTCAAATCAATAAGGGGTGGGAAAAATTAACCCTTAAGGTAGAGAGATAATTTTTGCTAGTACAGCAATTGCTAGGGTAATTCCTCTCACTTAAGTTGCTACCTTAATGGCTCATTGATAGCTGCAGCTCGTGTTGTAGAATTAATTTCATTCTGAGGTGTGCTGTTAGCAGCTCAGAAGCATAATGGCTGACTGCTAAAGAAGGGAAAAGACTGGAGGCTCTATTCACACCACCTAATTTGTTTGCAATAACATTTGTCTAAGGATTTTTAATTAGCATAATCATGTGCTTGGGTTAAAAAAAACCCATCCCTATACAAAGAAGACTCAGAACCTTATCAGGCCATGATTCACCTTATCCTTGCAGTAATGTGAAAAGCTGCTGATGATCCAGATTCAGGGTTTATAAAAATGAAAGCTGACCATGAACACCCGAGAAAACCTTCATATTCCTGAGGATAAAATTCCTGTCATCAGACATAAATATCCACAGTGCACCTGCCTGTTTCAGTCCACTTTGCAGTTTGTAGACAAAAATAAGCACCTCAAGGACACAAGACCTTTTCTTCTGAGGTGGGCAGATAGGTAAGAAGGCAAAACTAGTCAGGTGAATTTCTGCAGATGGCTGAAATGAGATGAATCATACTCCATTTGTTCTATAGGTCACATAGACCTATCTTTGAAAAGTTGCAACTGTGTATATGACATCTGTAGAATATTCTGATATAAATTTATAGTGTTTCATCATTATGAAAAATAGACAAAAACAGTATTCAGACCTCAGTTCCACTGTGGAATTCAGTCTGTCTCAATACAATTATTCAAGATAGCAGAGGCCATTGTAATTGCCATGTTTGAATGTTTGAAATAAAAATCAAATAAGAACATGTGCAGCCTTCATGATTTATATCAGTCACAAAAAAACCCCAAAAACCAAACCAAACCAACCAAACAAACCCCCCCAACAAACAAACAAACAAACAAACCAACCAAAAAACCCCAACCAACCAACCAACCACAAAAAACCAACAAAAACAGACAAACAAACAAAAAAACCCTCAATCCAGGTTACAATATGTCTGTAGTAGCTGCTTTGCAAGGAGGATTTTGCTTTTTACTTGACATTATTTCTTCAGGTGATAGAACAATTTAGTGTACTATTTGCTATTCCCAAAACACCAGATCATAATCAGGCATTCGTTCTTTAAATATTGTAACAGTGTATTGTACGTTTTTGAACTTCATATTTGCAAAAAACCTGTTACTGCTCATACTCACTATCTAATTCCTACATATCTCTTGTAGTGCCTGGTTTCTTCTGACACTTCCTTCCTCGATTGCTATCTGGCAAGAGCTACAGACAGGACTTAGTTCAATGCTCAGTTCAATGCTATATTTCTCTTCTACCAAATAAAAAGGATAAGGTAATACATGGGGAAACACTTGGATTTTTTTTTCCCTGCTACAAACACTGTGAATTTATGCTTGTAATTGATCATTAGAATGGTACTTGACTGCTGAAGAAAAAGAAAAAGAGAAAAAAAGAGAGCAAACCTCCTATCCTTCTGAATGGCTGCTTATAGTTTCATACCCCTGTGTCACCGTGAAACAGCATGACAGCTCTGAAGGAATATATTAAGCTCCATAGTTTAGACTCTGATACATGAATGCATCTTCTTCTAATACCTAAGTGAGCTATGGAACTTAGTCAGGAAAATGTCTAGTCTTATTTTTTTAAATCTGGTGTCTATAATAATAATAATAATAATAACAACAACGACAACAATAATGTTGTCGTTGTTGTTGTTGTAGATCACAGAATTCTAACATCCTCCAGCTCTAATGTCTACTGTACATATTTTATAATGAAATAATAAATTCAGTTTGTTCACAGATAAATCACTATTATGTCCCTTCTAGGACTAAACTGTTCCTGTTAGTGAATTTTAAAAAAAGGGGAAAAAAGAAAAAAAATGGGATTTAAAGGCTGCTGAAACTAGCAAGAGCTAAGAAAAGAACTAATCAGCTTGCAGCTTGGCATCTCAACACTCAATGCCAATATGCAAAATCTACAATTCTGAAACTTACTAACAAAAAAATTAATCTTGCAGTTCAGTTTGCCTAGGGTAATAGAGTGATTTTTTCTAGCTAACTATATATTTTTATGGAAAAAAACATCAATTAGCACTCATATGTTAAAATGGACTTCAATAAACAGCTCAGATTTTACCTATGATTTCTATCTCAAAAGGAACAGAAGTTTAATTAAATATTGTTTCCCAATTTTTAGGCAAGAATTATTCTGCTTCAGGGTCCACATTATCATGCAACAACAACTTTCCCCATCCCCAAGGAGGTGCCTGATGCCCAGAGCTGGGCTTGCCCTGCTGCCTCTGCAGCTGCCCTGCTCCTGCTACCCAGGCAAATCCTGGTTCTTGACGCACCCTGATGTCTCCTTTGTTAGACCTAAATCCCATTCTCCTGCTGAAAGGGATCCTTATGCTGCTCATGCTCTTGCACCCTGAAGCTCTCCCTTACCTCTGACCCTGTCTGGTCAGTTTGCTCTCCACTGCTGCCTTGTGTTCCATCCGAATTTGCAACCCCCAGCTACTGATGGTTCCACTTCCAAAACGGAATTAAATGCCTTACACTTAAAGTGCTAATTGCCTAGTAATGAAACCTTTAATCATCAGGTGATTAAAATTTTAATCACTAAAAGGCCTGTGGAAATCCACTACATAATGCTGAAGATCAATTTCTAAGGTTTTTTTTAACATATGCTTCCAGTGCAAATTGCCTTATGTTGTAGAGATGAACAGTGCAGTATGTGAAATGTGAAGTTTTTCAATATATCCTGTGCTGAGAAAAAGGTTGAAAAAAATTGAAGGGTGCAGCTGTAACTGTGAAATATATTTAGTGTTAGATTAATTCATAAGGGGTTTTTCTTTTTAAGCTTGTTTTGAAGTCACTAGGAAAAAATATGTTCCTGAATTAACTTCCCAGCAACTAAAAACAGATTCATGAAATCTGTTTCTCCAATCAAATGGTAGATGAGAGCTGAAAATACAAGTTGAAAAATATCTAGAAGGAACTGTAACTGTTTTGCCATATTGAATAAGAAATAGTACCTATTGTGCACACAAATCAAATCTCTTCATCCTAAAATTTTGCAATGAAATTTAGCACATGGATTTCAAATTAATGTGCTAGACAGTAATGACACTACCAGTTCACTGAGCCACAAATGAAGAAGGATTCACCAGACAGAGGAAGCCATCTGCTACAATCTACTGTATCAACTTAAAAAAACCCCCAGTCTATATTTGAAAAGTTCCCTACACTCAAAGAGGTCTGTATGTACCATATCTTGGCATTTCATAACTACCCATTAGCTGGCACAGAGCAGTGGGAAATCCACAGCCTGATGGAATGGATTTACAAAGCTCTGTCTAGGAACAAGATAGGTATCTCTGAGGACTTATATTTTTTCACAAAGGTATGTTTGATGATGCATTAATCATTTGTGGTTATATTATGCTGGTAGCAAGAAAATACAAAACATACATCAGAAAGGCAGCATCTGACACCAGGCAACCACAGCTGGTACAAGGCAAAGGAGGAGCTTGTCTGCATGTCTGAACATCCCCAAATTCCTTGTATTTCCTTATTCTACCGTTTCATGGATTTTCAGGCTTAGAGACTGCCATTTCTTATGTTTTTCCTGTTTGTCCTTTGCATTTCTAGCAAAACAAGTGTTTCATGTACTTTTTGTTGCCATGTTATAGCTCCCTGGACTCACAAGCAGACCAGGCAATTCATCTGCTAGGAGTCCTATTAAGCATCATACAATTCAGGGTGAATATAAATGCATGTAGGGGGCAGAATGGCTTCAGAGGCTCACAAACATTTTTAATGTTTCAGCACATTGCTCTATTTCTTCTGTATTGTTTAAAGCATTTTAAGTCTCTCAGATGAAGTGCATGATGATGATTCTTTACCTCCCTGATAATAAAGAAATATCAGGAAATAGAAAGGAATTAATGGACCTGAAAAAATGGTTTATTATGGTCAATGGGCAGACTCGTGGAGACAAATATTCAAAACCTACAAGGCACAGCCTCGCACATCTCAAAAATAACTGCATAGATTCAACTTAAACTAATTCTGAAAAGCAATCATTTTAATTTGTAAGAAACAGAATAATTTAAAGACCAAAAGAACTAGTGAAATGAGTTACATATAAGTTTATGCTATGGTTTAGTGTAATCTTAACTCCCAAATTAATTTAAATTTGAAGGAGAAAACCACTCAAATACAACCAATGTGTTTTTTCATTTGTAATACTCTTGTGTTGAAGGTACTATAGGTACTGCTGCTTCATTTACAACAGCTTTTATATTTGCCTTCAAATTATCTTCTTATATTTATGGTTTATCTGTGATTGGAGACATCTCCTGAATGAAAGACATAATATAACCAGATTCCATTCTATTCTGGTCCATTTGTAAATGTCAGCTAAGCAATGAATCAATGCAGTACTAGAAGGGGGCAGTTCTCTTGAGACTGAAGATATCAAAAGGGCTGACAAACTGGAGTTTTGCAAAATCAATTCAATACAAGGGACAGGTGGCAAATCCAGGCCTCCTGTGCGAAGCTGGGCCTGTTGCACTGATATCAAGGGAGTGGAAGCTGCCTGCCTCAGGTTTGAATTGGACTCAACACAAAAATTTGTTGTCTGGGATACAAATTCCTCCAAATAAATGGAGTTATACTGAGGATCAGTCTGGCCACATAGCTTGGAATTTCAGGCTGCTTGTCTGATTGCTTGTGTCACAGCTGCTGAGAGTCACAGACTGCAATGTAATAGGACCTCATTCTTTGTGGGTCTGGCCACAGAATTTTCACCTCCAGGACTTCTTTTGCTTTCCTTTATAGAAATCCCTGGGGTTAATTTATTTGAAGAATAGGCCAGTATTCTAAGTTGTTGTCTCACTTATGACTTGCTTACTTTCAGTAGATCAGCTTCAAAGCAATAGGCTGACAAATCAAGATAAATATGTTCTTTGCTGAAAAACACTGTTTAAAATATACAGTTACATGATCATTTTATAAAACAATATGCTTTGGAGGCTAAGGACTGGTTTAGATACAACATTTGACATTTAGTTCCTTGAAACACGAGGTATGACAAGTCTACCTGGTACTAAAGTCTGAGTTCTCAATAAGTAGCTACATTATTTTCTTTAGCAATTTTTTTCAGCTTGCTTACGAAGCCAAGTTCTATACTGTTCTAACTATGCAGCTAACATTTTAGTTCCTCTTTTCCATTTTTAAGTAAAATTTCCTGTATAGCTCTTCTGCATTCTGATGTCTCATTATGTATGCAATGAAGGTGGAAATACCCTGCTGCTTCTGAAACATTTGAAAATATTACACACAGACACCTCTATTATTGGAATAGCCTCCTTCATGCTCTAGGAGCATCCTTCTAAAGAGCTTTTTACTACATTTTGTATTATACTCTATTTTTATAATATATAATAGTCTAGATGTACCCTTGGCTGATTTCTGGCTTTGCTTTTATTAAGATTGAAGCTGTATTCAGTGTCTGCCTTTTTTAGTTCCAGATTTTGACTTTGCAGCCCAAATATTCTTTCTAGTTTTTCATCTGCTTCAGCATGCCCTTGATTCTCCCAACCACTCTTGTTTGGTGCTCTGACCTAAATTCTGCTTAAGCTCTTCCTTGTTTGAGAAAACGATGTTTGCAATTTTTTTTTCCATCATATGGCTGTCACAGATTTATCTAGAACTGTGTGTATATCACTGTTTGTGAAGTAATTCCACTTGTTCATGGGATTCTAATANTTTTTTTTTTTTTTCTGAAGTTGTGGCATTCTTTTCTCCTTCATCTTTTTTTGTCTCCCTTGCTCTTCTGCTTTAGATTGTCCCTCCTGAGGATCTTGTTTATTAGTGCCAGCTATGCTATCTTGATTTTAATCACACTACACTTATCTGGTAGTTCCTGATTTCTGACTGAACCAGAAGCTTCCATCAGTAATTTCATTCCTCTCCCCCAGTGCACACTTCCTTCTGCTTTATGGGCATTGACAAAATGCTGGGCAATCAGACCTTTTACCAGCCAGACTTCAAACTGAAAATACCTAATCTAAGTTTAATGGTTGAAGTGTGTGTGTAGGGGGTGACTGAAATGGTTTTGTTTTTCCAATCCATCACTATCTTAGTACTCAGCAAGGCTCTTAAGGCACTACCAGACTGTCATCTGAGAGAAAGCTTGGTCAATACTCAGGTTTAAGAAAGGTGCAAGCTGACAATATTAAGTATATTTAGTATTGTGTGATTTTCTGCAGAAAAATAAGTGTTCAAAAGAAATGCCCAATTAGGTTGCTGGTATAAATAAACATCAGTGACAACTAGGGATCCAGAAAGAACTGACATAGTCAAAAAATCTAATTCTCATTTCTTGATTATTCCTCAGAAATATGAGCGAAGCCCCCACCTCAAAAAATCTAAAAAATACATTTGGTTAATAACATGATTTTAGTAGCTTCTCCTTGTAACGATGTGCAAATCACCTCCCATTTCAGCCCCAACCAAATATGCAGCCTGACTATGGCCTAAATAATTGAAGGGATTTATTGCTTTTGTGCATGATACTACCATTCTAGTGTCATTTGAAGTGACATAGGCCAGAAAAAACTAGACAGACCTAAAAGAGTGTCTAAAATCCTGTCCTTATTCTGGAAAAAAAGGGTCTTCTTATTTTCAAATAAAGGTTTCCTTATTTATTTGAACAAGCTATTCTACTTCACTGTAGTCAATTTCTGCAATGATCACCACAAAATGTAAGTGCAAATAGGTACCAGAGTTATATGCTATCATAAGTACAGGAAATAATACAGAAAATTTGCTACTGTATAGCTTTTTACATGAAATATTATACTGCAGCAAATATTATTTTGTTTTTCAACTTTACCATGCATTTCAGGCTATTTCGAATCTGTCAAACAACACAGCAATTCTGGATTAGGAAACTGAATGTACCAGGGTATAGAAAACAAAACACTATGTCCTTAAAAAGAAAGAAGTTTTGCATATAGGAAGAGCTTCCTATTTCTGAGGGAAGGTGAAGAGCTGGCACATTTATCTTTAAGCTTAACAATAAGTTGGAAGGCAGAAAAAGAAGCTGTAATTTCTGTAGTGAAAGATATGTATGTATAGAAGGCATTCAGAAGCACAGGCAGAGCAATGTGATGGTGCTCTGCAGCTGTGGTGAGAGATTTTGGCCCCCTGAGCATACTGCCAGATGCTTATGCAAATTATCAGGCATTTTTCTCATATCTGTGGGTATCCTCCCTTCTGATCTGTCTCTACCAACTAAAACCATATTCTCCAGGTACCCTGACACACAGCACTGTGTGAAGTGCACATATGCTTCTATCATCAGAGTTAACAGGGAAATATTCATGCATATGCATCAACTGCCCACTGCTAATTCAGGTGCAAATCAAAATGAAAATACAATTAATTAGGCTTGGAGGAAGACTTTGTTTTGATCTCAGTCCAATACAAACCAGAAATAATTCAGCTGAAGCCAGCAGAGTCAGCCTTATCCTGAGTCAGTGTGAGATCAGGTCCAGGTCCACGGTGTCTGTGATAAAAGTTTTTATTTTTTTTGCAGCTGAGTTTATGGAAGCACTCAATGTTCTTGGTTTCCTTGCCCAGAAAATAGGGATTTCATTACCTGAAAGTGGCATGGCAACTGTAAAGATTTTAAAAGCTATCACTGGATATTTGTAGAAGAACACATTTTTCTCCTTTACATTATCTGACTACTGATTAATGCATATCATATTATATAATGCAGACAACAAAGAGAGCTCTGAATGGGGTTTTCCTGTGCCAGCACCTCTGCTGAAGTCAGTATGATTACATTTGCATAAAATACAGCCTTTTCTTGTTTTTTTTCCTGTACTGGGAGAAATACCCTACTTACTCAGTATCAAGCACCAAACCCTTTGTAGTCTTCTTGTTTGGGAGACTTCAATTTTGATTTCCTATCCAGAGATGCCAATGTGAACTGAAGAGCACAAAACTACAAAACATTTACCACTGGATCATACAACACTGGGAATCAATGTTCTCTCTTTTCCACATAATTACAAGGCATTGTAGGGGTAACATAGTGCAATTCCATTCACTCCCACTCACCAGTTTGCAACCCCTGTAAGGCTTGAATTTGTATTTAGTCGGAGGCAGCATTATCTTTCTTTAGTATGTGTCAAGGTTTTGCTACTCGGTTACCACCAGGTGGTAGCATTTTAAAACATTGCTCCTATTTTATAACAGCTGCCCTTTATTATTTGGCATTTTTTTTCTGTGGTTTGTTGAAGAGGTTAGTATTAAAAAGGTTGGCATGGTAACCTAGTTTAGATCAAATTGTCACGTGAAGAGTTCAAGCATGAACTAAGATAGAGACATGGAAAGGCTTCCATTCGAGGACAGACCAAGAAGACTGGGATTGTAGGGTGTCCCAGTTTACATTCTTATAATACAAGGAAAAGAGATTTCAGCATGAGGAAAATGCAGCAGAAGCAAGTTGAGTAAAAATAAAAGCTTTTCTTGCTTTTAATATGATAGTAATTGAGAGAAGTGATTTTATTCAACTTGGTAAAAGTAAATCTAATTTTTAACATTACTGAGTATATCTACACAGTATATAAAATACATTGTGATAGAGATATACTTTGATTCTTCAAGGCAGAATTCTAGCCTTTAAACTCCTTCATACGTAAATTTGCAAAATTCCTTGCATCTGCCCTTGGAACCTTGGTGGGGTTTTGTTCACATGAATTGTGAGAAAGTATGGGATTTGGTGAATCTCTTACAAAATTTTTTATGTCCACTGGAAGGGTTTTGCATTGATGGCTGATGAGAAGAGGTTGAGAGTTATTTTCAACTACTACACTGCTGACTCTTCAGCTTATGTTTTAGGCTTTGTTTGATGTTTTTTCCTCCTGCCTACACTATGATCCCAGAGAATGATAAAGCTTTCAGTAATGAAAGAATAATGAACCAGAAATGTGACTAGAAATTTTGCTACTTGGAACACCTTTCCTTGCTTTTTTCTGATTGCATTTTATCAGTTCTGGCACTCCAACCTCTTTTTTGCTGCTGCTTAGGTACCCTTTCCTTCTGTTTTTTTGCTCTTGTCCTTGACATATTCCCATGGTGGTATAGCCATGCTGAGACAGAACCCTTTTAGATTACAAAGGATGAAATGCAGGCCTCCAGTAAGAAAGTAGAATTCTGATAGTGATAGAAAATCAAAATACATAATTTACACAGGATGTGCAGCAGGCAGTAGTTGTGCAGGGATAACTATGGATTACAGTCTTGGAGAGTAGAAGATCCTGTTATGACTTGCTGGAACATTTCAGATGAGTGCACTGCAACTTGAACAATGATTATTTTTATTGGTAGACACAGTGGTATTGTTATCTGAGAAAATACTCAAACACAAATAAGTAATTACATTTAGCGAAATCTAGCTTATTATTATTGAGTGTTGCTTGTTTTGGCAAACAAATAGGACAGAAACTACCCATCTGTTTTGGCAATTTTTTTGCATTCTTTCTGTTAAAATAATTTCCTCCAGTTTTGAAGACAGTTATCTACTTATTTCCATGAATTAGCTGAAGAAGAATAAAATACTGTTGAAAGAGGAGTAACTGTATTTCCCAAGTACCCAGGTTCATCAGAGATGCAGAGCACTTTCTCTTAAGAATTTTGCCCCCATATTTGAACTATTATGTAAGCTAGCAAATATTTTTCTCCCTCAACAGAATTTTTCCCTTCTTAAAAATAAAATAAGGATTTTACATCTATGCATGTGCTGCAAAGTGTTACATTTTCATTTCTCTCCCTATCAACTGAATTAACTTCAAATTTAAAACTTATTTCATGCATTAATTGAAAAAGGGTGTAGTTCTTATTCTGCATTAGAATAAAATGGGTTTTTTTCTCTTTTGGACTTTTCTTTCAGTTAGGAAGCTAAACCTTTTATCAAGTACAGTTGAAGATCCTGCCTTTTATGTTGCTCTTCCTGGGTTGATGGGAATTCAAAAATACACTCTTGAAGTTGTATTTTATTTGCAAACTTGTAGAATGCTTAGCTGTTCCTATAAAGAATCAAAAATTAGCAACTGAAGTGCATTCAACATGCACATGTACACTAAGCCTAATTCAAACTAATATCCTAACAGCAGAGCCAATATTTTAAACGCAATATTGTTTTTATTTCCAAAGATTTATGGAATGGTTTGTGTTGGAAGGAACTTTAATGACCATCCCCTCTGGATTCCAACCCCTCTGCCATGGGCAGGGGCAATTTTCACTAGGCTGGCTTGCTGAGAGAGCTCCATCCAAGCTGGCCTTGAACACTGCCAGGGATGGGGCACCCACAACTTCTCTACACAATTTTAGATTTCTATTTTAAGCAAGAGAAAATAATCACTTACACCTTTGGCTTGGAGTCTAACATCACCTTTATTCACTCGTGGACTTTCACATTAATTGATCATTGAATGATCCTGACAGGTGTGGGAAAACACTATTTTCTAACCAATAGTTATGCATATTGAGTGGTCTTAAGAGA
>VZTR01000069.1:85249-107451 GCA_013400775.1 Chaetops frenatus | reverse complement strand
GTGGGAAATGGCTCCACGACGAAAGAAGGAAACAAAAAGCCCCCCCCCCCCAGGAAGGAGAAAAAAAAAGTTGTTGTCCTTTAAACTACAACAGACTCAAATAATGCAATTAAATTGTCCCAAAACACTGTCAAACAGGGAAGTTCCCATAAGATAAGGTATCACAACAGGCACGGATGGCAAACAGGAGGGCAATAATTTCCGGCCTAAATGGAGGTGAATGATTTAGAATTAGGGCACCAGACAGCATTCTGCAGTGCAGACTGTGGGAGAAGAACAGACACAACAAGAGGAAGTGGTGATGAGGCCTGGTGAGGCAGATCTGGATAGCTTATCCAGACAAAAATTTCTGCCCTAAGCAACTGTGAGCAAAGGAAGCAGCTGCTTACACTCATGCCACCCCTAGCTGTGGGAACGGCACGCACGCCTTGTGGATACCCAGGACCTGGACTGTATAAAAGTGGCACCTCCAAAAGAATATGTGTGGGACCACCACTGCTGAGATGACAAGAAGAAGGAACCCATGTGGTGGTGGTGATGTCTTTTACTGAAACTCTCACTCTCTTTCTCCTCTTCACCCTGCCCCCTGCAACTTCTTATTTTTCTCTGTCTCTCTCTCATTTACTGTTAAAAAGAATCTGTACTATTGACTTTGGCATATGGCATGTCTTAATAATCAGTCACTAGCATTATTTCAGTGTATAATAACATTATTTTGCTATCAGAACTGGGATCCTAACAGTGAGCCCAATATAAACATATAAGGGATTGTCATAAGGAATAAACATTACCAGACAGCAGCATTTTCAAAGCCTCACCCTTTGTCCCCTCCACAGTGATAGACTTCCAAATATTGTCTTTTTCTCTTTCAGACTCAAAATCCCCCTATGTTTTAGTGTGGCTTCTGAGAACTTTTCTCATGAATCAACATGAAGTTTCTTTCCCTGAACACTTTTGCAAACAAAACTTCATTTTTGACTTGTGTTTGTGGATAACAAATAAGAGGGAAAAGATGATGTGATTCAATGTCTTTGGAAGATGTTTGAAGTTTTACTTCTTTGGCACATCTTCAATTTTTTTCTGTAGGAAACAGCGTTTTTGTTTGTAAACAGATAATACTGACATGACTTCTGAAGAAGCGTAACATAATTTTGTCATGCTACAGTAGCAAAACATACACTTTCTGAGAGTATAGTCTTTGCATGTATTTACAGTTATCTCTGTGAAATGCTATTATAAATAATTAAGTTACTATTTTTGCTCTTCTTAGGGATTGGCACCAATTAATTTGACTAGTAACCTCATCCAAAAAAAGGGAATTAAACTTATGTCAATGTTTTCTAAAGTATGATTATTAACCTCTGTACTAATTTATCTGGCAAACCAATAGAGTATATGCTGTACTTCAAATATTAATTTTCTTTGAACTTTTTTTAACCAAGTGCTGCCTTTGGGGCTATGTTTAAAGTTGTAAGGATTGTGTTTGGCTGTCTTAATTAAAAGTATTCAATTAACCCAAACAAAGGTGACTCTGAAGCCTAACACTTCCAAAACTGATAAATGATTGCAAAGTAAATAACGACTGAATAAAGAACAACAGATTTTTTTCCCCTAGAAATCTTAAATAAAATTCATTTATTTTCTTATTAAATAATTATGCAACTAAGGAAATATTTAACTGATAGAGTGACATTTGGTAATTAAACAGAAAATGACTATAACACCATTGCAATAGAAGGCATGAGTATCTATGAAATCTTTCTGAAAATTTTGTTTGTAAGGTCTTAAATCTCTTAAAGCTCTTGTACTGCCTCAAGGTCAGATGGTTCATTTGTCATTGGATGGTATTTCCTAGACCACTGTCCTGTGTTAGGTAGCATACCCTTCAGCATAGCCAATCCTGTTGTCTGCCCTTCAACTCAGAATCACAGAATATTCCGAGTTGGAAGAGATCCACAAGGACAATTGGGTTCAACTCCTGGCCATGCACAGGACAGCCCTAAGAATCACATCATGTGCTGAAGAGCATTGTACAAATGCTCACTCACAGCACAGCAACTCTGGAATGCACTGTAACCTCTTTTCCCACCTTGGAGGCCCAGATGCAAAGATCCCTGACTCTCCTCTTCTACTGCTCATTCTCTTTGCACCCATTTTACAACTCCATGTTGTTATGAGGCTTTAATGTACCCTCATGTATGTGCATATTCACATTTGCAAATTCTTAAGGAACTTTTCCTGATTCAGTAGGAAAGTAATTGTGCTGAGAAGAAAACTCATTGGGGGTGGCTTTTCTGAGGTCAGTGGACCATAAGAATGAAATATTTCCATAGGAGACAATGAATGTTCCTCAAACTCTTCCGCAACTTCTTAATAAAGCTGGAAAGCTTTGTTTGGGAAATGCTTCTACATAGAGATGCTCATCTTCTCCAAAACACAGGAACCCAGTAGGCAGGTGATAGAGAAGGAAAGAAAGAGCAGCAGCAGACTTTCCCTCATTTCTCAAGTCATGTTTTCCTAGTCGTAGTTTCACAAAGTCTCATTTTTCTGACTTAAGTTTTAACTGTCCAATAGTCCACACAAGAGTGTAGCTGGTGACACTTAGCTGTACTGGAGTGAGAAATTAGCTGATGATTTGAGGAAGTGTTGTGGGCTAATTCTTGTGTGGAGAGAACCGAATAGTGAACTGATTAAGGGGATTAGCTCTGTGAGATTAATTATAACAGAGCCATGAATCTAAGAATATATTGGGATGTGTATTGGTGCCAAAAGCTTGGAGCTTATAGGATGAGAGTAAATGGGCAAAAGGAACTCTGAACAATAGGAAGAAAAAGAAGGTAGTTGAAAAATAATTTTTAATTTTTCCCTCAGCAAAAGGATTGATTTCACATGAAAATATGCACTTAAAATTCCACTGTGCCCAAGAGGCATCCTGAGTTAAATTTGTACTATTTTCCTTTTTATTGGGTTAGACTGAGAAACTTAATCTCAAGTTTGAACTCAAAGTTCAGATCTCACTGCTGCATTAATGTAAGTCCACATGGGCATGGCTAAATCAGTACTTTAAAAAAACATGAAATATACATTTGATTAATTTGATTTTCATTATGGCCCTTCTTAAAAGAACTACCCTTAATTTTCAGAAATGAGACAAATGCCCAAGGTTTATTTGGTGTCTACAGGGAAGCTGGAATTTAGTTTGCCAAAAGACAGGAACTGCAGAAGTGAGACAAATGGAGAGTATGACAGTACTGGGCTATTTGCAGGGTAACTTGTGCCAGTGTGAGCCAGTAAAGACCCTAATTGCCTCTATGCAATTCCTTTCCAAGGGCAGTAAAAGTAATAAGAGTATTAAAAGTAACAAGAATATACTGTGTTGGACTCAATTCTTTTTCCTTAATATTTGTTAAATGTACTTTCCAACTGTGACATGTTTTTACAGACAGCTCTCTGAAAACTAAATCCCATTTACTATGACTTACTGTCTTCAGAGTACTTCTCCATCAAAGAACTGATTTACTGACTCTGTTTAAACTGATATTTTCTTGCTCTCTACATGGTGCCTCAAAACTGGTCATGAGGGCTATATTTTCACTAGGCTCCATGCTCTGAAGGGGTTCAAAAGAGGCCTTGTTAGTCCTGGTGTTCTGAAAAGCCTTTAGGTTTTTTCCAGAAAAGTGGTCTCCTAACAACTAAATTATGTGTTTAAAATGATGGTTTATTTAAATGTCTACATAATTTGGGGGTGAGAACTTTCAAAACTTTGTGCAACTGTAGAAATTGGTTATAAGAAAGTATCTAGTAAGCCTGATTCTTCTCTGTGCTTTGAAAAATCATACCCTTCCATATACTAGGATTTATCTTCTTGCAATCTATGTGCTGCTGTAAAGAGCAGAACATATTAAGCTACCTATTTTCTTGAAGAAAAAAGGTATGTCTTCAGTAAAAGCAGGTCAAAAAGAGGTTAGAAGTTACAGCTTTGGGAGGAACATTATGCTAATTCAGACATTAGCCTGGAATTTAATTCTTTCATATCAAAAAAATGGCTCTTAATTTCTCAGTAACACAGAGCTATCCAGAGAGGGAAAAATATTCTGTTCTCTGTTAAAGCTGTTTTCTCAGAAGAAACAGAGGGCTGGTGCTAACATCTTGGAATTATTGCAGAGAAAAAAGTACAGTGTAAAGACTCCACCTTGTACTGTAAGTAATTTTAACTCTTCCAGGAGAAATTGCTGTACACTTTGAAATCTCTGCCCTTACGTATTTCCAGCTATCTGTCAGGTGCTGATAGAGAGGCTCAAAGATTTCTGGTAACAGAAACAAAACACTGTAGGTATTGTGCCGGAGTCTGAAATCAGGTTTAAAATAAAAATGAAGTAGCGGATGTGGGTTTAACTAGGTTTCATTATGCTTTGTTATGTTTTGCACTTCAGTAATCTTTCATAGACCACTCCTCAGTAGAATATAAGCTTTAAATCCATGACGTATTGGGATGCAATTAGCACTCTTAGAAGGAACTAGAATAGAGAAATTAATACCACTGGGCCTAGAGGATTAGGATGCACCTAATGCCTTGCCTACTCCATAAACCTTTCTGGGGTATCATCAAGGTTGCAATTATAGAACATTATTATTTATGCAAAGTTTAATTTCAAATATTACATTCCAGTCATAAGCAATCATATTAAAAATTTTTGCTATTGTGCAATTCATGCACCACTACCCTGAAACACATACAAATTTACTTTCTGCTCTGTTTAGGCAGAAAGACTGAAATGAAAGTATTAATTGTCTTCTAAGTTGTGTCTTTCTGCCCCACAAATCTAACACATTAGATTGTCTTGATCTGGGGCATTTCTGAAACACAAAAATAACTTTATGGTTTTGGTATATTCTATAGACAATAAAATTGCAAAAAAGAGATTTTGGTCTTGTAGCTTCAGGTTTGCTGAAAACATTTAATATATTATAGGGCCTTAGTGTTCAGTATGAAAACTGTAAAAATATGTTGAAATTCTATAGAAAAATGCCAACCATCCCTTTGGTATGTATAACAAAACCAGACTGAAGTCAGGTGCTGATGAATTCTTATGCTGTAATAATTCATACCGGTCGTTCGGCAAAATATTTGGCTTCATCTCTAAATCACTACTCTACCACTGTCTATCTCAATAGCTCTAAGTAGTAATCAATAAAGAATTATCTTATTAATTACTGTTAGCTAACACAAGAATGGGACTGGCAGTGTAAACACAGATTAAGTATTTATGATTTTCTCTGTCTGACAATGGCTAGTAGTAGAAGTCTGAGAAGACCGGATAAGTTAGTGATGCTCCCTACCATACCATCCCTGTAATATTACTTAGTTTTTATCTTGCTGATACATTCTCATATCTGTAGGGACATTTCTTTCATAAAATGTATTTCTTCAAACCTTAAGTGACAGGAGAAAACTTAAAGACATTAAATCATGAAGTATTTGCACAGAGGAGTTCTGAAGCTATGCAGCCTTCAAAGGTTTCTTTCTTATGTTAATGATCTTTAGAAAGGAAGACAGGCTAGAACAGAAATCAGTTATATCCCACTCAGGTATCCTTATTACAGGTACCCTTCTGATCCATGACACAAACTATATTTTTAGTTAGAAATAAACCACATGATCAAAAATGACCCAGCCTCCCATCCTTTATATCCAAGATTAATACCTTGTCATAAGTTCCACAGTGAACAGCTCACCAACAGTTTATTTTTACATTACTGATGAAAATTGAAAGGACCAAAAGTCACAAGGTTACTAAGCCTTTCACTATAAAGCTAGGAATTAGAAAAAGGTCCTGTATTTAGTAAGTTAATCTAATTAGAGATGAAATGCATCGCTACTGATGTTGGCCAAATATCTGCTCTAGTTTTCTACTGTCTCTACAACTAGAGACTTGCCTGGAATGAGAAATACCATGTGGATGAGTCTTTATTACTTGATTGAATTATTTTAGTATGATTGTTAAAAAAAAAAAAAAAGAAAAAATAAGAAAATATTAGTTCTTGTTGAAGCATAGATACATTTTAAAAAGTATTGCAACTTGATAAAGAATTAGTAAGAAATATTAGGGAGAAAATTGGATCAACTCTTTTCTACACAGAGATAAATCTGGTTCAAGACAGACAGGGAACTACCGGAGAGGGTCCAGGGGAGGGTTATGAAGGTGACTAAGGGACTGGACCATGTCTCTTTTGAGGAAAGGCTGAGGGAGCTGAGCCTGTTTAGCCTGGAGAAGAGATGACTGAGAGGGGATCTTACCAATGTATACAGTGCTTTATTGGGGGCTTCCAGGAGGATGGGCCAGAGTCTCTCCAATGGTGCCCAGTGGTAGGGCAAGGGGCAACACACACAAGTTGGAACACAGGAAGTTCCATCTGAATATGAGGAAAAACTTGTTTATTGTGAGAGTGACAGAGCACTGGAACAGGCTGTCAAGAAAGGTTTTGAAGTCTCCTTCTATGGAGATACTTTAAACCTGCATGGATGCAAACCTGTGCAACCTGCTCTAGGTGAACCTGCTTGAGCAGGTAGGTTGGACTCCAGAAATCCCTTCCAACCACAGTCACTCTGTGATTCTGTGTGGATGACCTATTACCTTATACTTACAAACATGTTTAAAGAATGTACTGTGCATTTTCCATTTTTTCTCTTTTTTCTTTACTACCATAGATTGAGCAAATTTCAGATACTGCCTAGTATTTAGAGTATTATGAATGCCTGTGATTTCTCTCTCCTACTCCTGGACATCAAACATTTGGTGTATATTCTAATTAACTGGTGTTTATAACTATAAAAGGAACATTCTTGTTCAGTGTAAATAATTTGTTTTAATAGGGAAGTTTTGGGACTAGGCTACTTTAACACTATACCAAACAATTCTTAAGCAGCGATCATGGGTTTGTAAAAGCCAACACTTGTTCCAGGAAGGGGGTCTGGAGGTGGCTGCCCTCATTTTGCATGAAACAAAGTTTAATAGTGAAGACAAGATCCATTAAATGTGTTGCGGCATTTGTGTCAGAAAGTGACTGTAGTCTCATCTGATTTACTAATATAAAGGTGGTCTAGAGATGAACAATGTCTCCCTGGAGGTTTCCTGCATCGTGTCAGCATTTTCTTAGAGTTTTTGATCAAGTTGTGCAGAAATGCTCTTTTGCATAAAATTTTTCACTGTAGTTCCTGTTACCATTCTAGTTAATGTCCAAATATAGTTACTGATTTGAAGGTACTTTAGAAAGTTTCTTTCTGACTAATTTTTTTTTCTTCTGTCAGTCATATACTTTCTTATGGAAGAAACATTTCTCTGGATTTTTTCAAAATCATGATATGACAACCTAGAACCATGTTTATTAATGGTTACTTGATTTTTAGCTTATGCTGATGTAATAAAACCTTATCTGTATTAGGGTAGTACAGAAAATTAAGGCAAATAGATACAGGTGGGAAGTCATTTTGTATGAGCACATGAAACCATGTGAATGATGGTCAGAGTGTTAAAGTAGGCTACTATAAGCAAAATTTCTGAGGTCAGCAGGTTAAAAACAAAAATTTTCTTATCTGAAAATTTTTTGATGTAGTTTGTATCAGTTGCCTTTGGGTACATGGGCTACCACAAGTCATAGACCTGGCACGACCAAGAGGCCCCATGACGTGGAGTCACCAGTTTCACTAACTCCTGTTTTGTGCAGAGCCAGATCTGATCCAGAGAGACAAGGCTCTGTGCATACTGTTGTGTTATCTCACAGCACTGGCCACTACTAGAGTTCAAACTCTCCTGGCCTGCAGACCCCCAGTCTCTGCTGTCACAGAGTGCATGAAGAGGTTTTTCAGGGAGGGCAACTGGCTCATAACAAAACTCTCTCCAGACAGAGGCATCTTTCTTCTGGTTGTGAAAATTGAATTTTGAGTTTAAATGTGCTCTCTCTGTCAGTACAATCAGGGCAGAGGTGGTGATGGACAGGAAGAGGATATGCTTCAAATGAATTGTTCCTCAGAGATGCGGGTGCTGTGAGAGGGGCCTGGTGCAAAGACACAGTCCCTTCACTCAATCTCTGCAGTGTTCCAGGGAAGTGGGGTTGTATTTTCATTGGAAATAAGCACAAAGAAGAAACCCATAATTCCATCATCAGTTTCTCCATGGGAAACCTCAACCTGGCTAAGTTGCTAGGTGGAAAAAAGGCCAACAAGATTTTTATCAATAGGAAACCACTGTGTACTACATTACTTCTTTCTGCTAAATTTATCTTATGGTTTTTCATATGTTAATTACAGAATGAATATTTTTGTATAAAGAGAAAGCCACAGTCAAGTTGCAGATGTTATTGTTAAATGCAGTGCACAAAACTGTTTCTGCTAACTTAATGACAGAATAAAATTTAATTTCACATTTAATTACAGGGTATATCATAGAAAGAAAATAATATTTCTTAAACATATATGAAGTCTAATGCATGAAAGTACATTGAAAAGCTGAGAAAAGGTTAATGGTAAAGAAAATGAACAGGTACACAATAATATTAGTGTTAGGTTTTACAGAGCAGAAACATTGTTGTATGGCAGGCAGAGGAAACACTCAAGGGAAAAAATATTGTTTTAATATGAGAACAAGAAGCAGAGAAGAGAAACTTAAAGGTAATTCGAGTTTGTAAGCTAACTGAATTTATGAAGAGGTAAGGAAAAAATAGTATCTATTTCAGTTGTCTGCAACAGGAGTTGGTTATAAAATGGAAAATGACACTGTCATAAGCCATTGTTTCAAAAATCAGATATCTCTGAAATAAATTGATGTCCCAGATTATAGTATGAGAACTTTGAGTATTAACTTCAAAACTTCTGTCATATTCTCTTTCTCTGGTGTTTCAAACCCTTTGTAAAGGAGCTAAGTTGTTTAAAATATGTGTGTGAAAGACATTAAAGACAAAAAATTTATGACAGTGCTTGCAGAATAATTGTGAAAAAGACCTATGTATATTATATATGATAGTTTACTCAACTTCATATGAATACCAAGGCAAATAATTTAAATATCATTGATATGCTCTCTCAAACTCCTAACCAACTGAATTAAGTTTAATATCTAATACAATGAAAACTCAAATAATTTTTTTCTTTCAGACAAATATAACCACTATTTATTTTAATTTAATATTCTGTGTATCAGTATACATATTTATTTTTACTCCTTTTGAAATCTTGCCAAATTCAAAGTTCATCTGACATTTGTTACTACTGCAGAAATACCCATGTGTTAATGACAGGTTTCTTTTTCAGCATAGAGGCACTACTGTACACAGTAGGTGTGACTAAAAACCCATATAACAAGTCTTAATATATATATTTTGAATAGGGAGGTCTGTGTATTTCACCAGTTGTTAGTTTGCTTTCTTTTTCAACTCTGAAGATTCCATGGTTACCTTAAAACCTTTACAGTGCTCATATGTCAACTCATTTGAAAATGCCCTGGCAAAGATTTGGGTGGCAAACTCTGAATGCTGCAAGTCTGTGAATGGGACAGGCTGTATTAAATTTCTTATGTTGTGTGGATTGTTTCTTCTTCATACAATATTTTCCCCTTAAATATCAGTTCATTATTGATAACTCAGATGTCTCAGATGTCTATTCTCTTGCCCTTGACTGAACCTGTAAGCCGATGGTTCAAATAGATGCAGAAGTTCTGGGTCTTTGGAAAAAATGGCCCAGCTGATGAGTTCGTTGTCACAGTGCTGAGAAGCATCAATGACTGCTTGGAAATTAGGGATCTGATTTGGTGGTTTTCCATAGGTCTCAGGGATGCAACCTGGCTTATTCTTTTCGCTATTATTTTGGTAGATTGAGTACATTTCAAGATCAGTCTATACAATGAATGGGTGCTTTTGCTTTCCTTCTTGAAGTATTGTTGAACTGAAGGAAGATTTTGAACAGAACAGATCAGGACAAATGAGATCTTGGACAGACAGACCTGGAATAGAGGGTTTTTGCTTTTCTGGGCTTGACAGTACAATTTGGAAGAGTAAATATGCTAAACCCCTGTGATGAACCAATTTAAACACAGAAGAGCAAAGAAAATGAAGTGTCTGTGAATAAAACAGATCAAACCCAGAAATGTTTGAAATATACCCCAAAACTTGATTAAAACCAAACAAGGTTAGATGTTCACAATATATCAAATGTGATATATTTTATTTAATAGTAAAAGAGGTAAAGAGGAAGAAAGATAAGAAAAAGAAAGAAATAGAAAAAAGGTGTGAGGAGGGGACAGGGAGAGTGACAGGGGTTAAGTAGAAATATATCACCCTTTTGTGGGTCTGAAAAACATCTTGTTGCTCCCATCCATCTGATCTTCTTGGTGGTGAGGGTCCCCCACCACTGAAAAGTATAGAATCAAATGGATTAATATACACTTTAGGCAGGTGGGGATGCCAAGGTGCCTCCCCTAAGGAGAATAAGTTTGACACTGTCCTTGCAAGACTCTGAATATGTTGCATCATTTTTCATTACAGGTAATTTTCTGGTGCAGGGTCTGGGGCCCCCTTTGAGGAGGGGACCTTTGATAGGCCATGACACCCCCTCTGCCATCCCTCACATGGATGTCTTATAGATGTGGCTTTTCCTAGGTGGGAGACACCTACAGCTGAGCTGGTCTGCACAGTGGATGATGGATGTTCACTGCCTCAGACTAGAGGCTTTTTTCACCACACACCCAGAACCTCTCCTCCTACTTGCTTTGGTGTGAGGGTCTGTGTGAGCATGACAGAAGATAAGCCTGGTCTTCCATGCAGCTTTTGTTATACAGTTTTGCTTTAATAGGCAAAAGTCCTTTATAAAAATGTTTAAGCCATAAACCATAACATTTGAGTCTCCGTCAGCCCCAGAAATGGAATAGCTTACACTGACAAACTGGCATTGTGGTGTCCCTAGTCTAGTCACTACCACAGGCCTCAGAGACATGAGACTGCATTTCTGGTTTGGCTCTGCACTTTTCTGTGGCTTTGGAGTAAGTTCCTTCATTCCTTTCACAATATCTCTACCTGCAATAGTGAGGGACCTTACGCAGCCTGGAGTTTCCTGCTTTGGCAACCTGGAGCTCTGGGGTATAAGCTGCACACACCCACAGACCTTGCTGCTAGATTTAGCACCCTCAATCTCTTGTCTTGGGTCCAAGCCTGGCTCGCTGCACCATCACATGCAGCCTGAAGCTCTGGTGCAGGGCTATCTGCCCTGGCACCAGAGAACAGCTGGCCCTTCCCTCCTGGCTGCTGCTCCCAGGAAACCAGGTCTAGAGATAAAAGCTCACAACAATTGTAAGTACACAGCAATCGCTGATCACAACTTTCCTGTTCTCATTCTTATGACAGGACATAACTGCTATTATATGCGGAAGAGAAAAGTTTGATTTAACAAATGAAAAGTTCTGGGGTCTGCTTAATTTTTATGTATTATATGCAGTCTTACCAAGCAGTGGCTTTGGTTTTAAAGAGTCATCTCATTTGGAAAACATGGTTTTTAGTCCAGTTTTGCTAGAAACCACATTGAAAAATTTCTCCGATTTTCATATTTCAGACATGCCTATCTACCTACTTTTTTATAGTGATGAAAATATCTAGACAGACTCAATGTTTACCACTCTCCTTTTTCTTAAACTAAGCTTCCATGATCTGCAAGTAAGCTGAGATTTTTTGTTTTAAGTAGAATTAGACAGACAAACAGGTATTGAAGTAGTTTTCTAAGGCTATTTTGCAGACTGTTCACTTCCTCAATCTTTTTAGGAGCTCTTGATCTCTTAATGGCATTTTTTTCTTAGTAGCGATGGAAAACAAAAAAGACAGAGATTGAGCTTTGGTAACATATTCTGTACCATAACTGTCTCTTGTATTTGGCAGTCAGAAAGTGACACTCCTCAGTTATTTAAAAGAATTTTTTTTTTATATAAATTGTACAGCTATAACGTTGGAGAGAGCTCCAGTTGCTGAAGTGATAGTGTACATCTCTAATCAAATTAATTTGATGACCAGGAAAATCTGTGAAGCCTATGCTTTTGCAGTTTTGAGGGCTAGCTGTGTCCAGATTTTCCTTTGGCATTTTTCCATTTATATGTACAATTTTTTGCTGACACTGACCTGCAGCATGTGATTATGTGTCAGGAAGATGGGTCTTCAGCAATATTTAGAAAGACTCAAAACAAAGCAAAAGTGAAATGATTGGTTTTGGGAGGTGATTAATTTTTTTGTTAGCTTTTAATATTTATTACTCTAGGATTATCTAAACCTAGCACAAATAATCATAACAATACCCAAAACAAACCCAATCCGTTTAACTCAAATAATTTATTTTTAAAGAGAAATGTTTTGCTTATTCAATTTATCCATATTTATATCAATTATCTATATTTTAAGATGGATATAATAGATTTTTTGCTTATAATTATTTTGTTTGTCTTGGCACTCTAACTTCTAGAAATGCAATCCTGAGACAATTATAGAATCATAGAATGCTTTGGGTTGCAAAAGACCTTAATCATCTGGCTTCAACTCATTTACATTTAATAGAAGAAGAACATTTAAATTCAAATCTCAACTATCTAGATAATATTAGTGTGGATTAGCAAATCTATGTTCATGAATTCATGTAAGTATTGCTCGAATAAACAGATAGTTTACTGATATGTGCAACCAATAAATAATATGGTGGTAAGATCTAAAATGTATGAGTCTTTACATGAAATAGTCTCCTTCAGTGTGCAACTGAAAAATTCTTGCTCTGTTTCATATATATCAGTCATAGGTTCATGTGACAAAAGGTTAAATTTATGAAGAGGGTCCCATCAGCACAGGTCATATTTCTATAAAAAATTCTGTAAAGTCTGAACTAGCAAGGTTAAAATTAGATGGGCCACTGGAACACTTCACACTGTCCCTATAAAAGATTTTAACATATTCTGCAGAATATTAAGCTGTTTCAAATGAGTGGGGATTGTGGAGGCCAGTGAGCCCACTAAGCTGGGGTCGATTGTGGTCCCCTGGAGGGACAGACTCTAAGTTGAAGACTAGTCCTTATTTAGGGTGACAGAAAAGGCTTCTCCCAGGATACCTGGTCATGCTGTGCAAATGTACCCCGTTCTGCCTCCCCAGTTGGCCCGTTGGCCTCCCTGCCCCTTTTCTCCCCTAGAGGATCAGGTTCCAGAGTGTTCTCCCTTCCTCAGTTCCCCATTGATCCCTGTCCCCCAGCCACTCCTTCCCTGTCCTCCCATTGGCTCTCACACCCTGGCCCCTCCTGTGTGCCGCCCCTGAGCCCTCAGACCATTGGCCCTGATGCTCTCCCTGCCCCTTGCCTCCCTGGTATATAACCCTGGGCCCTCCCATTGTCCTGGTTCTTCATCCCTGCAACTTTCCAGTGTGTGGATGGGCGTTGAGGCCCGCCACTGATAAACTCTGCTGGGAACCCACAGGGAGACCCCTCCTGCCTCCGTAGCCTCATTCCCAACGGCTGCGGGTGCGAGAGCGGGGTGCCCTCTCCCCCTGACCAGAGTGCCTTCCCCCCATGGAGACGCTCGCAGGAAGGTCACGGTGTTGAGCAGCCTGCGCCCATGCCGCAACAGGGGATTATAAAAATACTGCTACTTTAACTAGCTCTAAGCAGATCTGAGTGGGTTTTGTTGCATTGTGGGCAAATATATACGAAGAAATCACTATAATTTTTTGTTTTATGTTCCCTTTGTTTCTGGCTGATTACTACAAATCGTATTTCATACTAACTTACACAAGCAGTTAGTTCACCTTTAGGATCTTGGTGACAAGCAGAGATTATGTACTATGTGATGTACCATTTTTCTGTTATTTTTACTACTTTTAAAGAGCTCATTTTTCTAAGTCTCAGATATAGTGTGATTTTTCAATAACTGTACAGCTTTTGATATAACAAAATTGAATCCATGTCTCTGTACAGCAGATAGGGGAACTTTCATAAAACAACAAAAAAGCTATTCTGTTCTTACTTTTTATTCTGTACATACCAAGGATTCACCCAGACAGGTTGTGATACTCTAGTACAGGGATCATTAAATGCATGGCAACGTGTCTGATATTTTGCAAAGGAAGACTATGGGGTGATTTGGATTATTTGGGATTTTCTTTGAGTCTTCACAACAAATATATGAACTGAAATAATGAATTATTTTTATGAATAATGAATAAAAAAAGGAAAACCTTAACCAGAAAATGTCTTTGTTACAGTTTATTTCTTCTATATACAATAAATCATAGAATATCTACTTGCCAAAAGGCCTTTTCAGTGGTCTCCTAGAAAAGAAATTTATCAAATATGTTAATATGTTTGCAAACATATTTCATATTTTCCACAATTTTCAAATAGCAGTATCTTAAAACGCACAATAATAAAATAAGTGCAATGCTATATATCTACTCAGAAAAACACTTGAATGAATGTTGAAAATAAAATGTACTTTTGGTAATTTTTTTTCATGCCAGAAGTAACTTCTTTTACTGGGATTACTGGTTTCTGGCTTTTTTCTACCTCATTTTTCATTAGATACCAGAAAGCTGTACAAACATGAACTAAATTCTTGGAATTAGATTCTCAGAATTAGATTCTTATTCATAATCTGTGAATAATGTTGTGCTAGAAATAGGAAAATAATATCATTTAAGGTGAAGGACTTGCCTGAGTTCACATAGTGTGTTTTGGAAGCAAAGGAAGGAACGTTTCCTGGGAACTGTCATTTTTACTCAACATTTTTGATATATAATAACTGAATACACGTCAAAATTTGATATGGCACATTTTTTGTGCTTTATAAATATATGGATGGTATTCTGCATAAGTTCATGTACACTTGGAGGTTTAATGTTTATTTAGGAAGTCTTAGGCATAAACAGATGTTTATTCTCACCAAAATATTTTCTTGAACCAAATCTTCATAACTTTCTCTTTCTTCACCTTTGAAGAAAGACTTTTTCTGTTGTCTTATCTTGTAATAAATCCTGCTTCAGCAAGTCTTTTCAGATTTGGAAGAGAGGGGTGTAGGGTGGGAAGGTGTGTTAATTCCTGATTTTTGTGTATTGTTTACTTAATGGTAAATCAAACCCGATTTTTTAAAAGCCAGCATTATGAGTTTTTGTCATTTTTACTGTTTATATCTGCACCATAGTATCATGGAACAATATGTTCATCACCCTCCTCAGCCCATCTGAGTCAACTGCATTATTGCCAAAGTATGTGGAGTGTGAGAAGCACATCCTTAAACCCAGCCGATTCAGCAACTGACAAGAATGAAATATTTAAAATTGAGAAGGTTGTAAAGCTTTGCTTTTAATTATTACTTTACCAATTACTTATTGATTCTGTCTTCTCTTGGATTTGCTGTACGCTAATTTAGCATGACAAAAAAGGAAATATTTAACTGATTGAGATACAGATTTGCTGAAAACTCTGGAGATTTTTGCATCTTTTCTATTTGTTTTTCCTATTAATTCTTCTCAGTTTCATGTGAGAAGTCTGTAAACCTCTTATGATTGTCTACTCAGCCCCTCAGCTCTGCTGAAACCAGTCCAGATGGGTATTTGCCCAGAATTTAATCAAATAATAAGATCTGTTAATTAAAATTTCATGTAAACATGTCCATATTTCTAATCCAGTTCAATAGCAGAACTACTTCTCCAGCTATAACATTCACTGGTTTAACTGATGGTTTAAGAAGATGCTTGTATTTTGTCAATTCCACCTGCCAGAGCACATCCTCTCTTCCCTTATGCTTGGATTAAAAAGTCTCTGGGACAGAGAACACATTTTTTTGTCTCTGGATTTCTACCATGCTTTGCACAGGGGCATACTGGTTTACTTCTAGCATTCCTAAACAGGCGTGTGTTGGTTTTGCATGGCCTGGTTTTTGGTAGGGGAAGGTCATGGAGGTGGCTTCTGTGAGAAGCTGCTGGAAGCTTCCACCATGTCCAGCAGAGCCAATCCCTGAAGGCTCTGAAGATGGACATGCTGCTGGCCAAGGCTGGGCCGGTGAGAGATGAGAGATGATGGTAACAGCTCTGTGATGACATATTTAAGAAAAAAAAAAAAAAAAAAAAAAAAGGGGGGAAGTTTTTTTGATAGCCCAAGAGGGGGAGGNAAAAAAAAAAAAAAAAGTGGGGCAAGTTTTTTTGCTAGCCAGAGAGGAGGAGAAGGTGAGAACCTGTGAGGGAAAACAACATGACCACACCAAGGTCAGTGGAGAAGGAGGGGGAGGAGGTGCTCCAGGCACTGGAGCTGAGATTCCTGTGCAGGACCATGGTGAGGCAGCTGTGCCCCTTTTGATACAGATCTGCTAGAAAAGTATCCTGATGACTGGAGCATCTGCCCAGGAAACTGGAAGTTTCAGCTGGAAAATTGAAGGGTTAAGGTATGTTTCCCCCAAGAACTTCCTGGTGGTATGAGTAGAGGTGAGACAGTAGAGTAAGGTCTAGAGTAAGGGGAAAGAGTGTGCTAGTTCCTATCTTTTTTTTCCTCACTAATACCAAGTGAATGAAAAATTAATGTATAATCCTTGAACAAGGAACAAAAACTGAAGGTTTCTTCTCCTCTCTGGGGTGTGATTCAGCCTTTCATTTATTCCAGATTTTTCTATCTCACAGTCTCTTGTTTGTATGAATCTTGTACAGCCATATGGTTTCAAGAGAAGGAAGAAAGAAGTGATCATCCTTTCAGCTTGCTCTAGACCCTAGAAATTGGACTGCTTTCCAGGTCAGAGAAATGTTCCATTTAGGTTTAGGATAAGGTATATTTAAGTTAAAGAACGCATTAAATGAAAGCAACTATTTTCCATGTTTGCTGCTCAAAACAAGCAGCAGTTTTTTTTGCAACTGTGTTCCTAAAACCTAAGAGTCAAAACAGTGATTCCTTTTGTTTGAGAATAAGATGTAAAGAATGAGAATTATGGAATTGCCAGATGGACCTACCAAATTTCTGGACTTGACTGCAGGACAGGAGTGGGATTTCACACATCCCAGTACTCTCAGTTTCTTAGTTAGAAACACCAGAGTACCTTCTTTGATCTACCTCTTCTGGAAATTACAAAATGTCTGAAAATCTTTGGCATGGAACTGCATGATCTTTTTAGACAACTGAAAGCTGATGAAGAGGATGACAAAATGAATCCTTTGTGTCTTGAAAAATACATATTTTATTCCTGACATTGAAATTTTAAAGCAACTTCTTAAAAAGCAATTACGTAGTTTCTAATTTAAGCACATACAAGATTTATTTAAAATGAAGACAAAAATCTGCCAGAAAATTTTAGTCATTCACAGAAAATGATGAAATGTTTATTAACATAGGGTTCATGCACAGTTATGGGTATGGATAGTTTTTAAGTCCACCCACACTCAAGCTGCCCAGCTATAAGCAAACTTGTCTGACAGCTAGTAAGAGAGTTAGCTCTGCCTGCTGTGAGGGTAAACTAAGCCTTCCCCAGGAATAAATATATTAGCTTGGGTTTTGCATTTGGCTTAGCACTGTCCATAATGTATCTTCTGGAGCACAGCTGGCTCATCATGAAGGCAGAACAAAGCGTGACAGAGTGGGAACCTTGCCTGAGACAGGTTTATCATGAAACTACACCTTTAGTGACTCTGTTACAATGTGACATGTCTTTTCACATTCTGGACATGTTTTATAGTAGCCTGCAAATTGACAAACAGACATGATTCACATAAATTAGATTACTTCAAATTGTATTTTAGTGAGTCTTGATTTACACAAGACAGCAGTAATTAATCCAGGTATGACAATAATGAGCTACCTGTAAAATCTGTCTTCAACAGGTAATGTTACACTTATTATCTGAACTCAGTGTGACTTTTCAGAGGAACAAAGCCCAATATCTTGCAATTTAATTTATTTTCTATTTCACAGAGAATACAGTAAAACAATGATGTATTAGCTTTGATCTCATAGAAGCCAAAACAATGGAAAAAAATCGCTATGAATTCTGCACTCTCTCCTACTGACCATTTTTATCCATTGTAAATTTGCTTTCATTTTACTAGTGCTTTTCTACATCCTACATTGGAGGCATCTAATACTGATTTTTCTTCACTTGAGTTATACAACTTCATCTTTACTCAAATTATTTGCCTTGATGGATATTCTTTTTCCAAAGGTAAGGGGGTTCTTGCTGTGTTTTAACATTACTACTCCGGGAAAGAAGCACATTATACTCCATCCCAACAAAACCAGACAGCTTGAGATATTTACAATATATATTCCTTACATTGCTTCCTGCTGTGAACATTAAATTTTTTTTATATTTCTAGCTTATGCCATCTGAATGAAAATCAATGATGAGGGGAAAGGCAAGACCTATTTATGGAAAACTCCAACACCTCAACACAGACTGTGTCTGATCTCTCCCACTTGATGATTAGAGCAGGAAAGGACCAGCAGCAGGTCAAAAGTGCTCCGTGTGCTCTGATTGATGCAGCTGAGGAGACTGTTGTGCCCAAGCAGCAAACCCTGCAGGTGGCTGGGATACAGCATCTCTTGGAGAAAAGGATAGTGTGATCCACTGAGCAGAGTTCAGCTACGATCAGAGATGGTGACTCCAGTAAATTCTCTGAAGTGGAAGAAGAGGTTAATGAACAGAGACAGAGTGTGAGGAAGAGAGAGATGAGGATTTGTTCTGACTAGCAACAGGAAGCTGCTCTAATTCCAGCACTTGCTCAAAGTAGGACATAGGCAATGGCCAGCAGGTATGTTCTAATGTGATCCCTGAGCACTGCTGCAAGCATCTGATTAACTGCGTGTTTGTAGAAAACAGATCAGTAAAATCTAAAGTCCATTAATATTTAGGTTTAAAGTGTATAATTCTGAGAAGCACTGCAGCTTACACATATTCATTCTACAGCTAGAAAAGCAGATGTTTTTTTAAATACCTAAAAAGACTGAATCTTGTACTTCTGCCACAGCTTCATGTTAAAAAATTTACAAAACATTGCTGTCCTCAGAAGATAATCCTCCCAGCACAGTGAAACTTGTAGGATAAACTGAAGTTCACATTAACTGGAGCTATTTATGCAACTATTTCTGTCAGAAATGCTGATCTGTGTTGGGCTGAGGGAGTGATGTGCATATTTTTCAAAAACCCTGTGTCCTTCTCAGAATACTAATGAACAGTGGTGGTCTTTCCCTTGATATATAATTTGAATGAAGAGCTTTTTGCTGCATGGTGTTATTGACTTCTCAAAGTCAGAGTTCAAGCAGCTGCTGGAGATAACTGTACAGCAGAGTCAGCAGAAACAGGCACGGTCTGGGTATCAGGTTCACAGACAAGCACACAAACAGGCATCACCAATGAAGATGAATATACATAAGGCAAATCTTAGTAATGTTAGAAGAGTACAGACACACAACCCTTCTGCCAGCCCTGCTGCAGAGGCAGCAATCTGTGTCAGCAGGTTGATAAGGAAGAGCTGAAAAGGTGATTCAAAGCCCATGGAGGAATTTGCTTATACTGAAGCCACACAATAATCCTTGTGTTTTTGATTTAAGCAGATGTCTAGTTATTAGGAATTTGAATGAGATCTTGAAGAGATCTTTAATGAGCAGTGATACCATATTTAACTTCTGTGAAATCTGGACATTGTTAAGGATGGAGGAACAGACTAGATGAGACGTACTCCTGATCTTTTAGTATATTATTGACCCAATTGTTTATCATGCTGGAAGTAATTTCAGCCCAAACCACTTTGTGAGTATGCTATGCTTACATAGTTTGGGGAATTTGGGCTTTTTTTGGTTTGTATTAGTAACACCAGATACAACAGACTTAAAGATTGAAAATTATACTTGAGGCACAATTCTAATGGGTGTTAAAGCTCTTGCAGTGGAGGTACAGTATAGCATTTGCACAATATTACAAAATCTTCATTCAGAGGAAAACAGCCTAATTTTCAACCTCTGCTGATTTAATAGTTAATGCAATCAGAACTATAGTAGTCAGACTTAGTGTGCATGTGCTGCTCAAAAGAAGGTTAATATCTCTTTACAAAAACACATATTAATCAGCAGTACTTGTTCTGCCTGATTATAAGCCTCTGCAAGAACTTAAATTTGGCTTACGATTTCATGTGTGAAAACATACAGGTGCCTACATTTGTATCTGCATGTGTTTTCTAATGATGTCTTGCATTTGGCCAGGAGAACATTGTGTGTAACATCTAACTATGAGACTGTAAATCTCCCTGGACTTAAACCTGCCATCTCTATGCTGTGATCAAATAATCAATCACCTTCCATGCAGCAGCCATGAATTATCTTTGGTGTCTTGACAAAGAAGGTTAATACTTCAGTTTGGGCATCAAGGAAATAAGAATGGACCTAAATATCCCTTTATGAGTGATGAAAAGAGCAATGAATTTAGTGAAGTATAAACTTTTAATCCTATGCATTTTTTAATATGATTTTATTTTATTTTACTTCCAGTAAAAACTTTACAACATTAGTGCAATACAGATAATAAACTGATGATTTTTTAAGCTACTTGGTGGTTAAGACATCTCTAAAAAGATATTTCAACACCTTTCTAAAAGCAGCTGCATTAGAAATTACATGACCTCAAGTGAAGAGTTATAATCTTACAAATTTTCTCCAAAGGAAGTATTATTATGATCATGTCAAAGAAAGAAGAGATCTCTTATAGATGGAATTCAGTAGAGTGCTATGAAAACTAAAAGTATGAAGTTGAATAATGCCTTAAAATTTCTTTTAAAACTCTTTAAAATGTTAATTTGTCCATAGATTTTTTTCCTGCAGCTTCAAGTTTGTTCTGCTAATCTGTGTTACTTTCTGGAGAGCAAATAGGAGAACCTTTAGTATATATGCTGCATATTAAGAAAGTTAAAATTAATTTCCTATTAGGTAAGTATGAAAAGAGTTGACCAGAATAAGAGTTTAGCAAAAAAATACAAGACAACACGTTTACATGCTAGGGGCTTTTGTCATAATAATTGCAGGATTTTCCTTAAAATACTAGGAACTTGTACGTCCAGTTCAAAATATGTTTATTTCTAATATTCCCATGCCTCCTGGACCTGGAGGCTCAGTAGAACAATCAAACTTCATGAGACTAAGGAGCGATAGTCCTGTCAAGCACAAAAAACCGTGCAGCTGCTGTGAGTCATTTAAATGCAATTTCCTGCTCCCCCCACATTTTTCTGTCAAAAAGAGTCTTCTCTAATAGAGCTATAAATTCTATTTCCTACATTACCAAAACTCACTTCAAACAGTAAAAGTAATATAAGCAGAATTTCTTTGTTAAAAAACCTGTTAGTGTTGTACATCAAATACAGAAGAAAACTCCTTTATATACTGTTGGAATATGGGCTGATGCATACGCTGCAGAGATGGTGCTATATATGTAAAAGATGGATTTTACAGAAAATCTCTGACCACTGAACAGAGAGAATGTTTCCTCTCTACTACATGTTTTACTGCTCTCAGGTTTATTGTTAAGCAAAATAATAAATAGAAAATTCAGCCAAGTCCAGAAGTCTTAGAGAAAAAAAAAAAGAAGCAAAGATCCAAACTGTTGTACCTGAATTAGATTTGCTCTTCTGTCTCCTTTCATTTATTTTAAACTTTTGTATGTTGAGCTTTGAAGGTAGCGTTTTCTCCAAAATGGTAGAAACAAAAATATTTTAACATCCTCAAGTCTGTACCACCAGTGTAAGATGACTTTTTTTTTTCCTTCTCTTTCACCTTTTCCGTTGCATTTTGACAGCCACCAGTCTACTTTTTGGGCAAGGATGAAGTGATTAACTGTACATAGAGCTCTTTGCTGAGTCCCATTATAGAAGAATGAATTTCTGAGGCAAGAGGAGAAGTTTACAAAGTTGTTCATATATGATTCTACAAGTGTCCTGGTTTGAAGGACAGGTGTCTGCTAAGGAAGGCAGGGGACCTCCCTTGAAATGGAAAAAATGCAAACCCTTTCCCTCCGAATTATCATAATTCTGAAATTAAGGGGCTCACAGGCAAAGATATGGGAAATGGAATAACAGTTCTTTACTAGTATTTATAATAAAACAAACAAACAAACAACAGCTACAATGGCACTAACAACAAACAGAAGCAGGAACCCAGTGAGAGCCTGCTGGCTCGCAGGCAC
>VZTR01000069.1:70402-85169 GCA_013400775.1 Chaetops frenatus | reverse complement strand
AACTCAGGGATCCCGGGCACCCACACAGATGGTGACAGGTTCTGGTTCTGGACAGAGACTCCTTCCACAGCAGAAGAAACAGCTCTCCCGGTGAGGTCCAGCAGCAGCCCCTCCAACCGTTCTCCCTGGCAGCCCAGAGCAAGACTGCCAGTCCCCTCCTCCAGCCAAACCTTTTGCCCGCCCCAAACTCCAAGGTACCCCCACCCTGCTGAGAGAAGAAGCCTCTCCCAGCTTCACAATACCTGCTTCCCTCAGTTCAATCACTTCTTCTGTTCCCCTTAAGTACCCGGCCATTATGGTCCCTTAGCAACTGATGGGCAAAAAATTCCACAGGTGAAGAGAAACAAAAGGGAGGAACACCCAAACCCCAACAACAAGGATATTTCATTCAGATAGTACAATATCCTCAACAGGTTATCAATATATGCCCATTTTAAAACCAGCAGGAACTGACCAAAATCGAGCAAGAGAAGGCAAGAAATTTAATGGACTCAGGTTTCCAGTTTCTCTGCTCAAATCTAGATTGGTAGTCTTCTTCAAAAGTTGCTAACAACCACCAGTTTGATATGTACCTTTCAGCAAAATCCTCCATCAGTCCCTATATTCCTATTCCAGGTTTCCTGGAACAAGACTAGCTCCTTCAACACATACACTTTGAGGAGACTTTCTGAACTTGTATTAGTCCATCTGAATTTTTGTCAGATGGATTCTGCTTTCACAAGTCCTGGAGGAATCACTGACCACACTCAGGACTCTCTCATTTTAGGTACCCCGCTATACATGGTTTGTAGCAGCCCAGAGTGACAATTACAGAAAATGTAATCTCTTAGAAGGAAGAACAAAGAAGCACAGGATGATACGGAGAATGTAGCTACCAGTTTTTAGAAAATCTTCAATGTGCATGTGCGCAAATTTCTTCTTCAGGGAACTAGAGCTAGATCAGACTTTGCTGGATATTCGCAGAACAGGCAAAAAATACCCTGCTGAAGATTCCTTTCACTACTCTGCTGCTGCCCAAGTTCAACTTCAAACTAGGGCTTCTTGAAGAAAATTCTGTTTGAAGGTTTAACCCAGAGCAACATTTTATTCCCTATCACACTCCTGAATATGGCTGAAAAAAGTTCAGCTAAGGTAACAATCCTCCACAGATACCTTCTGCATTGGTTTAATGTATGAAAACATAATCAAATGCATTGAAACAATAGAACAATAAGTCAGACAGATAAGGGGAAACCTGTTGGATGAGGTATTGAAAGAAATATGAAAATTGCAATGGCCTGTGTAGGACACACTGATGACAAACCTCAGACTTTTGGCTGCCAGAGTTGATTGGTCATCAACACACTTCTTTATTACCTATATGGAATCATGGAATCATAGAATGGTTTGGGTTTAAAGGGACCCTAAAGATCATCTATGTCCAACCCCCTGCCATGGGCAGGGAGACCTTTCATGGACCCGGTTATGCAGAGTTCCATCCAGCTTCCAGAATCACCTCTTCACCTTCTGGCCTTAAACACTGCCAGGAATGGGGCATCCACAACTTTCTGAGCAACCCAATCCAGTGTCTCACCACACTCAGAGTAAGGAATTTCTTCCTAATATGTAACTTAAACCTACTCTCTTTTGGTTTAAAGCCATTCCTTCTTGTCCTGTCACTACATGATCTTGTAAAAAGTCCCCCTCCATCTTTTTGCAGGCTGCCTTTAGTTACTGGAAGGACACAATCAGGTCATCCTTAAACCTTCTTTTTTCAGGCTGCAAAGCCTGAATTCTCTCAGCCTTTCCGTACAGGAAAGGTGCTCCATCCCTTTAATCTATTTGGTCACCCTCCTTTAGACTTGCTCCAGCAGATCCTTGTGCACCCTATGCTGGGGACCCCAGAGCTGGANGGTTTAAAGCCATTCCTTCTTGTCCTGTCACTACATGATCTTGTAAAAAGTCCCCCTCCATCTTTTTGCAGGCTGCCTTTAGTTACTGGAAGGACACAATCAGGTCATCCTTAAGCCTTCTTTTTTCAGGCTGCAAAGCCTGAATTCTCTCAGCCTTTCCGTACAGGAAAGGTGCTCCATCCCTTTAATCTATTTGGTCACCCTCCTTTAGACTTGCTCCAGCAGATCCTTGTGCACCCTATGCTGGGGACCCCAGAGCTGGATGCAGCACTCCAGGTAGGATCTCACCAGAGAAGAGCAGAGGGGCAGAAACCCATCCCCCACCCTGCTCCCCATGCTGCTTTTGGTGAAGCCCAGGGTACAATTGGCTTTCTGAGCTGCGAGAACATTGCCAGGGCATGTCCAGCCTCTCCTCCACCAGAATCTCCAAGGCCTTCTTGGCAGGGCTGCTCTTGATCTGTTCATCCCTCAGCCTGGATTGATACTGGGGGTTGCCTTGACCCAGGACCTCAGACTTGGTATTATTAAACCTCATGAGATTCCCATGGGCCCACTTCCTGAGCTGTCCACATCCCTCTGGATGACACTAGCCATACTGTTTACCCTGGTGGCATATAAATCAGTCTTATTTACATCCCACACTATCTCTTCATATCATTCTCTTCTAAGAGACTTAAGCACAAAGAGTTAATTACCATTTCTTTTTTATTAGGCTTCTCAAGTCTTTTAAAAATCTGTGAAACTGCCAAAATCAGACCCTCATTACCTGCAGTCAAAAGCAACTGGTTGTGTATAGTTTTATGTAAATAAAGAAAAAAATTGTAAAAATAATTAGATGGTCAAATTAAATTTATTTCTGGATAATGAAAGAAATTGACCCCAGGTGTGGTTGTAATGAACTTGTCATCTAGGCAGGATTAGCTACCTTTACATTAGCTACACTCTCACCAGGTCATTCTCTAATCTGTTCTCAAAGACCTCCAGTATCAGAAACACTTAACCTTCCTCCCTGCTCCAGTATTTCAATACTGATATTGTTAAAAGTTTATTCCCAAATTTAATCCCAACCTCTGAGTGAAAATTAAGCCCATTGCACCACCAGTGTGCAAAAGATGACATTTCCTTCCTCAGTACATCAGCCCTCAAGTATGTGAAAGTTGTGTGTCTTTAGAATTACAAAAATAATAAAAAAAGAATTGAAATTAGATGGTCCCCTTTTTTTTTATTATTTGGTCTAAATAACTCCCATTTTTTCCTTACAAGTTTTATTTTCTAGCCGTATGGTCATACTCAGTGCTGTATTCAAGACTTCTCAGAATGCCCAGCTCCTTTAAAATACACTCCAGCTGGAGTGTTTCCATTTCTGGGTAGAGCAGATTTCACAGGTCTGACAAGCTGTAGTTCTTTTTATGTTATTCCACATGGTCTGTGTCTTTTTTTGCAGCAGTGGGAAATATTTCTCAACAAGGCAGAAGTTTAAACATTAATGTTCATCTTTATGACATGCAGTAATCTTTAGTTCCACCAAGCAGCCACTTGCCCACCTTCCTGTGTCTCACTGACAATTCTTGCCCTTGTTCCTAGGTTCCTGTAAGAATAACTCCCAATGTTCCTCAGGCTGTACCAGTCTGAGTACAACAGGGTATTGCACAAAAATACATTTCAGAATTCATTTCAGGTACCCTAGACTTCTTCCCTGCTTGAGCTCCCAGCTTAGCATTTAAACCTATTTCATGTATGAACCCAAATACCTTGGAAAGCTACTTTTTGATTTCAATATGTTAATAATCATATCCAGAGTTAGTCTAAAATGAAATTTAGAGACATAAATTCACTTAATACATAAAAATGGCCCATTGCTTAAGCAAAGAACAGTACACACACCTAAAAGAAGACTATAATCTAACAAAACCTTGTCTAAACTGGGATTTAGATGTCTAGTAGCTACATGACAATCCAATCTACTTGTTTTCCTAACATCTTGTACAAAATTAATTAGGTGTCTCCTTAATTAGTTGACAACAGTGTATAAAACTAAACTTAATTACACATCCTTGTTCAGAAGTACTTATTCTGGAAGACATCTCCTGCTTTGAGCTTCTTATTAATCCAGACATTAGGTGTCCTTAATCCTTGGTTTTTATTAAGGTCTCAGGAGAAGCCTGATTACTGTTAGGAGTAATCTTCTAGTCTGACTGTAAACCAGACTAACTCCTAAACATACTTAGGAATTAGTGACAGTTTCTGTTTATGAGCCAATACAAGTCTAATTGGTCTAATTAAAAAAACTGCATTTAATGTGAATAAAAGGCTCAAAGGACCAATGCAGCACTAGTGTATGGATGTCTTCAGACCAGCTCTGCTGCACTGGAATCTACCCATCCTCACAGTCTCTAATTTTCCAGTTAAAGACTTATATTTAGGAGAAAATTGAATCTTCAAAGATTTTTTCTTGTCCCCAAGTAGAGACTCTAGGTACTTAGATTAGGAGAGATGAACTATCAGTTATGCCCCTTGACAAAGAAATGCCTAAACCAGGTGGACTGAACTCCATCCTATATCTTAACCACTAAGAAAGTATTAAAAATCCTGCCAGAATGCACATCTAGCAAAGATGCCATTTTTGCGGATGCATATCATCTCAGTGCCTGGTTTATACAAACTCCTGTGCTGTAGGGCTCTTATAGATTAGAATGGAAGGTCCTGGTCAAATCCAGATATTACTGATCAAAGTAGCATTCTTTATTTTCACCACTCTTCACAAACATGAACTTAGTCAGGCATCTTCCACATATGCAGAAATCCCAAGTGACAGACAGTGAAAAGTAGTTGAAACACACCAAACAGAAAAGAAAGGGAGAAATTCATGTCTGAACACATGAGAATAGAGTGCCATTATTAATGATTGTGTCAGCATAATGCATCTCAAAAATAGAAGTCACTCTTTCTGGTACAATAAATTCCAGATAAGACCTGAAAATTGCCAAAGGAGTGGTGGAATTTGTCATGTTAGACAGCATTTTACTTCTCTTACTAACACATCCCAAAATGCTTAGAAAATTTCCATTTCATGAAATTTATGAAACAGAGAATCAAATTAATTAACTCTTGCCCTGAGTAAATGGACTTAACTGCCTGTAACACCATTTTTTTTTTTTTGCATCAAAACACTCCTATTATGCAAAATTTTTATGTCTCTTCTGTGATCTGAAATCTTCCTTTGGAAATCACTTCAACCTTTCCCCCAGCCTCCAGCTGGTGCTTTTGTAATAATAGTATTTGACATTAAGTAACAAGAAGTAAGCTGAAGAGAGGATGTTAGTTCAGCCAATGTCATATCCAGCTACAAGTGAAATCTGATGCAGACAGGTGTAAAAGCAATGAGCTATGAACTGAAGCTGCACTTTCTTCAATCAGACGCAGATAGAGACATTGATATGACTTCAGCTCTGCTTCAGGAGACCTAGCTCACACTCATACAAAGCTTTGATTGGTTTTTAGAGAGAAAAAGATGTGTTGCTAGAAAGAAAAAACCAAGTCTAAAACTTAGTACCAAGGGTGTTATAAATTTAGTATATCTAAAGTATACTGCAGGAAAGAGTATTCTTAATTTGCTGTTTCTTAAGGGCTGTGTGGAATGTGTGGCATCTACAATTAAATGTTGATTGAAAATTTATTTGACAATTGTAAGGCTAATATTGAAAAGGAGGAGGAAAAAACCAAAAGCATTTGCAAAATCAAAACAACTTCAATAACTACTTGAAGATTCCCCATGAAACTCCTGAACGTGTAAGGAAATCTTCACAGGAGAAAAATATTTATGGGATTAAATATATTTTTAAAAGTAACCCTACTCTAGAGACACCCCTTTAAAGTATTGAAGGGATTGCGTTGTTTGTTTTCAGCTCTTTAGGAGCTGTGACAACACAGAAGCAATTGGCAAAGTGGTCATTTTGAAAAGTATTTATAAGTTAAGTTGATGTAGTGTTCTCAAATTTTTTTTTGGTTTTGCTCTACTCATTTATTTTCTGGGGGTTTTTAAATGCTTTCGTCATCAGATTATATTTATGTAATATGTAATAAAGAGTGATTATCAAAAAATATTAAAAAACTACAAAGCAGAAACAGCTGTGCTGCATAAAGCCAGTAACCAGGCAGAACTGGGGCCTGTACAGATGCATTAAAAAAGGTACAAGAAAGAATACAATGTATGTATAGTGGGATTTCTTTGGAATCAAACTTCTGAACTGGTGATCACTTTTGTGAATTTGTACAATTACTTTTTGAATACTGAAAAATTTCATCATTTACAACTGATAGGAATTACTTACGAAGTTCATTAATGCATGTCATGGAAATGAACATCCTTCTGATTGTTTTAAACCTGACACTTCAGAATTTCTTTTAATTTTCACTGATTCTCATAATATAAGATTCAAGAACCAACTGTTTTCTATTTGCTTTCTCCAGCTTATTCCATTCTCCTAAAGACCTCTTTAATGTTTTTTCCAGGCTGAAGAATCTTTGTCTATTGATTTTTCCCTCTTATAAAAATTCATTCACTCTTCTCTGCATCTTCTGCAGGTGAGCCATACCATTTTTGAAATTGTCTGATCAGAATAGTAATCAAGAAATGGGCATGCTGTGGACTGTTTAAAAGTATGAATGTTCTTTTTTCTATCAGATGTTTATTTCCTAATAATTTATTACATTTTACCTGCTTCATTGATAACTACTGAGTAATGAACTTATGTTTGCATAAAAATATTGATGTCACACCCAAAACCTTTTTCATAGTTCAGATCATATCCTTGTATATTTGAAATTAGGATCGGTTGTCCTCATAAAATAATTTCTTTTTAATAAACATGGAATTATGTTTGCTATTTTATTTCTCAGATACTTGGCATACGATGATCAATTTCTGAATTTTTTTGGTGAATATTCCTCATTATGGCCCCAAATACTTCAATATTTTTAGAAATCTTGGTCATCTCCTTCAAATTCTTTTAACAATCATGGATAAATAAATTGAACAGTACATCTTAGTGTTAATTCTTATAGGATTCTATTAATGTCCTCAGCCATTTACACTTACCTAAAACTCATTCCTTCTTTTTAATTCTAATCTTTTAAGTGCTTGTTTACACTTTTAATGAACTCCCCATTTATCCCATGCCAACTGAGATTTTCTTCAGAGTTTTTAGTAAAAGCTTTTTAAAAGCTTTAGGGAGATTTTAATACCCTGCAGCAACTTGATGATTCTTGTTCTTGGGTACAAGTTCTTCAAAGAATTCTATCAGATTAACAAGACATGATTCCTTGCTCCAAAAGCCAGTGTTTGGCTCTTCCCCAGAGCATCACGTGCTGTTGTGATTGTGTGTATGTGTACACACTGTCTGCCTTCTATTATACTTTCCACCATTCTCTTCCAGCACAGAAATCAGATTTCTTATTTGCAGGTTTTATTCTAGATTATTTTTTTTAAAGTTGCCTTTATGTTTGTTGCCCTCTGTCCCAAATCTGCTGGAGCAATTTTCATAGATAGCTGACATACCACAGTTAAATAGGTCAGCTGTTTCATATTTTGAAGAATACCACCTTGGTCTGTCAAGTTCATTCTTCATTTCACTAGTTTATTCTAGAATCTTTTCTAATGACACTGGAGGTTAGGTATATCCTCCAGTACCTTGTTCACAAACAGGGCTTCTGGCCTGGGTACCTTTTTTTAGGTCTTCCATTGTGAATACAGAAGAAAGCAAAAAAAGTGCTATAGTTTTCTAGGAAAGTTTAGCTCTGCTGAGCAAAAATGATAAAAGAGGAAATTTAAACATGAATAGAAAAACTGGCCAGATTACCTGGAGAACCTTAACTTTTCATTCTGAGATTTTCATAAAGTTTACATTGTTTCATAGCACAGCATAGATGATAAAACTGATTTCAGGCTAAGTTGCTTTAAGAAATTGTTGTTCCTTGGACAATATATAGCAGAATAATACAAAAATATAAACATTTCCTAAACAAGCTATGTGTTTCAATCACAAAAAATATTTGCATTTTTAGATGTTGCTCACAGCTACTTAGTCTAAACTGCGTTTAATTTACTCCAGATGAAGCCAGTTAAAATAAGCAGAGCTGAGAACTCCTGTGCCACACATTAAGCATTGCTATCAAGTCATAGAAACAGATGTGTAAATGATGTAAGTGGTGTCTGTTACCATTTTTTCAGTGTCTTTTGAGCAGCTAGTACTTCGGCTGAACTCCAAGTAAATAGTTATTATTTCTTAGCGTTTTTTCTGACATGTGTAAAGGGAAATAAAATTTCAATGGATACTGCTAGGTCAGAGCAGGAGCATGACTTTATTTTCTTTTTACAAGTTAACCTCTGTTTTCACAACAAAGCTTACAAATGGCGGTACTTCAAAGAGGCACAGCATGTTCTGCAGCTATTCCCCTCATGTTCATCTCACTTGCACTGTGCAGGCCACCAAGTTATTTTCACATCTAAGTGTTTGTTTTTAACAGCTAGATCTGTGGTAAATTAAGCCTCTGTTGTGGTTCCTTAAATAAACACTTAGGTCACAGTATGCTATTTACACACTGAGCAATGGTGAGATAGGCTCCAGGGGCAGAAGAACATACTCTTAATCCAACATGTAGAAAACACATGCAACCTTTGTGTATGTGTACAGAGCTCCATACTTTGTGTATAGATGTAGAATGTGGTGGTCAAAAATATGCCTCCAGTGAAGCTCACAGCCTTCAATTACAGTAATTGTAAAATGAACCTATAACCTAAGTATTTTTGAAACCAGATTTCTTCCTATATTTCACCTAGTTTCCCTAAGAACCCTGCCCTTTTCAGAGCAACCAGTACAGTATCAGTACGGGCTGGGAGATGAACAGACCAAGAGCATCCCTGACAAGAAGGACGTAGGGGTGCTGGTGGGTGGGAGCCTGGACCAGCCTCACAGCCCAGAAAGCAAATTTTATCCTGGGCTGCATCCAAAACATTGTGGCCAGCAGGGCAAGGGAGGGGATTCTGCCCCTCTGCCCTGCTCTGGAGAGACTCCACCTCCAGTGCTGCACCCAGCTCTGGGGTCCTCAGCACAGGAAGGACAAGGACCTGTTGGAGAGAGTCCAGAGGGGGTCACCAAAATGATCAGAGAGATGAAGCACTTTGACTAAGAGTAAAGGCTGAGGGAGTTGGGGTTGTTCAGTCCTGAACAAAGAAGGCTTAGGAGTGACCTAATTGCAACCTTCCAGTACCTGAAGGGTGCCCACAAGAAAGATGTACTGACAAGACAAGAGGGAATGACTTCAAATTGAAAGAGAGTAGGTTTAGGTTACATGTTAGGAAGAAAGTCTTTATGAAATTCTTTACTGTGAGGGTGGTGAGGCACTGGCACTTGTTGTCCAGAGAAGTTGTGGATGACCCATCCCTGAAAATATTCAAGACCAGGTTGGATGAAGCTCTATGCAACCTGGTCCAGGAAAGGTGTCTCTACCGTGGCAGGTAGTTGGAACTAGGTGATCTTTAATGTCTCTTCCAACAAAAAATATTCTGTGATTCTGTGACTGCATTTTGCTTTACCTGACTTCCTGAAGTGAATTAAAAAATATCAAGGTCCTGATGCAACAAACTATTTTACTATACACTTAGCTGCTTAACTTTAGAAACGTTAACAGACATGGAGAACTCAGTCTTTTGTTGAACTGGATCATAGAAACATAGAACTTGCAACTACCAACTTTATATTTTTTCCAGGATTTCAACGGTTGATAAAATGTCGATGTAACAGTCAAAGTTAGATATTAATTTATTTCCCTAGATAATGCAGATGGTATCTACAGGGACACATCTTGTATGGTTTGCATTGTCCCCGACACAGATTTTTTCCTTTTCATTAACAGAAAGAATCCATCTGCTTATTTAAGATCAAAAACCTAAGAGTTAGCTGGACAAGGTTATACGAGTATATCTCTGAACAGCAAGTACACATTTTTATAGGCTTACAGGAGTATTATTTGCAAAGTCCCATAGCTATGAATGTGTTGTAATACTGATGTCTCAGTTATTCTGCTTCTCTCAGCAGCAGAGGTTCTTTATCCTGAATCTTTCCTGTCTCTTTGTAAGTATTTTACTATCAAAAGTTGTAAGAGTATCATGCAAGTTGCACAGAACAGAACTGCAAAGAAATGTTGCAGAGGTGATGGTTTCTTACTAGGGCAGTTCTCTCCTATTCTGCTTTTCCTTTGTTCTGCATCTCCCTGAATTTTAAGACAGCTGGAGGATGCACTTGATGCATTTGGCTGTAACTGCAGCCAATCTGAGTTCATCGTGATGGAACTATCATTACTGATGATAATACAGGTTTAATTCAATTCATACTCCAGTCTGATGTAACTTTTTCTTGGCACAGTAAGAGAGGAATGGTCACTATATTCATGCTTGTAAAATGCACTACATCACTCTATGCCACAGGGACACTTTTATTTCATGCACGTTTTTCATATTATTCTTATCCAGATTACTTAATATAATTTCCTTTATGTAACCTCCATCCAGAAAATTGCATTTTGAAAAGAAAAAAAAGCAAACAAAAAATACCCTTTCAATTTCAAATGTCAACTTTACTTTAACCTCATTTTAACCTGGCTTGTAAGCCTAAAAATTTTAATATAAAGGTTAAGGTTTCTCCCATCTTTATTTTCTTCCTTTACCAATGAACAAGAAAGGTTAAAAAAAAGAAGACAGAGAAGGAACTATCCTTAAACTTCTAATTAAATAATTGAAAGATGAATTTTCCCCTTTTCCCATATTATGTCACTATCATCTGAATGAGAAATATTAGGAAACAGTTGCAAAGCATGGAAAAGCAAAAGAGAATATAAAATTGATTTTTCACACTGAAGGCAGAGCAAGAGCACAAATCAAAATGGTATAAACTAGAAATTTTCAATTGAATATGTGCACATTAGCAAAGAATATTTTCAAAGGAATTTGGACAAATTGCAATTTAATATTAATCTATGTGACATAACTGCAATTAGTAAAGGCAAAAAATTAATGAGAAACTTAGAGACCAACATAATGTTCAAAATCCAGGCATAAATTTATTATAATCCAACAATTGTTTCAGTTAGTATTTTATTTTTCTGGAAGTTCTGGAAATACTATTATGTAAAGCTCTGACACAACTTTTGGGGTCTTTTAAAATCTTATTCAGAGACAGAAATGCAGAATACTTTTTGTGAAAGTAACTTTAAAGCTAAACAATTCAAAATAGATACCTTATGTCTGATAAAGCAGATGTACTTGGTCATTTGGAGCTTTTTGTCCTTGTCAAAAGATTAAATATTTTATCATCAATAAGGAAACTTACAGGACTATTTTTCTTTAGAAACTGTAACAGAAGCTATACATGATAATGATTCTTTTTGCGCTGTTGTGCTCTTTGAAGTCACTGGAACTTAATCATATTCTTCAAGTTAAGTTTATGATAACCTGCAGCTATGTGATAACGGCCTTTTAAACTCAATAATCTTATTAATGACAATATAGCTGAGCCACATATGCAGAATATTCAGCTTCTCTTAGGTTTCATTGAACAGAAATCTGAATCAAGTTTGATTTTTGTTTTCTGGAGTAGTCCCTCACCTTGCATATTTTGTATAGCAATCTGCACCAGAGTGATAAGAGAATTACGGTTCTAGACAAAGGACCTTACTTTTCAGGTAGAAGGAATGAACAACAATCAAATGCTTTAAAATATGACCTTACTACATGTTAGGATGGGTCTTTTGGTAAGAAAGACTGACCTATCATTTGTGATAGGTTATTGCAGCTTAGTAGGTGCCATGAAGAATGTGCAATACAGATCTCAGATTTGTACAAAAAGTAGAAGCAAGTCATGTTTTGCTGCTGACTTTGAAACATAAAACTGGCAGATATCAAGAGTTACTGTAATTAAATTATGGTTAATTTTTAAAAATACTTCACTAGAAGTGCTGTGAAAACTTTATATTATTCATTACACATTATGCAAATAACTGTTAAATTTCTTATCTTAAAACTACATAGTTCAACACTTTATTTTGTGTAAGAAATGTGATTGGCCGCTTCTGGCAATGGTAAAGTAATTACCACTGGCTTAATTTGTACCATTAAGATCTGCAAGGCTCTGTCCTGTGATAGTTGCCATGTTGTTTTACCACTGTTAAATTGTAATTATTGCTTGGGAAAACCATATGTTTAGGACATTAACAGTGACAGTAGAATTTTATCAAAATCCTAGTTGCCTAGCTACAACTAGATGGAACAAACTACTAGTAGAACTATAAAAACATTTGTTTTTCAAAGAGTATATTTAAATGACATAACAACTGTGTTGTGACTGTTACTGCTGGTTTTTCTGTAGTTACTAAGAGGCTGTCAAGAGAAATGTTATAAAATTCAACTTGAGGTGTAAGAAGTCACTGTCAGGGAAAACAGACTTCCAGGAAGTCTTTGATCTTAATCTGACTTTGTGGTAGTAGTTACTCAAATTCCTCTTTTTCCAGAGAATAAAAATTCTGCAGATAATACGAGCTTGTTTTCAGGTCAGAAAATGTGGAAGATTGTATCAATTTACAGCAAAAAAACTTTTCTTTACATTTTATTTGAAATTGAAATACTGAAAAGTGATGTTATAATCCCTTTCAAAATTAGGTCATCTCGTATTTGAAAATTTCCTCTGGTTTGTTCTTTTATACTAAAAAACCCAAACAAATCTTACCTAAATATTTTTTACTTAACTAAATCTTACCAGTCAACAGAAAGATATTTTTCCCTCTTATATGGCTCACCTAACATTCAAGAAGTTTGTATGGCAAAGTGAACTTTGATCTTTAGATTTAAATTGCCTACAAATAACTTTTTTTCATTACAGGTCAATGCAGAAATATGAAAGAAGTGTCACTGACAGACTGACTTAGACAGTCTGTAAGTTCTGATCCACAACAGTCTCGCAGGGAGTGACTTTGTGTCTCACACTGGATTTTAGTGAAAGGCCAATAATTATTGAATTAATATAAGAAGATTAAATTGATGCTTACAGCCTCAATTCTTTTAGCATAAATAATATGCAAATGTTTGATTAATCAGGCCTTGCTGTTTCTGTTGTCAATGAATTGTTCAAGCCAAACATCAAGTTTCAAATTTTACTTTTAATGATCTCTTCTTTGTAATATTAATATTAAACTGTAATGAAAATTAAACTGAGACAAGACAATATTTTAAATGAAGACAATTAATAAAACCTGTACTCTGCCATTATAAACCCTTATAGAGCCTGCTTATAACTTGAACACTAGCAGTTCATTCCTTCTTTATGTATAACTGAGTGCTAATTTCCTTCATCAGACCAGTTTCAAGGTATGAAAACAATTTAATATTGTCTTCTTATACAATTAGTCTCAAATACTACAGCTGTAAGCCAGTGAAATTCTAGGAAGTTAAGATACAGGAGTATTCAAATATTTATAAATGTAATAGCAATTTCATGATCATGTATGTTTCTTCTTCAGCCATTTAATTTTAAACGTGATTTGTGGGCCATTTCTCAGAGATGTTTCTTCACCTCTCTTCTGAAAAGATCCAAATATGATTTGCCCCATGTCTTCTGCTATGTAAGGTGTACAATATAGCCTAATATTAGGAATAGTATTTCAGTATGCTGACCTTTCACTTTTGGTAATGATTATAGCACTTGGGTTTCTGAGTGGAGAATGACACCATGTTCATTAGAAGGATCATGCACGTGTTTCTGCTTTAATTCAGCAGATTTAGTTTTAAAGTTCAAAATGTCAGAAACATGCCTCAGGGTCCAATACCTCCTATATATATAATCTTTGCTTATATGATATATTATTAGATTTTAATAATTAACGATGCCTCATATGAGCAAATGATTCTGGATTAAGCAGCAGGCTTGAATCTTTTCCATAGTTTGAATAGCACAGTCCCTATAAAAGAAACCAAAACTGTACACATAAACAAAAGAGGAAGCAGTGGTAAATTTTTCTCCCTTCTTCTCAAATGAATGTCCTAATCAAAGCTTCATTGTCTTAAATGTACCTTCTAGAAATACTCTTCATAACCAATATGAATTTATATGCCTGTGAAACCAGAAGTACTACAAAAAACACTTTCATGTACAGACCTCTGTGGAAGAAAGAGTGTAGCTGAACAAATCTGATAACAAAAGTACTGTCATTTCCATTTATAGTTTGACAGTTGTCCATCAGATCATCGACGGATAAAGAGCCCAGGTTGTCAAAAAGTCTATCTAACCTTTTCCATGTTGCCAAGTGAAAGAATTTTGTGTTAGTCTGGGCTTAACAATGACATTGATCAAAATGTAAATATATGTAGATTTATCAGGATATCATGATTATGCTGATAAAAACCTGACAATTGGAACTTCCCGAGTAAATGTTCTGAAATGATAAACCTTTATTTCCCAGCCTAAGGAAATGGATTCAATATTGCAGTTAATGTTTCATAGAGCCCAACTTCATTAAGCACAACTCAGCTAATGACATCATGAATTTGTTCATTTTATCAAACTGCATTAATTAGGGAAATATATCAAAAGCTGTGAATAAATTTGCTTTTCCTTAGAATAACAGAAAAGGGGGTAATTGAATTAATTTGTCCCTTTTATCCCCTATTAGGTTGGAGTTTGGGTGTTCCTCCCTTTTGTTTCTCTTCACCTGTGGAATTTTTTGCCCATCAGTTGCTAAGGGACCATAATGGCCGGGTACTTAAGGGGAACAGAAGAAGTGATTGAGCTGAGGGGAGCAGGTATTGTGACGCTGGGAGAGGCTTCTTC
>VZTR01000069.1:34462-70315 GCA_013400775.1 Chaetops frenatus | reverse complement strand
CCTTCCTTTCCCGAGAGCCTCGCCAGGACACTGAGATCCACTGCTCAAGGGGGTTTGTGAAAGTAAACCTTCTTTTTTTTTATTCCATCCCTCCCCGTCCTGGCTGTGTCTGGGGAGATCCACCACACCATCGCCACGTGCTCCCCGAGCTCGTGCCACCAGCGCCCCCTGCCGGCTGTGACCATCACTGCATCAGAAGTGCCTGCGAGCCAGCAGGCTCTCACTGGGTTCCTGCTTCTGTTTGTTGTTAGTGCCATTGTAGCTGTTGTTTGTTTGTTTTATTATAAATACTAGTAAAGAACTGTTATTCCATTTCCCATATCTTTGCCTGTGAACCCCTTAATTTCAGAATTATGATAATTCGGAGGGAAAGGGTTTACATTTTTTTCCATTCCAAGGGAGGTCCCCTGCCTTCCTTAGCAGACACCTGTCCTTCAAACCAGGACAGAGCATGATGATGCTTTCTCAACTTCATGATATTTACGTTTAACATGATTCTGACTAACCACTTTAATTGTGGGGGTTTAAAGCATGAGCACTTACAGGATGGACCAAATCCAGCTTGTTCCTTTCCAATCATATTAAAAGCCATCTCTCTAGGGATGCAGGCTTCTAACAAAGGTCTATGTAACCATCATTCTTTAAAATGTTATGAGATGTAATCAACAAGGTCTTGCCACTGTTCCTTAGATTATTCACACCTGAGCCATTGAATCAAACTACAATATTTGCTGCAAAATTGTTGTCCTAGGGGTTCTGACTGTGATGATGTGGCCCTGCAGGTGTATTAGATTTGCCTGGCTGGGTTTGGGTAGCAGGGATGCTACAAGGGTGGCCTCTGTGAGATGCTGCTGGAAGCTTCTCCCATGCCCAACAGAGCCAATGCCAGGCAGCTCCAAGATGGACCTGCCACTGGCCCAAGATGGGCCAGTCAGTGACAGTGGTAGAGCCTCTGGGAGAACGTAGTTTAGAAGGGGTGAAAAAACCCTGTGCAGCTGCAGCCAGAGAGAGGAGCGAGACAATGTGAGAGGAATAACTCTGCAAGCACCAAATGAAGAAGGAGGGGAAGGAGTTGCTCCAGGTATCAGAGCAGGGATTCCCCTGCAGCTCATGGTGCAGACTCTGGTGAGGGCATGCAGTCCCTGTGCAGCCCATGGGGGTCTGTGGGGGAGCAAAGACCCACCTGCAGCCAGTGAAGGACCCCATGGTGGAGCAGGCTATGGCCCCATGGAGAGAGGAGAACCCATGTTGGATCAGATTTGCCAGCAGGACTTATGACCCTGTGGGGAACCCACAACGGAGCAGGCTGTTCCTGGAGGAGTGCACCTTATGGAAGTGAGCTGCACTGAAGGAGTTTATGAAGAGCTGTAGCCCATGGAAGGGTTCATGCTGGAGAACTTCATGAAGGACTGTCTCCCACAGGAGGGAGTCCACACTGGAGCAGGAAAAGAGTGTAAAGATTCCTTTACCTGAGGAGGAAGAAGAGGTAGAAATAACATGTGATGGACTGACCACAGCCCCCATTCCCTGTCCCTCTGTGTCACTGGAGGAAGAAAGGTAGATAATGCAGGAGTAACTTTAAGCATGGGAAGAAGAGAGAGATGGGGGGGAAGGTGTTCGAATATTTGGGTTTATTTCTCATTATCTTATTCTGCTAAAAATTGGTAATATGTTAATTTTTCTCTCTCTCTCCTGTCCAGTTGAGGAGGGGGAGGAATTGACCAGCTTTGGTGGGCACCTGGCATGATATTATGATTCATAGTGATGTTTTTGAGCTCTTAAAAACACTGTTGTAATATTTTTAATTATAGTAACAGATTCTACAAACAGCTGAAAATCACATAATTTGCATGTAGTTATGGGTATTAGGTAGACTGGAAAGGGACAGGTGGCTTTAATTATGCAGAATGACAAGGTCTTTCTAGTTTTAACCTTATGTTGTCTAGGATTCCTAGAAATTCTAAGTATAAATTTGCATTAAAAATCAACTTTAAAATCATGCTGAGAAACAGCTGCTGCTTTAATTTTTTTGTATTCTGTGTCACAGAAGTTCCTTCTTTTGGGGGAATGGTCTCTAGTGGGTTAATGGTAAAGATATTGCAGGGAAGATACAAAGAAATGAATACTACATAATAATCCCTGCCATTGAATGATCACTTCTATTTCGTTGGAAACAAAATAGTGGTACCTTCTTCAAGTATCAGTGTTTTCAAGAAATACTAATCTTTACCTAACTGAAATACTGGTCCATATTTGAATTAGAAAACAAAGTTTTCAATGGTGTGTTCTGCAAGTGAGCTTCCAAACAAGCATATAAATCTGTGTACAGCACAGACAGAAAGGCATCTGACCCAGGGCTGATAATGATAACCAGAACCAGAAGCAGAGGTTGCATGGTGCCAGGCTCCATGAGCTGTCTGGACTTGAGTCAGCTTGGGTCTGACTGCAGGCTAAGCCACATTTGTGCAGCAGTGCATTCAAGCTAACAAAGATAGCTGCAAAGCAGGGCTTGTTAGGTCACCCATAGAGCTGATCTGCACCATGTGGATTTACTGAGTTGCATCTCTGCTAGCTCAGGGATCTATGCACCATACTCTATGCATGGCAGACACAGGCTGATAAATAGGCTGTTCCATCTGGAGACACTGGGTGAACATGTAGGATTAACTTGGTTTTGTAAATTCTTCAGCTGACGAGAGCAAACACACACCCCAGTGATCTGGGAAAAGGCCTGTGCCATGGTAAATGTGAAAGGACTGCTGGCAGCCAAAAGGAATCCACAGTGACAGTCGCTTCTGGAAATTCCTGCTATTTCTGAGCATTAGATAGGTCATAGATTAAGCACTTGCTGCAAGCAAAGTGCAGGACACTTCTTGTATTCCCAGGAAACTCTCCCAGCAGCACAGTGGAAACTGTGGTTAAACCAGCTGTAGTGGTACAGATGAGTGGAGGCTCCCATTCTGAAACAAGTGAGCTTTAATTCTAGAGTAAGATTTTTTAAAAGTAGAGACAGAAGAAGAAAGCCTAGATTCACATGTTTCTGGATAATGTGTACAAGATGTAAAAATCAGAACTTTCCTTTTATTTTTCTTCTGGGGTGATCATAGGAACATCATAATTCCTCAGAAAAATTGTCATAAAGGAAAAAATTCCTTCAGGGTTTCAAAAACTCCTTTAGAGGAAACAAGCAAACAACTCTTCCCAACCTCCACCCACCATGCTCTTTGTAAGCTTTTTTCTTTAGCCAGAGCTAATCAACGAAGTTAATTACTAATAGCTTTAGATGTTGTAGCAGGCCATTATCAGTATGAAAAAATTGTCAAGTTCTGACATTTCTTAAAGCACAGATAGCACATATGAGTTCTGATACACTGTAACGTCAGCATATTTCTCCAAATTGCTTAAAAGCAGAAGAAAAACTAAATGTTTTAGAACATGCATATGGGTGCATGTACTGCTAGGGATTTTTCTTTAATATTATTTGCATTTTTGTGGATTCAATAGAAAGTATTCAAATTCTCACAACCACTGTAATATTTGTAAAAGGTGTGTTTTCTGGGAGCTTCTGATTCTTTTTCCAAAATAGACGATGTGTCACCCACAACTTGTCTGTCAACCCACAATTAGACATAAGCTAGTGCCTACTATCTTTTTTAGCAGCTGCACTAATTTGTGGTTAAAATAGAGCATATTTTCTACATAGTCATTCTACTTATATCATCTTCAGATAATTTTTTCAGTGTTAATCATCCTTACTGTAAAAAAACTTGCCTTTTATTTCCATTTTCACTTCATAGGGATGGTTATGGCACATTCCAGAAGGGAAGGGTAGCCCAGGCTCTTGTATAATAGATCCCTTGGGACAGATTAAAGTGGAACAAAACTGAATGATCAATGTTTGTAAAAATACACATTGAGTTTATTTTAGAAGTTGAGTGCAGTGTAAAGCAGATATATAGCCCTTTCAGTTACTATCTATAGTAAGATAACAATATATATCATAAAAATATCACTCAATGTATATAAGGAAAAATAAAGGAAGAAAGAGAAAGGGTAAGAGTAAAAAAGACACATAATCACAACCCACAGGTCTACAATAAGCCTTGCTGGTTGCAGCTTAGATGTCTATTGGTGCAAACGATGATCCTTTCTTGATCCATTGGGGTAGAGGAAAAAGCCCACTAAATGCAAAGTTTTGTGGGTTAATATATGTTTAGGTCCACATGAGAATGCCCAGGTACCTCCCCTGGAGGCAGAGGGAGTTTTACACTGTCTTTTTATCACTTACACCTGGAAGGCCTTGGAAATGAGTCTGGGGGCACTTCTGGGGGTCTTTGTTTATGACACCTTCTAAAACATGACTGCTGCCTCTCAAGTCAGCACAGGTGAACCAGTTATGCCCCATCAGAAAGGGTGAATTACTCTCAAGACCTCCCATGGGGGAAGGGGAGTTTTCAGCTGAGCAAATTGACCCTGAGATTAGTTCAGCTGGTCACAGAATGGTGCTAAAACCGCCAAGGTTGGACTTGATGATCCCTGTGGGTCTCCTCCAGCTCAGAATATTCTGTGATTCTGAGTTATGTATCATGGCATGATACTGTATTGGCAGGACACAAAGCACTGTTCTTTCTCCACAGGGTTTGCCTCTTATCAGCCTCAAAGCCCATCTTGTGTCCTCCCCCTCTGTCTGGTGCAGACCAGAGGTTTGCCATTGCACATCCAAAAACTCACCTCCTCCCCTTGAGGGATGCAAACCTAGCCTTATGAAGTCACTCTGGTGCCTCCACAAATGGGTATTTTGAGTCATTAATTGCTAATTGTCTAGTCCCTCACAATGACTTCTGTGAAATTTAATTAAACAAAGATGTAAAAAAGTAGCAGCAATCATTTCTAACCCTGGAGAGAACTTCAGTAAGAAAAACTTGTTATATCTCTGTGGTCCAATTATCACTATGTCTAAACCACTATGAATTTTTCATGAGAGGGAAGACCACATGAATTCTCAGTTTCCATTCTCTTTTAGTAGAGAGAATTCTTCAGAAAACATGCAAATTTTTGGAAAGTATTCTGGCAATATCAGGGAGGGAACAAGCTGGATTTAAAGTAGTCAGAAAAACCTGTCCATAAATAAAATAACCAAACTCAACAACAAAACAGAAAACAAATAGAACAGTAAAAATATCTAATGTCCTAAACATGCATTAACCATAATATTCTGTTGTTGTGCCAAGTACCTCAGAGCTAATTTTGTTACCATGATGCAGACAGCTCTTTCAAACTTTTGTGAAGTGTTATGAGATTTGACAAGAAGATTCATTATCCCTGAAACTATATCAGTTGATTCCAGTTGTGATTGTCATACTTCTTCATGTTAGAAATATATATGACTTTAATAAAAATTCTGTGATACAGAGTTGTGTGATATTGAGTTTTACATTAAGTTCTGCAATTAATTATGCGCTTAACCCTGGGAAACAGTACCATCAGTTTTCACTGATATTGCTCATGCCTTGAATTTCTAGACAGCAAGACACAAGATACAATGGTAAATTTTAACATTGTGTGGAATTTGCTTTTTTTTCTAGATGTAACCCTATTTGAGCAAAAAGGTTTTTACGTTGCACCTGACATTCAAAACCCCAAAGTGCTGATTCAAACTTTTCTAAAAGAACATCTTCAAGTAGAGATACATTTTATCCATCTGCCATGGCGTGGAAGCCCTTGAGCCTATAAGGGAAACTCCCAGGCCAATGCCCTGGAAGAATCTACCTAGCTTTTGGGAATGCTTCATCATTTAGGGAGAGAAAAAGGCTTCCCCATGGTGCTCTGCAGCAATATGTTAATCTACCTCTCTTCTGTTCTTTCCATTGGCCTGGGCTTTGCCCACCTCTAATTGTTCATATTTGTCTCTAGTTCTAGAGGTGTCTCCTTTCCCTGTTGCCCCATTGGTTGTGGTACCCTGACTGTCCACCCTCATGTTCCCCATAGGTCAGTGCCCTCTGCCCTGCCCTTGTACTGCCCCTGAGCCCGCTGACCATTGGCCTGTGACCCCATACTCAACCCTAAGCACTGCACTGATTCCTTTTGTCACTGGATCCCTTTGGTGTATGGAGCAATAAACCTGGCTGGAACTGTGTCCAGGAGACCCTTCCTGCCTTCTGTTTGCTGAGCTCCCCGTGCTGTGTGTGAGTGGATGAGAGTGACACTGCCTGAGTGCCCACCCGAGCGGCTTCCGGAGAGGAGACGCTTTTGGGGGGGTAGCGGCACCCACCATCCACCCCCACACTGCCACATCATGGGATAAACATAAAATGACAAAAAGACAAAGATCCCTTAAATGTTCAGGTATTTATTATTTATATGACCACAAACAGCTGTGCTAATAAGGCAATAGTGGATGGAAGGATAGGAAAAGGTCTTCCTAGCTATTTAAAATCAGATCTCTAAATCAGGTGCCACCCAGCCAAGCACCTAGATTTCTACTAGTAAAATGCCACAGCTGAGCAGTGCCACCAAAGTCCAGGCAGCCTTCAACCAATATCTGTCTCACCCAACCTTTCACACAATGGAGAATAATTTTACCATTATTTTGATAAGANTCAAGTCAGCACAGGTGAACCAGTTATGCCCCATCAGAAAGGGTGAATTACTCTCAAGACCTCCCATGGGGGAAGGGGAGTTTTCAGCTGAGCAAATTGACCCTGAGATTAGTTCAGCTGGTCACAGAATGGTGCTAAAACCGCCAAGGTTGGACTTGATGATCCCTGTGGGTCTCCTCCAGCTCAGAATATTCTGTGATTCTGAGTTATGTATCATGGCATGATACTGTATTGGCAGGACACAAAGCACTGTTCTTTCTCCACAGGGTTTGCCTCTTATCAGCCTCAAAGCCCATCTTGTGTCCTCCCCCTCTGTCTGGTGCAGACCAGAGGTTTGCCATTGCACATCCAAAAACTCACCTCCTCCCCTTGAGGGATGCAAACCTAGCCTTATGAAGTCACTCTGGTGCCTCCACAAATGGGTATTTTGAGTCATTAATTGCTAATTGTCTAGTCCCTCACAATGACTTCTGTGAAATTTAATTAAACAAAGATGTAAAAAAGTAGCAGCAATCATTTCTAACCCTGGAGAGAACTTCAGTAAGAAAAACTTGTTATATCTCTGTGGTCCAATTATCACTATGTCTAAACCACTATGAATTTTTCATGAGAGGGAAGACCACATGAATTCTCAGTTTCCATTCTCTTTTAGTAGAGAGAATTCTTCAGAAAACATGCAAATTTTTGGAAAGTATTCTGGCAATATCAGGGAGGGAACAAGCTGGATTTAAAGTAGTCAGAAAAACCTGTCCATAAATAAAATAACCAAACTCAACAACAAAACAGAAAACAAATAGAACAGTAAAAATATCTAATGTCCTAAACATGCATTAACCATAATATTCTGTTGTTGTGCCAAGTACCTCAGAGCTAATTTTGTTACCATGATGCAGACAGCTCTTTCAAACTTTTGTGAAGTGTTATGAGATTTGACAAGAAGATTCATTATCCCTGAAACTATATCAGTTGATTCCAGTTGTGATTGTCATACTTCTTCATGTTAGAAATATATATGACTTTAATAAAAATTCTGTGATACAGAGTTGTGTGATATTGAGTTTTACATTAAGTTCTGCAATTAATTATGCGCTTAACCCTGGGAAACAGTACCATCAGTTTTCACTGATATTGCTCATGCCTTGAATTTCTAGACAGCAAGACACAAGATACAATGGTAAATTTTAACATTGTGTGGAATTTGCTTTTTTTTCTAGATGTAACCCTATTTGAGCAAAAAGGTTTTTACGTTGCACCTGACATTCAAAACCCCAAAGTGCTGATTCAAACTTTTCTAAAAGAACATCTTCAAGTAGAGATACATTTTATCCATCTGCCATGGCGTGGAAGCCCTTGAGCCTATAAGGGAAACTCCCAGGCCAATGCCCTGGAAGAATCTACCTAGCTTTTGGGAATGCTTCATCATTTAGGGAGAGAAAAAGGCTTCCCCATGGTGCTCTGCAGCAATATGTTAATCTACCTCTCTTCTGTTCTTTCCATTGGCCTGGGCTTTGCCCACCTCTAATTGTTCATATTTGTCTCTAGTTCTAGAGGTGTCTCCTTTCCCTGTTGCCCCATTGGTTGTGGTACCCTGACTGTCCACCCTCATGTTCCCCATAGGTCAGTGCCCTCTGCCCTGCCCTTGTACTGCCCCTGAGCCCGCTGACCATTGGCCTGTGACCCCATACTCAACCCTAAGCACTGCACTGATTCCTTTTGTCACTGGATCCCTTTGGTGTATGGAGCAATAAACCTGGCTGGAACTGTGTCCAGGAGACCCTTCCTGCCTTCTGTTTGCTGAGCTCCCCGTGCTGTGTGTGAGTGGATGAGAGTGACACTGCCTGAGTGCCCACCCGAGCGGCTTCCGGAGAGGAGACGCTTTTGGGGGGGTAGCGGCACCCACCATCCACCCCCACACTGCCACATCATGGGATAAACATAAAATGACAAAAAGACAAAGATCCCTTAAATGTTCAGGTATTTATTATTTATATGACCACAAACAGCTGTGCTAATAAGGCAATAGTGGATGGAAGGATAGGAAAAGGTCTTCCTAGCTATTTAAAATCAGATCTCTAAATCAGGTGCCACCCAGCCAAGCACCTAGATTTCTACTAGTAAAATGCCACAGCTGAGCAGTGCCACCAAAGTCCAGGCAGCCTTCAACCAATATCTGTCTCACCCAACCTTTCACACAATGGAGAATAATTTTACCATTATTTTGATAAGAAAATTCTTGGCATTTTGTTTTTTTGCCTAGTTTCCATTCAGAGTTGCAGACTGTAGTCAAAAAGAAAGGGTAAAGATTGGTATTAAACCTGCCTCACTCAGTTCATTTCTTGAACTTAGTTCTTTGTTTCTCCCAGGCAGCCAGCAAAAAGACAAGAGGAAATAGTGTCAAGTTGCACCAGGGGAGGTTCAGGCTGGATATTAGGAAAACTTCCTTCACTGAAAGGGACATTAAGCATTANTCAGAATATTCTGTGATTCTGAGTTATGTATCATGGCATGATACTGTATTGGCAGGACACAAAGCACTGTTCTTTCTCCACAGGGTTTGCCTCTTATCAGCCTCAAAGCCCATCTTGTGTCCTCCCCCTCTGTCTGGTGCAGACCAGAGGTTTGCCATTGCACATCCAAAAACTCACCTCCTCCCCTTGAGGGATGCAAACCTAGCCTTATGAAGTCACTCTGGTGCCTCCACAAATGGGTATTTTGAGTCATTAATTGCTAATTGTCTAGTCCCTCACAATGACTTCTGTGAAATTTAATTAAACAAAGATGTAAAAAAGTAGCAGCAATCATTTCTAACCCTGGAGAGAACTTCAGTAAGAAAAACTTGTTATATCTCTGTGGTCCAATTATCACTATGTCTAAACCACTATGAATTTTTCATGAGAGGGAAGACCACATGAATTCTCAGTTTCCATTCTCTTTTAGTAGAGAGAATTCTTCAGAAAACATGCATATTTTTGGAAAGTATTCTGGCAATATCAGGGAGGGAACAAGCTGGATTTAAAGTAGTCAGAAAAACCTGTCCATAAATAAAATAACCAAACTCAACAACAAAACAGAAAACAAATAGAACAGTAAGGGGAGCTAATGTCCTAAACATGCATTAACCATAATATTCTGTTGTTGTGCCAAGTACCTCAGAGCTAATTTTGTTACCATGATGCAGACAGCTCTTTCAAACTTTTGTGAAGTGTTATGAGATTTGACAAGAAGATTCATTATCCCTGAAACTATATCAGTTGATTCCAGTTGTGATTGTCATACTTCTTCATGTTAGAAATATATATGACTTTAATAAAAATTCTGTGATACAGAGTTGTGTGATATTGAGTTTTACATTAAGTTCTGCAATTAATTATGCGCTTAACCCTGGGAAACAGTACCATCAGTTTTCACTGATATTGCTCATGCCTTGAATTTCTAGACAGCAAGACACAAGATACAATGGTAAATTTTAACATTGTGTGGAATTTGCTTTTTTTTCTAGATGTAACCCTATTTGAGCAAAAAGGTTTTTACGTTGCACCTGACATTCAAAACCCCAAAGTGCTGATTCAAACTTTTCTAAAAGAACATCTTCAAGTAGAGATACATTTTATCCATCTGCCATGGCGTGGAAGCCCTTGAGCCTATAAGGGAAACTCCCAGGCCAATGCCCTGGAAGAATCTACCTAGCTTTTGGGAATGCTTCATCATTTAGGGAGAGAAAAAGGCTTCCCCATGGTGCTCTGCAGCAATATGTTAATCTACCTCTCTTCTGTTCTTTCCATTGGCCTGGGCTTTGCCCACCTCTAATTGTTCATATTTGTCTCTAGTTCTAGAGGTGTCTCCTTTCCCTGTTGCCCCATTGGTTGTGGTACCCTGACTGTCCACCCTCATGTTCCCCATAGGTCAGTGCCCTCTGCCCTGCCCTTGTACTGCCCCTGAGCCCGCTGACCATTGGCCTGTGACCCCATACTCAACCCTAAGCACTGCACTGATTCCTTTTGTCACTGGATCCCTTTGGTGTATGGAGCAATAAACCTGGCTGGAACTGTGTCCAGGAGACCCTTCCTGCCTTCTGTTTGCTGAGCTCCCCGTGCTGTGTGTGAGTGGATGAGAGTGACACTGCCTGAGTGCCCACCCGAGCGGCTTCCGGAGAGGAGACGCTTTTGGGGGGGTAGCGGCACCCACCATCCACCCCCACACTGCCACATCATGGGATAAACATAAAATGACAAAAAGACAAAGATCCCTTAAATGTTCAGGTATTTATTATTTATATGACCACAAACAGCTGTGCTAATAAGGCAATAGTGGATGGAAGGATAGGAAAAGGTCTTCCTAGCTATTTAAAATCAGATCTCTAAATCAGGTGCCACCCAGCCAAGCACCTAGATTTCTACTAGTAAAATGCCACAGCTGAGCAGTGCCACCAAAGTCCAGGCAGCCTTCAACCAATATCTGTCTCACCCAACCTTTCACACAATGGAGAATAATTTTACCATTATTTTGATAAGAAAATTCTTGGCATTTTGTTTTTTTGCCTAGTTTCCATTCAGAGTTGCAGACTGTAGTCAAAAAGAAAGGGTAAAGATTGGTATTAAACCTGCCTCACTCAGTTCATTTCTTGAACTTAGTTCTTTGTTTCTCCCAGGCAGCCAGCAAAAAGACAAGAGGAAATAGTGTCAAGTTGCACCAGGGGAGGTTCAGGCTGGATATTAGGAAAACTTCCTTCACTGAAAGGGACATTAAGCATTAGAACATGCTGCCCAGGGAAGCAGTGAAGTCACCATCACTGGAAATGTTCAAAAAACTAGTAGGAGTGGCATTTCATTATATGCTTTAGTGAGCATGGTGGTGTTTGGTCAAATATTGGCCTTGATGATCTGGAGGTGTTTTCCAACCTTAACAATTCTCTTGTTTGCTAACTGTCAGAATATTCAGTACTCTGGGACCAGCTGTACTCATCCTTATGTTATAGGGATTCCTTTTTTCATGTGTAAATGACTGGAAGCTGCAGAAGACAGTCAAATTCAGTGGTGCTTCATCCCAAGTGAGTTGATGGTGATAACCACTCAGACTTTTCATTGCTTATTCATTTGAATACTTCCCACTTATCTGTAGGAAGTGGAACATCTTCAGTCAGGAGTCTAAGAGCCACCCCTCACCAAAAGTACAGCCACTATGTCACTCTTCTGTGAGATATGAAAGCATACTATTTCCTACGAACCTGGACAAACAAAGAAGCCAGGACTTTCATGTTCTTGATGAATGATCAGGTCTTGGGGTAACCAATAATTCAGTGGGGCAAAGGGAGACGAAGAACTTCTATCTCTCCCCCATCTGCAGCTTGTATGGGAAAAGACTGACCTCGTCAGGCATCCAACACTAGGAGGCCCATGCCTATGGGTGCCATGTAGGAAGTTTTTTGCTGTCTATAGCACATCCATGTCCTTCACTTCTCTCCTTGTAATATTTGGAACTGGCTAGATTACAGAAAGTTCTGCCAGGTTTGCTAAGGTTGTGAATCTCAGCTGTGCCTTACTTGGGAACACTGATTGCCATCTCAGAGGTATTTTTGTTATCCAAAAGGAATGCTTTATAAGTCCACATCTCTTCACAAATGTATCCTGGGAAGTTTGTCCATGTCTAAGTGATGTAACAGACACTTCGCAACAGATGATTATTGTTTACTGTTCCAGCTAGTGCAGAACTTAAAGCTTCTGTTGTACTCCCAAATAATGTGCAAGTTGCCTAAAATCCCAATAAGATATGTATGAATTAAGATTCAAAGGAAGAGCCTGCAACTTTTTTGTAATGTGGCTCTCAAACTACTCTGCAAAATTTATTTGGCTATTTCCCATAGATATCAGTGACTACATGTATTAGATAATATATCCATTTTAAGGAACAAGGATTCTATTAAGAAACAGGGTTTCTAAAGCATGGATGATTGGAAAGAGGACATACATTTCACATAAAAGTTTGAGAGATCATGAAATGTGTGTATAGAAGACAATTATTTCTGAGAAAATAAGGGTGCCTTCTGCATTAGCAGCCTAGGGATGGGTAAGAATCACTGTTTTATCTGATAATGAGTTTGGAAAATCAACTTGGAAGAGGAAATAGATGTTGCAGTGATCCCCTCCTGGACAGGGAAAAGATGTCATCTCTGATCACAGCAACAGCTTATTAAGCATCAGATAGCAATTTTGGGCATCTCATGCCTCATCCATAGCCAATATCATAATGAAGGATGATGTGAAGAAAGAAGTGACTGTCTCCAAAACACTTCAAAGGAGGTAAGTAGAGGAAGAAGGTAAAACAACTGTCTTAATCAGTTCCAGCTAAGATCACTCCTTTATTGGTCTGAGTCTCACCTAAGGCTCAGCGTAGTTTGCTCAGCTATCTGAGCTTTTCACTCAGTGTCACACATGTAAGAGAAAGCACCAAAATCCTTAAACGGAAGAAGGTACAGCTTACTCTGTAGGGATGATTCGTATTCAAAGAAACAAGAGATCCAGCTGTGAACCAGAAACAAGTTTACCTCAACGTATCATGTTACAGTCCTTTATTCACAGACATGAAAAGCTATAAAGCATCTTTCCCATAGTAAACAGACATGTTTGAAGTGCTATTTCACTGGTTCATATCAGTACTAAATATGTAACAGTGTTTTCTTGCCCAGGCTGGAGACCCTCCATCACCAGAGTTGTTACAGTGCTTCTCTTTCGCATGTGGAAGAGTCCCTCCATGAAATAAAAGGTCTGGAGAGGTTCTCTTATAAAACATGGGAGTGCCTGTCACCTACCAGATCATATTCAAGGATGCTGCCTACTAGTTCCTAAGGTGAAGGCAATTACAGTCAAGGCTTTTAGCAGCTTTCAGTAAGTAATTTTATTCTTATCTATGATTATTCTAACGTGCTGTTTATTTCACCAGGAATACCTAAGCATTTTTAGTAGCATCAGTGGTTAGTCTGGTTCTGCCTCTCATTTTTGTCAGAATTTAAAACAGTAAGAAGCTCTAATAGCCAGCAGTCACACAGCTCATAAATTTGTGTGATAGGGGAAGAAGTGCACTGAATAAAAGTGCCTAAGTGGCAAATTAAAAGGGGAGACCAGCTGCCATATCAGTGGTATCATATTTTTATGCTCTGCCATGCAACAAATACAGATTAAGTATTCTGTGTATTTCTACAATATATTATTCTTATCTCTTTGTTATTTTTTTATTATTAAATTTGAACCTGTCTTTTTTGGAATTGAAATGATGTTTCATTTCTGGGTACTCCATTTTTCCACAGTCCTGTTACTTCCACCACACACAGTTTCTAAGATCTGTAGTGGGAGTCCCAGATGTCTTTTAAAAATCCTTGTAAAATTGCTTGCAAGGTTAATAGATGCAGATATGTTCCATTTATTTCAGAAAAAAATCCCAAACAGAAGAAAACCAACAAAATTGCCAAACACACCAAAATACCTAAAACAGGCTTTTTTTTCAAGAAAATGGCTTGAAAGTGTGGAGCATAGAGTCATCAAGGGTGGAAGAGACCTTCAAGATCATCTAGTTCAAAAGTCCAACTAGCATTACCACTGTAAAAATTCACATTTCTCTTCTGATACCAGAAGAAGAGCCTAAAGAAAAAATTTTAGGTAATTATTACTTTGAAATTCTGTGGATCCACAATTTCCACTCTTTTTTTCTGCAGTGTTCCTAATCATCCAAATAAAAAGTTAACAAAATTCCTTGATACTATACATGGAGGATTATCATCTGGAGGATTAGATCCCTCATAAATTTGGAGAGAAGTCTGCGTATAATCTTGAAAAGTATGGTCATCCTCGTGATACAGAGGAGTCTGAAACATTTGGTTGAACATCTCTCTGTCTTTGGAAAGAAGTGAGGTAATTTATTCATATCTTCCAGAGAGAATGAAATATGTTCTCTTCTCTTAGTAGCTCAAAGGCATGATTAACAACAACCATTAAATAGGTTAAACATTTTTAAATCATAAGACTGGATCTTTGGAATAGATTTGACTGTGAACTACTGATCTGGAGTCAGAGCTACTAACTGGCCTCATTCATTTGAAATGACACAGAAGGAGAGAGAGATGGGTGTATTACTCAATCACAAAATGTCTATGAGACAGTGATCCAGTGTGTCTTAGGAAGAAAAAAGTATAAGCTTCAGCTCGTGTCATATGTTTCCCATTGAAATAGAAAAAATACAAAATAATACAGTTATAACTAAATACTGAGTATAGTTTGGTCATACACAAGAAAATGTATTTCAAAGTAGGACAGGTGTAGAGAAAAGCTAATGCTATGATCAGCAGAATGATTAGACTATCATATGGTACCTTGCTGAGCCTAGCAACAGAAAAGATGCAGGACATAAAACTGTGGCATTTAGAACTGAACAAATACTTCTTAGGAGAAGAGCAAGGTAAATTCTTTGGGAAAGAGTTTGACCATTGACAATAAATGATAAATTAACCTAAAGGTAAATATATTTAAGGCAGATATGCGGAAAAAGTTGGCACAAACTTCTAATAATAACAGTGAGGGCAAAAACCCCAGATTGCTTTTAGTTGGCAATCAATATGCATACAGAAGTACTGCATAGCTTGATTGACTGTGACAGCTGGAATGGGCCAAGGACATTCCTTCCAGCTCTCTGCTACTTACTTTTTCATTAGAACACTTGATATTTTTTTTGTTGCACCAAAATTTAAGAAAGGTTGAGTGTGAACTCTCAAAGCACTGATAAACCAGGAGGGCTTTCATCTTAGGAAGCTGTTGAGAGTCAAATGGGAAAAAATCAGTAAAGATAGTAGCATAATTAATGACAATTAGTAGACTCTTATAATAAACAGGTCTTATCAAACAAATGGTGTCTTTCTGATGATGTTAAATTTAGCTTAGGATAGTAACTAAGATATTACAGTATATCTAGAGATAGAACACAGATATTTGTCTTAAGATGCCATAACAAGCAGCATTCACAAAACCCATGTTCATTATATGAAATACTCATCAGTCAGGTGCTTATAGTTTACTGTACTTCCAGAATGCTTATAGTTTACAGACTCTCCTGCTATCCATCAGGGACCAGTGTTATCACTGTTCTAGAAGGAAATATAAAATCAATACAGATAAATATATGGGTAACACAAAAATTGGTAGAGCAATAAATAATAACCGAGGCAGTTTAGTAATAAAGTTCTCTATGTGTCATTTGGCAAAGATATGGTGAGGCTAATCTGAACACATACAAGGTCATATAGTAAGAAAAAGGGAATCTATATCATATTTATGGAGTAGGGAATAGTTATGTTGAAAGCATTAATTTGGACAAGGCCTTAGAGTAAAACTGAGTGAGAATGGGTTTTGAGTTTGTTAAGTTTTAATATACAAAAACCTATATATTAAAATAAAATTATTTAGTTTGAAATTCATTAATTTAATCCTAATTTTGAAATAGAATCAACTTTTAAGTGATTAGAATGTTTGGTTTTGAGGAAATAAAAAGTATTAAATATGTCAGAGGAAATTTTAGAATTAAATATTATTTTTAAACCAAAAAATCAAAATGTTTTAAATTCTGAAAGTTTGAAACTCCTGAAGCTAAAGTTCAGACATTATGCTGTTCTTTTAGCTGCTCTTGAAGGTTTCTCTGAATTGGACATATTAACACTATGGACATACTTGTGCTTGAAACCTTGTTTTATGATATTCCAGTATCACCTTGAAGTCTCTCTGTAATTCAAGTAATGAGAACATAGTGCCTTGAGTGTTAGGCCCTTACTGAGATACCTCAGCTGACTCTGTAAATAACTAATGTTTCTATGAGAAGCCCTTTACCTTCTAGGAGGTACCTCCAGGAGATTAAAGAATGTAGGATACCTTTCTTACTGTGCTGAGTTGATGCTGAATGAATGCCATTTGCCCCACCAAGCCCCTCTATCACTCCTCTCCTCATCTGTGCAGAGGAGAGAAAATAAAATGAAAGGCTCAAGGCTCCATTTTAAGGACAGGTAGAGATCATTCACCAGCCACTGTCATGGGCAAAATAGACTTGACTGTGAAAATTAGTTAATATTTTTACAATCAAATCAGAACAGGAAAATGAGAAACAAATGCCAAATTTTATGTTAAAAGCTTCCCCCACAAAACACCTTCCTCCTGCCCCTCTCTTACCTCCTCCATCCCTTCCTTTTTCCCAGGCTCAACTTCTGTCCAAAATTATCTACCTCCTCTGCTGCAGCAATGCAGGGAGACAGGGAATGGGCTTGTAGTCAGTTCATCACATTGTCTCTCCTGCTCCTTCCTCCTCAAATTCTTTCCCTGCTCCAGTGTGTGGTCTCTCCCATGGGAGAAAGTCCTCCATCCCTTCTCCAATGTGCATCTTTCCCACAGGCTGCTGTTCTTCATGAATTGCTCTAGTGTAGGTTCCTTCCATGGGCTGCAGTCCATCAGGAGCAGGCTGTTCCAGTGTGTGTGTCCCTCATGGGGTCACAAGTCCTAGAAGAAAGGTATTCCTCTCTCCCCAGGGTCTCAGTTCCTGCCAGGAACCTGCTCCAGCATGGATTTCATCACAGAAAAGCATTGACCTGATCCAGCATGGGATGCTCCATGGGCTGCAGGGGCCCAGCTGCCTCACCATGGTCTTCACCACGGGCTGCAGTGGACTCAGCTCCTGCACCTGGAGCACTTTCTCCCCTTAGTTCTTCAGTGATCCTGGTGCCTGCAGAGTTTTCTTCTCACAAAGTCTCACTCCTCTCTCTGGCTGCTGTTGCACAGGGGTTTTATTTTTCCCTTCCTCACTGTGTTCTCCCACAGGCACTACCACCTTTGCTGATGGGCTCAGCGATGGCCAGCAGCAGGTCCATCCTGGAGCTGCCTGGCATTAGCTCTTTTGGATACAGTGGGAAGCTTCCAGAAGCTTCTCACAGAAGCCACCCCTGAAATTGCATATTACCAAAACCTGGCCACACAAACAAAACCACACACCCCTTGCTGACACCCTCTGTCTCTGCTAAGCCAGGAAGATTAAAAAAGAGAGAGACAATAACTAGGTCAGGCCATGCAGCAGAGCTTATAGGTCTTGCTGTTGGATGAAAGCAGTTGGCATTATCTGAAACTAGACATTTGTTAACCTAATAACAGCTGCCTTTTTTCACAATATGAGTCTTCTTGCATCTTTCATGCAGTTCTCTCATGGGAGCACCTACCTCCCAATTTAATAACTTCTGGTTATTTAACATTTGGAATGATTTATGAATCTGTATAATAGAATGTAAATTTATTATAATAATGGCCAAATAAAGCTGATAGTTAAAGAGGGAAAATAGTGACTGTTCTGTACTTTTAAAATGGACTTTTTTATTGTTTAGTGTGTCACAGCCCTGCAGTGTTCACAAAGTTTCATCACTGATCCTGGCACAGAATGCTGATTACATTGCAACAATATCAAGGAAATGCATAGAAGAAAAAGAATGAATTTTTAAATGTTTCAGCTATATTGTTTTAGTTGAAATTTGATATAATCAGTTTGCAAATAAACTTTCTAGGTGTGAAGATAGAAACAGAAGCTATTTTCTTGTGAGTGAAAATGGACTTTGCCAAGTGTTAAATCTCATAGATGCAGTGGTTGCCTGTTCCTTATTCTTAGCCTGCTTGACCTCAGTATATTTTTCACTCCCTTTCCAATGGACCACGCTTCTGGACTGTCTTAAGGAATGTAACATATTTTGTAGTTCTTCCCCTATTTTAATTGCTATCTCATGATGTACTGGTGGCAATCTTCTGTCCTTTCCTCATTCTCATTCTTAAAGAATATTTTAGTTCTTTCACTTTATTACTTTTTTTTTTCTGTCCTCATTGCTTCTAATGCCTTACTACAGATATCAAATTGAGATATCACTGTAAAATGCACTTAAAGCAAGCTCTCCCTCATTTCACCTGCTTTAGTCTTGTATCTTGTTTCCTTGTCTGAGCTGTTCTCTAAGCCATATGTTAGCCCCATGCTATAGCAATCTATTTTCAGCTTTAAAACTTATGGTCTTTGTTTCTTGTCTTGCCAGGCCTAAAAAAATGAGGGTTTTACTTCCCATCAACCACTTTTATTTAGTTTGGCTTTTGCAGCAACCATCTTTAGACATTGTCTTTATTCTTGAGTGCTACTAAAGCCTTTATTCATGTTTCAGTTATTCTAGGGCATTCTGAAAGGTAAACATGTAATTAAATGTCATTTAACATCATCTAAAATAATTTCCAAAGTATTTCTAATAATTTCTATTTTTACAAAGTGAAAAACAAAAAATTAATATCTAATTTCATTTTTTAAGAGGATAAAACTATAAAGTGTAACAAAAAGCCCCAAAACTTGATAATGCAATGAGTATAGTTAAAAGACAGCATTTTATTCCCTTATTTATCATGTCCATACTTAGAGAACATAGGTTGCTACATCTTGCTGTTCACTCAGTAGAGTTAGGTATGAGATTTGTACAAACATCCCTTTGTTATTTTTCTTCACTGGGCTTTGTCTCTTTAGAGACTATGATCTTCTTTAGGAAGTAGCTGTTTGGTCTTTTGTAACCAAAAATGCTCCATACAATGCTGGCCCTACCATAAATAAATAAGTTTCATGAAAGGCCTCAGAGACTTTCAGCCTGCCCCATAATGAATGATGATCAGACAGGGACAGAACATACATTAGATGCTATGTAAATCTCAGCTGAACTCCAAATGCAGGGCATGGGCAGAATTTGGACCTTTGTTGAGAAGCACATATGTAAAAGATTAACTATGTGACAGAGCAGTTTGAAAAGATTAGGAATCATTAGAGGTTATATGGAAACAACCTGTCATGGTTTAACCTGGCAGGTAGAAAAACACCACACAGCTGTTTTCTCACTCTCCTGACAGCGGGATGAGGGACAGAATCAGAAAAAAAAAAAAAAAAAGATTAAACCCATAGTTTGAGATAAAGTCAGCTTGAAAGGACAGGAAAGGGAAGAAAAAATCATGATAATAAGAATGATAATGATAAGGAGTACACAAAACTAATGATGCCCAATGCAATTGCTCGCCACCCACTGAGTGATGCCCAGCCTGCCTACAAACAGCAGATTGCCTCCCTCCCAGCCAGCTCCCCTAATTTTTATTGTTCATCATGGTGTCCCCCAGTTTGGGATAAACCTTTGGTCAATTGGGGTCAGCTGTCTCAGCTCCATCCCCTCAAGAAGTTGTGCACTCCCAGTCTGCCTACTGGTGTGGTGGAGTGAGGAGCAGAAAAGGCCTTGACTTTGTGTAACCCCTGCTCAGCAACAACTAAAATATCTGTGTGTTACCAACAGTGTTCTCATCCAAAATCCAAACCACAGCACTGCACCAGCTACTAGGAGAAAAAATTGACTCTACCCCAGCAGAAACCAGGACCAAAACAAAAGCGTAATAAGATATTTAAGAAACACAGATAGGAAAATAATTGACTCATACAGTCTGTGATAGATGTCAGAACTTAATTATTGATAAAATGGATTAACAACTGAGTATAAAAACAGGAGAAGGGTTTGATTTAAAAATGAAAGACCTAGAAAAAGAGAGATCATACCTAAAACTACAGAGAACCATTAATTTCCCCCCTTTCTGAGCTCCAATATTAAAATCCTGTCCTGTAGGCATTTTTTAATTTTAATTTTTCTGTTCATTTGGTATTTCTGACTTTTTGTTGTTCTTTTTCGCCCCTCATCTCTGGTCACTTGCTGGTTTTACCTGCCTGAAACATCTGCAGGGGAAACCACAGTGCTACCACACACTTGGCCCAGGAAACATAGTCCAGGCTCACTGAGGTTCTCTGGGTTAGAGCCAGGGTGAGAGAGAGCCATGACTAGCAGTAGGGAATGGCAGGATACCCCACTTGCTTTGGTATTTGTTTGTGCAGTGGAGGTGATGGCAAGTCCTTTAGACCTGTTAGAATTTGGTTAGTAAAGTTGGGAGACAGTTAACTGGAACTGAACTTTCTTCTTAAGGTTTTGTTGTGGTTTTTTTCTTAAACTAAATTTTGTTTCCTATTCCAACATTACACTTGAGACCATTATACAAAACCTCCTCTTTACATAGTTTTTGCTGCTCTAATTAATTCTCTTCTTTTCTTCTGTAGTTTCCCATCTCTCCTCCATTCTGAAACTAGATCAAATAATAGAGGCAGACTTCCAACTTTGTTGTTTGATGTGCTTTTATCACAAAATGAAGCAAAAAAAAAAAGTGTGACTTTCTTATTATGATACTGTTGGTTTCAAAAAGGAGGTCTTGAAAAAAAAAAAAAAAAAAAAAAGAGCTTTTAAGATACCAATCAGCCATGTGATAAAACCTCTCACTCTCCAACATGTGCCAAATCTTAGAAACGCACCTGTTGTTGTTATAGTTTTAAGAATTCAGAGATGAAGGGTATAAAGTAACTCAGTCACCAAGCAGTCTGCAGGATAATCCACTAATCCAGTCAGATGAAAGGAAATGCAGATTTTATGCCCTCTTGAGAGTGGCAGCTTGTCAAAAAATAGATCCTTCTGCTCAGTCTGCCAAAAAAAAAAAAAGAGAGAAAAGTGAGAGAGAAAAGGTCTCTATCTCAGAGACACAAACACACATACATGGTCACAATGAGAATTTCTGTGCTGCAGCAGTACATAAATCAACACCCCTGGTAGAAATCAATGCCAAAACATATGGCATTGATATGTACACCTATTTCATTTATGATGAGAAAGAAAGTATATTTGGGGCAGGAAGTAATTCTGCTTGCACTTTAAAATATGAGGACAGAAATATCCAGGGTAATTAACAGATAAAAATCAGAAGAGGAACATATTCTGTTATGCAAAATAAACATTTTCTTCACAACATACACTAGAAATCAAAATTGCAGGATACAATTGTTCTAGAAGAGTTTTAAGGTATCTTACTCAAATAACAATCATGGTCAATACACAAAACTTGCATGTTCCAGGAGTTTTGGAGGTCAGATTCTGCTGCCTTTATGCACGTTAAATGCTACACTTGCAATTAATATGTGTCAATAATAAGAGACTAAGACAAATTTGGATTTGAATTTTGCAGCATAGTCATACATTTTCATGTGAACCCCTCATGTATATTAGAGATTCTTTTTTAGTGGAGAAAGTGACAATAGAACACAGGAAAGCAAACCTGTGTGATCATCCACATTTCTTCAGCTGCCTTGCATTTAATCTATCTTTTATCCTTTATGTTTGCAGAGTGCAGAAGGGGAAGGTGAGGATGGAAAAGCATATCAGGCAAAATGTGGATAGAGTCAGCAGTACAAGAAAAAAATGCATTCTGTCCTCTACTGTGCAAAGCAAGCATAATAGCTGACAGGAAGAAGTTGGCACTTCTGGAAGGGAAAAAATAACCAAGAAAAAAAAATCTGAAAAAGAATAGATATTGCTTTCCATTGCATGGCATAAATGATGATTAACTTTGATTTGAACACATTATGTAAATACATTTGCCTGGTCTGTAATTTGCATCCTGTAGGTCTTCATTATATATTTTAAACTGAGTACTGTCCGTTCTCTGAGACAATGTATGTCATGATCACAACTAAATGGTGACAAATATTTAAATATACAAGTATTAATTTAGTTCAAAAGCACAGTAAATTAAACAAATTCTTTTGACCTTTCAATGCTAAATTAGTGAATAGACTTGTACTAGTACTGCTAGTGTTCCTGCATTCAATGGATGCAACTATGTATGTATGTATAACTGCATACTGTTTGCAAGACCTTTTTATGAAATACATTGAAAATCTGACCAATCTACCTTTAGAGGGAACTCTCATCTGCTGGGGAAGAAGTGTCATCATTCACAACATGGATACTGCTTTTAGAAGATGAGATGCTAGAAACAAGGTGTTAGAAAGCACCTTCACCTTCACTTGGGAAGAGGGGGTGATAGGAATAGGAAAGCATTACCTGCACTTGAGAGAGGGAGAGGGGCTTTTCACTGTCACAGGGAGACACGTGGAAGGCAGGCAGTGCACATATTACAGCCATGTACTAGAATCCAGGATGCTTTTACCTCCCTGTTAAACCTCTTCTTATGCTGCCTTGCAATAGAATTGGTGCTTCTGAATTGCCAAGGAAGCACCACAACTTCTCCCTGGCTCCTTATCCTGTATGTAGCTTGGTTGACCTTCAGCTTCTGTTGCTCTTGGGAGCAGCAGAGGACTTGACCAGGTAAGGACAGACAGGGAGGATCCCTGGCTTCCTGGAGGGAAATGAGTGTGGCCACAGCTGCTCTACTTGCCCGCTGGTCACAGTGGGGCTGGATAGCAATGGCTGTGTAGTACTGAAAGAGATTTCATGCTCTGCAAACCCTCTAGGCAAAATCTCTTTCCTTAAATGCTGTGTTAAGCGAGAAGGTTTGATATGGTATGAAATACCCACCGTAAAGATAATTATGAGAGTCTTGTGAAAAAGAGAGGTCACAGAACACTTATTCCTTAGTCTTTTCTATGGGCTTTTTAAGGCATTTCAGAAGAACAAAGTGTTAAGAATAGATTTCAAACAGAACAGTGAGATGGCTTTTTGTATATTTATGAAGAGAAAAAGGCACAAGGTGGGGACAGTAAGAAGGCTCTACAATCCCAGAGTATTAGTATTTGATGTTAATATTCATCCTATTATGCAGAAATGCAAAATTAGACTTAAATTCTTAGTTAAGAATGCTCTGAGGCTTCTAAAAAGATAGTGAAATTAAAATCAGTAAGATAAAGATGATACATAGCTACAACACATTTTAATGATTATTTATGAAAACTGCAGTACAGGTCCAATAATAATTGAACCAAATATAATTTCTGAGAATACCAGTTAAGCCATTCATAATACATATGGACACAATGACTTAATTTGGCTGTTGTGTACCTCACTTGCATCCCTCCTGCCAGTGAGGTGGGTAAAATGATGTGCTATAATATTCAGTTCCTCTTCATGCATTCTTTGCCTTGAAATTAATGGTAATGATAATGAAAAAAGGTTTCTGAACAAACCCAGTATTCATAAGGACTCAGTAGAGGTACAAACATCCCTCTCACTTCAGGGTTTTCTATTCTACCATAACATTCCTGTTACATCTATTACATAGAAAAACATGTGCAAAGGTAAAAGAGATGGAGCACTAGGTTTTTGCAGATGCTGAGGAATAGGAAGCACCTTCCTTTTTTGAAAGTATCTGAAGGAGACTTGGATGTCAACGCTTTTTTTGCTTAAGGAAATTTGAGTTCACCTCTATTCCGGGAATAAAGTCATCAAATTATAGCCTGTACCTGAATCTGGGAATGCAATTCTCTCCTATTGCTAGTGCTGTAGGTTAAGTCTGAGGAGTCAAAATACCATTTTTCAGGTGTTCTTCAGTGAGTTGCTCTCAGTCTATCCTGTTGAAGAAAATTCACCTTGTGTAGTACTCTGAAATATTTATTGCGAGTAATTCTGTGGCCTGGTTAGGACATTAAAAAAAAAAAAAAAGAGACCTACTTTCTGCTTGGTTCATATGAACAACGAATGTCCTTGCATAATTAATACTTAATTTACCACTCTCACCTAAGAAGTGAGTGATCTTAAATCTCTCCCCTATTTTAGTGCATGCTTAATTAGGAATGCAAAGTGAAATTTCGCTGGTAAACAAGAATTAAAGCTTCTTCTCTTTGAACCAGTGTTTTGGACTATCTTTCTGAAGGGTTCTACCAGTTCAGATGGGTCAAAGGTGCAAACCAAAGCAAGATATCTGACTTTTAGTGGGCTCTATTTTCTTCAGCATTAAGAGATTATTTTCACTAGGATTTTGTCTTTAGATCCGAAGTGCATTTTTCAGGTTACTCTCCCAGTCACCTCTAGTTCCTGTACATTGATTCACACCAAAATACAAAGCCTGTGATCTTGCTGCACAGAGGAAGTCAGTTCAGGGGGTCAGAACCACATTAGTCTGAAATAGCAACTCCTGAAAGTCATATAGTATAAATGCAAAGCTCTAATTGCTTTTTCTCTCTACAAATTTGCAGTGGCTGGACTGCACTTCTTCCTAATGAAGACATAGCCTTAACTTCACCTTTGCTGCAAGAGTGATTTTCTTTTTCGTTGGCTTCAGCCTACATATGAATCATTTAGAAGGGACCAAGCCCACAATTTCTGACATTTCCACTGGTTGTAAGAATGAAAAGACTGGATTTATTTTATTTATGTAGCTTTTGCTACATTTGCAGATTTGATTTGCCCCATAAAAAATTTCCATGGATATTTGCAGCCTCAGTTGAATTACAATTTTATGCACAAACATTTGCACCTGTAATACATTTTAGGAACAAAAATCAAGAAACTCTCTCGACTGACACTAATTTTCAGTATAAAGAGTATGATGTGCAGGACCAATGGGCTTTTTTTGCTAAGGGGGTAGGAAAATGGACAATGCAGGGTTTAAACTTCTTTAGAGAATGCAGTCTTTTCTTAACAAATTCCTAGATATTATCTTCTGGGGGATGCTTAACGATCACGAGCTGTTGACTAATCATAGACTGCCAAAAATATGGTTCTGAATTGTTTGCGCAATACAATTTCTCAGATAATTCTCTTCTAATGTGGAAGCATTTTCTGTCTTGATTATTGATAATAGCCACTAGCTGCTGGGTTTTCTATTAGCCATATTCCAACACGCTATATTATTTTTATTAACTGTACCACCACTACTGTGTTTTGAGGTTCAAGCTGTGGACTCCAGCCATCTCCAAAAAAAAAACGTGAAACTAAGTAAGTGAAGATTGAATGATTTACATGAGCTGCAAATGCACCATTCACCCAAATGCTGCAAGCAATTGATTTCAAAAGCTATTCTAACGAATGATATTCATTCTTCTAAAATGAACTAGAGTGGAACCTGCCAACTTCTTTCCAGAACAATCTTTGATATGAGATAACCTTGAACATGCAGAGGCTTTGAACAAGTAAGTTCAGAAAAGCACAGGGAGTATTAGTAGTAGTTTGAAACATGAGTGCGCAGATATGTCTTTATGGAAAATTAATGCAAATTATTTCTGGATTTTTTTACTTCATTCTATTCCAAGATATTAACTATTTTAATATTGTCTTCTTGCTGAATTACAAACAGGACTCATTTTTGCTGATTATTTATTTCTTTGGCGCCTACTTGTAGCACAGCTGAGCTTTATTTTAAGCAATCTTTTTTACTTCTTCAAATCTCACAAACAGTGCACTCTTCTGCATGATCAGAATAGATTTAATTGTACTTTATTGGGGCTGGTATTGAGTAAAAGTAAATTTAAGTGAAAAAAGAGGGAGGACTAGAGTAAAAGATTTGCCAAATTGCACCGTAAAGGAAAACCATACACTGGGTTAACGGAATGCATTTTCAATTTTCATTTTCATCCATTCAGACTAGTGAAATTGTGGAATATTCCCTGAAGCTTCCTTCTTGCCAAATACTGTGTATATGTGTAGTCTCACAGACTGATACAGTAGCCAGTTGATTCTGATTACACAGGTTGCATTTTGAATGCACATAAAATAAATGCATTTTTAGTTGCTTATTCATAAGGTTGAATATTGTGATCAGTGTTCACAATATAAAATATCTCCTGATAACATAAAATACTTTTTTATGCTGCTGCATTTAAGTCCTTTGTAACCTTTACAGATAAACCACACATAAACATCACATTTATCCAAGTTCAGGTGATATACTAAAATCCTTTCTACTGATCCCGGCAACTGTTTCTGTGTTATTATATTGAAGGAGCTCCATGGGTTTTTATGTGAATATAGTGACAATATTGCTAAAGAGAGGAATGGTCCAGTTCTTAATGGGCAATGAAAGTGAAGTCATGGGCCATCATAACCAGGGAACCAGATTACAGTCCCTTAAAATAATTTATAGGAATGAAAGACTTCGATTTTACAAGGTATTGAATGTCTTAAATGTTTGTTTCCAAGATGTGCATATTTCAAAAAAATCACTTAAAATTCTGGGACATGTGCATGTAGCTATGACATAATCAAACTTCTCCCCTGTGAGTGAAACTTGTCTGTTATTCTCTTGTCTATCTTGTATTTATGCCTTTTTCGCAAATGCCTCTATATTTTGCCCTTATTAATTCATGAATGTGTAAGTCCTTTTATTCACATGTGCTTGGATGACAGTGTGTGTATAACCCTTGTTAGAAAAGAGCCGGCAGAGAACACAGAATACTTGTCAGATTTCTGTGGTGATGCACCTGAAAACAGAGATTCTCCTACTAGAAGTGTCCATGCTGTTTCATGAAGAGTTGAAACATCTCCAGGAGGTTATTTTGCATTTGTGCTAGTAATTAAAGTTGTTGGTTTTGAGAGAAATTTTAATATCAGTTTCAGATAAAGAAATGTACCAGCTGTCCTCAGTATCCATTTCTGTGAAGTTTTAAAAAAATTCTGATGGGGAAAAAATGAGATCTACAAAAAAAGGGCAATGGCCAAACCACAAAAACGAGACATAAAAATAACAGTGCCCCCCACCCTCGTTTTTTGTGAAGTCTTACAACAGTTCAGAAAATCATTTTAGTGCATTTCAAAATGTCATCATAAGATTGATAGAAGGTTGTAAGATGGCAATGAAAATAAACAAGATCCAAAGAGTTCAGCATCAGGGAATAGGGATATACTACCTGATGCTGGCCACAAAGGAAAAGTACATCAAGGATAGAAGGAAGCTTAGACAGAGGAGGCTGTTGAAGATTATATTATTCTGGCTTCCTTGAAGAGCTCTCTAGAGAATCTCAGTAGATTTACTGGGTTCAGTAACATGGCTTCTTGGTGGCTGGTAGGGAAAAATTATTGTCAAAGAGATTCTGGTTTTATTGTGTGAGAATGTTTGCAGCTAGCTGGACACATGGTGTTTGCCCTCAAGAGTTTTCATTGTGAGTGAAAAATCACATCTAAAAAAGTTATGGATGCCTTTGAAAATCATTTCTTGTCTCTAAGACTGCCATCTGTATGGATTTTACCTTTCACAAAGGCTTTGGGGGTGATGTGTGACCACAGCAGTGCATCAGGCACAAACAAGTTTTCCTACAGTTCAAGTGTTTTAAAGGGCTCTTACTATGTTATAGCCCACTGTTTGCAGCCAGATGCTGGATTAATTTTAGGCCTTTTAGCTGATGTCCTTGAAATTAATAGGAATTTTGCCTAATTCTCATCTTTGAACCATGCTGTAAAAACATCCCTTAAAAGTTGTCAGAGCCTCAGGGACACACAGTTTCTGAAAGAAATGGCACTAGTAATAAAGCAATATAGAAAACATTTGAGAGTGTAGAGAACCGATTAAAACAGATTCTCTGGTTTGGATCTCAGTAGGCACAATACAGTACATTTTATGACTGAAGATAATTACAGGATATTTTTTGATTAAGTTTGCAATTTTCACATCAAATCAAAAAGAAATATCTTGAATTGTTTCTTCTTCAGGCTGACTTTCCTTTGAAGTTGTGTTTTCTTTAGCATTAATAAAAAAGACATTGAGTGAAAGAGGCTTGTGCTAACTTGCATTTCTGCAAAACATTTAGTTTCCAAATATAATATTTATTTTAAATAGAAGTTTTAAATATCAAATATTATGTTATTTCCTGTCATATGGTGTAAAAACTCATCTAAGCAATCCCAAAGGAGCGCAGAGACAACGGCAGATGGAGCAGCTCAGACATTGCTGTGTCCCAGCTCCCCACCCCAGGGAGTCATCAGCCCATCACAGCCCTGTCTCTGCAAGCCCAGAGGAGCACAGGCAGGGCAAGTGGGAAGGCAAACCAAGGGCTGTCTCAGGAAAGGCTCAGCCCCACTGTCCAGGTATGACCCTCATCACGATAGGCCAAGAGGAGCAGCTCCATATCCCCTTCCAGACCATGGACTTGCTGCCTAGAGGAGTTGGATGTGTTATGGGATGCTGGGGAAGAGCATTTTGGGGTTGCATACCATGGGATGTTTAGGGAAGAAACCAGAGGTGGAGAAGGGGATGGATTCAGGTGATTTGGAGAGGAATAGCTGTGATAAAATGAAGGTGCAAGGGGATGAACAGAGAGATGGAAGTGTGTAGACAGCAGCTTGTCTGGCCATGTCCCTGCAAGGGTTGTAGGGGATATCACCCTGTGGGGAATCACCCCACCACCGTGGGTGGGTGGTATCACCCTGGGCCAAGGGTGGATCCTTGTGCCAGCAGCTGGGCTGGACTGTGGGGGCCAGTGGCCAGAGAGCCCCCAGGGAGTGGATACCCCGTGCCAGCCCCAGGTGGGACCAGGCCAGACCCTATCTGGCTGCAGTGCAGCACTGGGAGCCTGTGCAGGTGTGCAAGTGAGTGTGTGGGTGCTGCTGGGGTCTCCTGGGGACATGGGAGTGTCAGTCAGCTCTGTACATGCTCACATGTGTCTGTGAGTGTAGGTCTGAGCACCAGCAAGCACAGTGGGGCTGTGGTTCCACTGGTTCACATGTCCAGGAACCAGGAACTGGGGAGGCTGGGATCCAGGGACAGTTACTGGGCAGATTGGGTGTCTGAGCCCAGCTGTGCATGGGAGCCACACTGCACCTGTGTGTAGGTGTGTACTCAGCTGTGAGGATGTGTATTCCCAGCTATGAACCTCCATCCTGTCAGACAGAGAGGGGAAACAGGATGAGGCTCTTGGTGCTGCCTGTGTTTGTGCAAGTTCTGTGGGTCTGTTGGGGTTAACTGATGTGGGCAAGTATATTTGCATGCTAGCACCACACATTCCATGTATGATTTCTCATTTTGTGTGATGATCAGGCAATGGATATCTCCTCAAGGTAACATCCACGCTTGGCAAGATAAACCAAAAGGTCTTCTGCATCTCCAGCCAGTGAGTCTTTAGGAATAGATCTTGAAATTATCAGAATGATGTCTGTCATGTTTCTTCCAGGACATGTGACTGCAACCCCAGAGAGACTTTTTTGGCAAGGAGCCACATTAGTACAACTTAGCTGACTGAAAAAATACAAAGGTGAATACAGCTAGGCTGGACTTCAAAGTACACAATTGCAGCTATGGGATCCCCCACTTGAACTAACAGATATGTTTGGCACAGATAATGCCCTAAACAGTTAAATCAGTAGTGGCAGGAGTAACTTAGAATCCTAGATGCCAAACTACTGTTTAATTTCATTTGGGATCCTTGAGATTCGCTGCATATTATAGCTTATTTTAATTTACTTCTTAATTTTCCAATGTTTGCTTTCAGTCTTGTGTAGGTTAAGAAAGACTCAAATTAAAATTCATAACAAAAACTGTCTATGACTTTGTGGTCTGAAATTTTTCTGATGGATACTGCCTTGACTTTAAACAATGTACTCTTTTCAAATTCCAGTTATTCAGGCTAAATGAGATGTCTTTGACAGCTGATTAAAATATGTAAGTATTATAATTTTTGCTGTTCACTATTGTGACGAGTGGTGTTAATGGACTTTTTTCCTCAATTAGTAAATTTTCATTGCAGTTTTGCAAAGCAAATGTAAATTAAAAGCCTAATATTAAAGCCCTGCAGGAAATCCCTTCAAGGGTATTAGGAAAAATAATAATTATAAATTTTAAAATAATAAAATATGATAATACATAATATAAATAAAATATGTAATAAACAATACTTAATTATAAATAATAATTTTTTATTAGTAATAAAAAAACCCCTTGTCATACAACAGCATAACCTTTTACTTAATTATCATTGGCTAACTACAGTGATAATTATCTTCATTTACACAATTTACACTATCTAAATGGATGCCTTAAGGCATATCAAATCACATGCCTAGTGAGCCCATCTTTGATGATCTGATAATACGTACTTCCTGTCCTTTAGGGAAATATATGCTAATACATATTTATCACATTTTGATTAAAGTAAATAGAACTCTATTTTCGTTACAAACACACCAACTCTGATATGTTACTTGAAACACTAGAACAAAGCAAAATTCAGGACATTGTGGTGCAATGATTTTTGGTAGACAGGCACTGCCAATCTCCAGTCACAGACATCTGCAAATGAACAAGCCAACAGAAAACCCGGTGACTGTCACTGCTTACCTTCCCTCCCATTGATCAGATTTGTGTTTTTGAAATTTTCCCATATCCTGGGTTCTGATGTGAGGAATACAAGAGGCTCAGAAAGCAGCTGTGCCATGTGAGCCTTCAAGGAGCCACAGTGGAGTACATGGGAAAGAACAAATGAAAAATAAGGTGCCAGGAAACCCAGTGGCTGGACACACAGAGGGACTACTCCTCTGTTATTGCCCTCAGGCTCAAAGAAAACAGAGCCATTGAAGTCAGTTGGCATGACAGGCTGCAACTGTAATTTATATTAAAAATACGTATTAACACAAATTACACCTTTGTCTTTATCTATTGCATTATCATATAACCTCATTTATGAAATTCTGAAGTCTTTTGATCCATTTTTTACATCGTGATGAATAAAGAAGAGTAATTTTTATTAAGACACAGGGGATTTCTCCTTCCCCTTCTGTTAAATAGAGGCCACTAGTGAAGCACTTCATACCACAGTGAAAGACATATAAATATAGATATAGCTATAGATACGTATATCTGTATCCCTGCACTTTTTTATCTGCAAGCATGCACATCTGGAAATCCTTCAAATCCAATCCCAGGGCTGGAGTCTGTCCAGAATCCAGGCACAGCCTCCATGTCTCCTGTCCCAAACTCTGCTTTCCTCCTCACTGGCTAGCAAGTTTGAAGATGAGACAGACTGCAGTGATCAGGTGCAAGACCTAGGCAAACGAGCAATAATCTTATATGCAAACAAATGGACTCTTACTCTGTCTTTTTCCACTCATTTCCTGCATTTGTTGCTCCCATGATCTGCTGTAAGGCTCCCCTTCCTCTGCCTTGGGCTCTATCTTTACAGTGTGCAATAAGCTTTGCACATTTTCACAATCCTTTTAAAACATCCCAGGACAAGTTTTACACACAACAATGTCCTCCTTGAGTATCCTGCAGTAGGGTTTGTTCTTTCCCATCAGAGCCTGTTTCCTTCTCATGAGGTATAAAGTTCTGGGTGACACTCACTTGTGTGGTGAGTTTCTTCAGTGGCCCATCAACCAGGAGCAGGAAGCTTAGGTCTTTGCCACTGTCTCCATTACCTGCTGCTTATTTCAGCTTGTGTGTGTGTGTTTGAGTAGTTTATTTTCCTGTTTCTTGTTTGCCTTTTACAGTGAATAGCACTTAAACAGATACTGTTATACACTACAGGTCCTTCTAACCTAGGTGTCCTTACAGATATCCTGAGGCTGTTCCTTAAACTTCATGCTCTACCAATCCAGAGCTACTAAGATTCATTAAGAATCAAGATTTTCTGTCTACACCCTCCTTTTCTTCTGGCAACTCATCCTTGGCCATCCATCTGCCCTGAATCCTTTTGCTAGCATCATACACACAGCACAGGTATGTCTTATCAAAGAGGTTGTGTTGGGCCATCAATCAGTAAATTCATCCTGAGGTTAGCTAAATGATCTGATGAACAAATACCACCACACAGCTCTGCTGTTTTGATTACATTTTGCTTTTCAGTGTCATGCAATTTTCTATCACCTGCTATATCTGTGACATGGTAATCAGGTTTTCAGTCTGCCTTAATAATGCCTGGTGCTGTGTGGCCGCTCTTACCCCAACAGTCTCAACAAAAAAGCAATATGGGGCAAGACAGTTAAGGGCAACGCTTCTAAACCATCCCTGTTTTGCACTGTGACTATTTATCACTCTGACAGTCCTGTAAGCTGAGATATGACTGAAGTTGGGACCTTCCTCTCCCTGCTTAGCTAGGACATTATTACGTTTCCAGCCATCAGAAATTCCCAGAGAGCCTTGAGTTGGTAGCAACACCTATTGCCTCAGTGAAGTATTTGAGGCCCATGCTTGACTGCTCATGGAAAACATCAGCCCTTCCGGTAAATATAAATCTGCTATTCTGCTGTCAACATTCAGTATGTTTGATGACAGTCAGTTCTTTCCTCCTAAAGACTCCATAAATTGGTGTCAGGAACAATTTGAAGAACAAAATAGTTCCTAACCTGCATTGCAAGTGTTTGGTAGCTCTACCAGCATCTGTATAAAAGTCCTGTCTATAGTCCTATGTCCCATCCCACGCTGCCCATGCCCAGTCTTTTAGGATTTTCTCCTGATACCTGACAAGTAAATATGGTTTAGGCAGCCCCAGGTGAGTGCAATATCTTGACTCAGAAAATGCAGCCACTGCTCTGTCCCCTGACATGATTCCAGCCAAACCTCTACTAGCAAACTAAGTGGGATTGACTTTAGCAAAATCAACATCTATACTTATGTAACTCTGTTGTCTGTTTACTGACTGCTTATTTATTTTTTCCTATGGAAATGGAGGAGCTAAAAAAGGGATTTTGATTTTTTCTGTAAAGTGTTGTGGTGACTTGTTTCAATGTATAATTAGAAATAATAACCTCTAGGAAGTTACTTTTAGGACAAAGTAAATGTCAAAATTGTAAGTGCATATATAATATTGTAAAAAAACCTCACCAGATATATCTACTAGAGCACAGTATCATTGCTGTCTCACACTGTTTTCTTATAATACAGTATTTACTTATTTACTATCCTTAGCTACATAATTCCCTTGCCAGAGAAGAATGATGATATTAGCTTTTACTAAGATATATAGAAATGCACACAGCACCTCAGGATAGTGCACAAGACTAATGAATAACAATCACTAATATACTCNAAAAAGAAAAAAAAAGAAAAATTTGCACAAAGTAAATATAGAGTCATGGAAAGAAAGGAGAATAGAAATAAACAAGAGTAATGATTTAAAGAATCTGAAAGACCACACAAAGAGTAAGACTCACGTAAGTAGAAACAATTTTGGTGAGGGTTTATTTTTTAGGAAATGATTGAGTTTAGCAGAAAAAAGTGATAATTAGAAGACAAAGACATTTCAGATTTTATAAAAATGTTTTGTAATTAAATAAATTTCTTGTCTTAAAAAAAAGTAATTTAAAACTTTCTTACCTCTATGGACCAATAAATTGTCAATCATGCTGACTATATCTTCCTTCTCAACTCAAGAACTAGTGCCAGCCTATGCTCATGACATTGACTTGGGGGAAGATATAAATTCTTGGTCAGAATAGGATCATATGATTTAATTTTGGGCATCTCTGACAAATCTTAACCCTCTAATCCTTTCTGGGTTAGTGCTTTCTCATTCTCTTCCCCCACTTCCTCATTCCCGGTACTTTTGTCATGTAAAAATTAAAAAACCCCACAACATCTGTCTACATATTAAGATACTCTTAATGTGGAATAGTGCTAAAATAAATATTTCTCTGTATTTCTTTCTAAGTAATCCATGCTTGCCTAGGCAGGAAAAAGGTACCCAGTCAGGGAGAGAGTCCAAGTAGGCCTTTTCCTGCTGAAGATTCATTACATAATTTTCCTTCACACCCCTATGTCTAGAGAGAAAAATGATTGATTATTTGCCTGATTTTCAGTGATCAGTTTCTTATCTGTTTGTCCGCTGGTTTACATGTTGGTTGTGAGCAAGTGATGAATACATCGCCAGATATGTGTTTTATGTACTACTGCGAAAGGTCAGGTCATAAAAGCCTGAAGCTAGCATGAACAATATAGAAAGAGGATCATTATTCATAATTTCAAAGCCTTTTTTCTTTCCAGAAAATTGTCTAGTATTTTTTATTTCCTAGATTCTTATGAGGTTGTAGTCCGAAGTATCTTCCTAGATGTTTCTGAGCATCTTTCTCCTGATGTCTGGTTTGTACATGCCTTCAGCTTTCTTAAAAAAGCAGACATTGTCATTTAAATTCAGTTCATTTCTCATCTAGACCTGATGAGACTTCTCTTCATAATCTAGGTGTATGAAAGACAAGGAAGGTCTTTCACAGCTCAGGAACTGCATCACAGCACCTCTGTTATTTAAGCTTTCTGTTCCACAAGGAGCCTTTGCATTTTTTATTTAATATTTGCTGTGAATTAAGGTTAGTGTATATTCTACTATTACAGTTAGCTATGAAAATCACCATACTCTGAAAATGGTGAGCAGAATTGGGACAGCAAAAGCTACAAAAAGTCAAATACCGTATCAGCTGTGTATAAACATCTGTATCTTACTGCAGTCCAAGAGAACGGTTTATGCTTACACAAATTTTTTAGATTATTGAGACCTATCAGTTTATTCTTTTCTATTTAGAAAAAAAATTCTCATAACATCAAAGAGAGAATGTCTTTGGTTTTTTTTCCTCACTCATTGTAAGACAATGTATGGCTGAGCATCATCCACCAGACTTTTGATTCTCTCACTCTTTTCAGATGTGTACTGTGTCAGTCATTCACTTACTCTCTGCAGGTTGTATGTGAGCTACCTTGATGACTCTCTACAGTCTCCCTCTCAGATCCCCAGCCAGTTATATTGATTTCCTTACTGTGTAGAGTGTTGCTACCATCACTGTACCCATGGAGCATTGCTTAGCTCTTCTTTTGACTCTGCTTCTCATCACTGATCTTTCAAAGATGGTGGTGCAAGTGTTTAAACTTTTTTTCACTGAAAGGTAGTGTCTTTCTTTTCATGGTGTATATGTTGGTATTTCCTCATGCTGCCTTTATGGTCTTTACTGTAAAAGAAAAATAACTTCAAATTGGAAATAGATTCACAGAAATTAAAAGGTAGCTGAAATAATAATACTTCTGAAGTTCATAAAAATAACAAGCTCTATAGCCTCTGTGTCAAGAACCAGGACATACGAAAATTGAATTAGTCTGCCTTTAAACCAAGTGTTTAGTCAAGCAACTAAAAAAATATGTGAACTAGGTTGGGTCCAGAATGTAATAGAATGTGAAATACTTTGTGAATAGCACATTTCTGTGGCTTTATTTCTTCTCTTAGTGAAAGCTCAGCATGGCACTTTTGGAAACTTTTACCCAGTGTGCTTTAGGTATCTCCTGCTGAATAGAAGAGCATGTGAACAGACAACAGAAGATTGCAGAGGCCACCTGTACACCATGTGATATTATAGCTCATACTCCAAATGAGGTTTCTCTGATGGAGAGTGCCTGTCACGGCTAAAGACTTCTCTTTCTCTATAGCATGCCTAGACACAATTCACAGTACTCCAGGACCC
>VZTR01000069.1:12761-31488 GCA_013400775.1 Chaetops frenatus | reverse complement strand
ATATAATAATCAATGCTTACATAAAACTCATGTGTGTAAAAAGTTTGACATCTTAATCTATACTTAAAACTACTGGCAGCCAAACTCAAAATGTTTAGAATTTAAAATTTCTGTAATAATTTTACTGGTGGTATCAGAGTATTACAAATTTTCTTTCATTTTTTGTGCAAAATTCCTATATACTCTTCTAAAATAGACCAGGTCATTCATCTACAGCAGAAAGATTTGAGCACATGCTTAATTCTGAGCGTGTAACATCAAGGTGTTTAGTTGCAGACTTTTATATCTTAAGCAAATACATTCTCTAAACATACATGTAAGCACTTTTTCTGTCTCAGGATCAGAATGCAAAAATGTCCATGTGCAAATCCATTAAAATAAGCATCCAACATCAGCTAAACTCCTGTGTTGAGTTATTGCCTTTCAGTCTGGTTACCTACTTTTTACCAGTCGCCTTTAGAATTCAATCTCTACTTCACCTCTCATAACTTCACTGAACCATATTCTTGTTGGAATCCAAGGCACAGAAAGTCTTCAAGGCCTTGTGACTGCTCACTCTGAGTTTGAAATGTGTGCTGGATTTGATCTGAGGCTGTGGAAAAGGCTTCCAAATTTAAGGAACTATAACAAGGATGTAGGTCTGTAGTTTAAAAAGAGGTGTGTTAAGTTAGACAGTGGAAGGTTTTGGAGTTTGAAGTTTAGCTAGAGAAGTAGTTATAGAATAAAGTAAGAAGTTTAAAATGCGGTAATATCAAATAGTGTGTCAGTACATGATTGGCTGAAAAAGTCCTCAGCCTGACAGAGATGTAACACAGGTANTGACCATTTTTGCGTTATGACGGACCTTTGCATTCCTCTGTGAAGGTGTTCTCATGACTTCATGAGATTGTAGCAATAAATCACCCTTTAAATCATATAAAAGTGATCCTGTCTCTTCTCAACCATCCCGAGTTCTTTAGAATTCAATCTCTACTTCATCTCTCATAACTTCATTGAGCCATATACTCTGTTTATATTTTGATTATTCTACCACTAAAAGGATCAGATTTTCTACACCATATGAGGTGGAACACAAGTTGCTTAAAAAAAACCCCCAAATAATTGATACTTTGTGATTTTTATTTTTTAAAATATCTTTTAAAATAATCATTATCAGGACGTGATTCTCTACTTCACTGTTTGCAGGGAAAATGTAGGCATGTGTATTTGGGGCTTAATTAGGATTGTCACAGAACTCTGAACTTCAAAACACAAGAACATTAGAGTCAATCTAAGTTTACAGCCTAATATCCAGCTGAAACCACCATACAATGGTTTTGTGATATGACTTTCATCTTACATATTTAAATGCTAAGTAGAAGTTCTTTCAGAAAACACTAATAAAATTAATTTTGCACAATATCGGGTCAATTACAGATACATATCCATTACCATTCAGTGTCAAAATCTTGTACATATTACAGGAATATTAGATACAGGAACTCAGATACTAAAATGGAAGGTTTAAACCTCACAGGCATGTTACCTGCCCATAAGAATGTTTGTCACATCCTGCTCTTTCCCCTTAAATTCTTCAGTCACAAAGACAATCCTCTAGGAGCACTCATGTAGAAGCAGATGTTTTGTATATACAAAAACTGTTTAGGTATACAAGTAACATGATAACTTGTCTAGAAGGTACTGGGACTGGTGAAATTTGAAGTTTCTAGAGAGTTTAGTCCACAGTCTTATCAGCCAGTGTAAAATTCTGTTTTCCACATAAATAATCCTCTTCACTGTACGAATGTCCCCTGTACCAGAGCAATTGTGCTTATCTCGGAGATTTTGCTTGCTGTGTTAGATAGCCTTGGCCAGGTCATGGAGAGCTCGTATGATAAGAACAAAGACCTTGAATTGATTTGATAATCTCTGAGGAGACAAAATAACACAGAAAGGATAAACTTGGTAATGTTTGTGATTGCTTATGCTGTGGAGGAAAGGTGCTGGAGTATTTTACACTGGTTGGAATTCTGTAAGTGTTAAAGATGTTATGTGCACATATAGGGAGTTACAGTACTCCAGATGAAAAATGGCATGTGTGAGTCAGCAAAGCCAGGTTATTTTCTGATCAGATAAAATAATAAAACTAAAGGCAGTACTGCAAGAAAAGATTAGCATAAATGCATCACTGGTTCTAGGATTAATGAAGGTTTCTGGTTACCTCAATTAGGATTAACTCCACATATTGTGGTTGACGGTAGCTGGCCATCAGTTGCCCACCAAAGTGCTCTGCTACTCCCCTTCTAAACAGGATTGGTGAAAAATACAATGAAAAGCTTGTGGGTTGAGATAACGACAGAGACATCACCCTCCAAATACCATAGCAGGCATAACAGACTCAGTTTAAGAGAATCAGCTTAATTTTTTAACAGTTAATAACAGCGTAGGATAATGGGAGAAAAAGAACAAATATAGAAACACGTCACACCCACACCTCCCTTCTTCCTGGGCTCAACTTCACCCCCAAATTCTCTATATCCTCCCTGCCAGCAGTACTGGGGGATAGAGGATGGGGGTTACAGTCAGTTAATAAGTCTTTGCTGCTTCTTTCTCCTCATGTTCTTTGCCTACTCCAGCATGGGGTCTCACTCATGGGATATGTATGGTTCTTCATGAACTTCTCTATGGGTATTTTCCTCAAGAAAGGTTCCAGCATAGGCCCCTCCCTCAAGATGCAGTCCTTCAGGAGCAGAATCCCCAGGGGATCACCAGTCCTGTCCCCAAAACCTGCTCCTAGCAAACACCGTTCTGCAGGCTGCAGTTTCCTGCCAGGACCCTACTCCAGCACTGGATTTCCAAAGACTGCAGTTTCAGCGTGGTTGTCTTCATTATGGGTTGCAGAGGAACCTCTACCCCACTGTCACCTCCTCCCTCTTCTTCACCTTGGACCTTGGTGTCTGGAAAGTTATTTCTCACATATAACCCTCTCTCCTCTCTCTCAGCTGATGTTGCACAGCCGTTTGTGCCATTGCTTAAATAAACAAAATACTGCTTTTTCTACAACTTTTCTACAACTCTTCAAAATGTCCTCTACTATGTTTTCAATCATCCTTACTTCTCTTCAGCTTCAACCAATAGACTGCTCTCATTCCAGCACTAGACATCCTGATTGTAGCTGTTTGGTCATATGTCATAAGTATAATCCTGGTATTTCTGTATACTCATGTCAAAGTTTGCTTTTTTTTTTTTTTGTCCCATGGAAATACCCTGTGAAAAAAATCCAGAATTAATGACTCTGTATTACCTTTTTTTTTGTTTTTCCCAACACCTAAAATTTCTTCTGTTGTTTCCATAGTTTCAGGAAAGCTCTTCTTGGATGCTAATGTTCAACTCTGTAATAATGTCTTTGTGAGCAGGCTGTTATTTACTAGTTGTGTACACTGCACCTAGCACAACAGGGAGCCCATGTTTGAAACATTCAGACACTTCAGTAATAAAAATTATAAATAACAAAAAAGCAGGGTGAACAGTATTGAGTTCGACAGATTTATGAGGGAACAGGTGAAAAAAGCACAGATGAAATCAGAACTGGATGTTCATGAAATACCACTTCATGGTAGTATTGCATGAATATTACACAACTGTTTTTTAATGGTTAATGGGCTTGCAATATGGAGGAGACAAGATGACCTATATTTAAGACTTTGTTTTTTTATTAGGAAAAAAATTGAATATTTGGATTTGCTAAAGAATTCCAGAGAGATCTTGTCTCTCTTCAATATTCTCCTCCTTATGCTGTATTTTTCCCAAACCACAGAAGTCAAATATTCAAGGAAAGATGTTTCAGCATGGTAAAAGGTAAGAGCAAAGTGATGTGTCTGTACTCACCATGCCTTTCACAGTCTAATAAATTTAGTTCCAGAAGTTTTCTACTCCTTTCATTTCTTCAGCAAAAAACATGGTGTAGAGCTATGCACTTCTGCCTGAAACAGTAATAAAGGTATGTAATGAAGTGCAAATGTCATGTCTCTTCTCAGTGCAACTCACATAGGGGCTCAGAATACACCTTTGAATTCATCTTCCTAGTTAACTTAAAAACCCAGTTGGTCAAGTTGCCACATAAATATTGTCAAAGGCCCAGGACTCATTCCCATGAACTCCAGGCATTAAATGGTGACTGGTCACAAATTCCTATGGAGAACAAGGAGCTTTTTCCACCTTCAAGGTATAAAAGATTTTACCATTCCAAGCATGTCTGCTGCTTGTAGGCTGTTAATGCAAGTTCAGGTTACTTAGATAAGTATCTGGCTTTTGTCATGTAGAATGAGCAACTCCAGTGACAAAAGGAAGGAGACTGGAACTTTGAAGTGAAGAAAATTCTTGTTGCTGCAATAGATGTGTAAGCATCAGAGGCAGCAAAAGCTTAATGTTCATTGCTGTTTTAGTAAGTGACTTTCAGCCCAGTGAGATTTTGCTGTATAGAAGCTGATCCAGTTTGCTGTTCTGAAGGCAAGGAAAAGCTGGCTGAGTTAGGTACCTACAATTAGGAAGGTTGACTAAGCTTATGTCTTTAAAATAGGTTAAAAGGAAGAAAAAAAGTACCATATACACACTATTCCTGCTGTCAGAATAAGTATTATTATTGCACGTGTGTGCAACTTTTGTAATATTTCTATTTTTAAGCAATTTTGAAGGTGCCAGATCCATCTATTTTCTGGCTTCACTTGTGCAACTCTGAAGCCAAAGAACTTGGCATCCTGAAAGTTTTAGAAAGCCTCTTTTGCAGAAATATGTACTTTGACCCTGACAAATGGAAAGAAAAATAAATACAGTCTGTACAGTTTTTGGCCTAAAAGTTTCATTAAAGATTTGTGAATTCCCTCTGAACATAAATGAGCTCCACAACTAACTTCAGTCACAAGATCCAATAGTTGGATGGCTGCCAAAACTCAAATTCATCTGGAGAGTTTTTTCAGGTTGACAGTGCAGCACTGGCAAAGGTAATTGTGATTGAAATTAAGGATAGAATCCTTTCTAAAGAATTGTGTACTAGCAATAGGTAAATAAAGTACTGTGAGTATTTTATATTTTTGCTTTATTTTTCTACTTACAAATGAGACTTTAACATTTTGGGAACTTAATAAGCAGCAAAAAGAGACTAAGGTATTAAAATTTACTAATAATCTTATTTTTCCTGATTTATCCACAAAGGAGTCATTATGTAAATTATGTTACAGCTAACCAAGGTGAACCACATATTTAAAAATCTCTGATCCAGTCTCTTTATGGCACTTAAACATACGTGTGTCTTTTACGTCCTTGAGTAGTCCCAGTAACTCACAAATATGCTTACTTTCTCTGCTGAATCATTGTTTTGTTAGATATTCTTCTGCTGCATTCAGCATTCTGCTTAATAATAGGCAACAGAGAGCTGAATATTGTAGGTTGTTGTATTGGGTTTACGTGGCAAGGTTTTGGTGGTGGGGAGCGGGCTGCAGGGGGGGCTTCTGGGAGGAGATGCCAGAAGCTGGTTTGTTCTTAGAAATGAGGAGAATTTTACAGTGTTAGAGCAAGCATTACTTGTATAAAGAACTAGTTTTAAAAAAGGGTCCTAAAGAGTCATGTCTCCATAAACCAACTACCATTTTGTTGGGGTTCTGAAAACACTGGTCTGCACCTTTTATATTAAAAAATGCTGAAGAATTAATTATTGAAAAACCTCTTCTGATACAAATCAGAAACCAATCATATGTGCATATCTCTCATTCACATAATAGAGGTAAGACACAAGGGACTCTTTTGTATGTTTAGTTGCGGATGGAAAGTAATCTGCTGTAGCTATCTTATCTATTGTTTTTCTGTATCATTTGATGTCTTCAATAATTTTCCATTAATTTCCCTAATTTCATTTGCCTGTTCTGATCAGTTTGGGAAAATAAATTTTTTTCCCATTTTCTGGAAAGGAGAAAATATTCTTACTTCATTTACTGCAAATGTGTTACATGCACCACTAAGAGAACTAGAAATATAACTCAAATTGTAAAACAATGCTTAGCAGCATACCAGATATTCTCAAATATGTGGGAAACTCCCAAAATGCAGAGACATCAGCAGCAGTCAAATGAACCCAATATTTTAACAGTCATGGGGGCCAAGCTATCCTTTTAAAGTATTTTTCTATTTTCTCTTTTCTTTCAGTTAGTCTTTTTTGTCCATACATACTGTACTTGCTCAGAAAATCTGGCTCTGTTTTGTGGCAGTCAGTCTTAAATTATAACTAAAGCTGAAATACTGCTACCTGTCTCAACCAAATAGTTTTCTCTTTAAATCCTGACTTTGGTTGCAAATAATGCAGAGTAAAGTTAGAGACTGGAACTGTGGGATGGATGGAAAACATGTGACTTCTGCACATGAAAAAGGGTTCCTGTCTCATTCCTTCAGTGCAGTGCTTCACTCATGGAAGGAGCACTTTAAAACTAAAGAAGCCATCAAATTCACAGTAGCACTCTATGCAAAATGGTAAGTACCTGTCTATCATAGGAGAGGAATGGGGAGGGAAAGGATCTTTTTTTTCCTTTCATTTTACTTTTTAAGCAGTGCAGATGTTCTTTGCCTTTTCTTTGATTCTTTAGAAGAAGGTATCTGGTTGATTAACCTATTTCCAAATAACTATAATTTATATATTCTTTCTTATTTTAGTAGTTTGTGAGTGGAATCAAAATGAGAAAGCTGATGTTTACCCTGTTATGACACTCGTAAGGAAATACCCTTTGCCCATTGGAGTACTTTGATAAGTAGAGTTGCAAGAGATGTCAAACTACCTGAGTGTAGTGTGGAAGAATTGCTTTGCTATTGTCCCATGGTAGTTTATGAATGGACTGTGCACAGAAACTCAATCCTTTCTATTGTATTTTCCTTTTCTTGCCTCCTAGTTAGTGAAAAATTGCAGAGTTGACTCCCTTTCCTTTTGATAAACAACTTTTTAAAACAGAAATGCAAGGCCACAAATCATTAAGAGGCATTTTAGTGTACTGTGGGTACAGGACTCTGAGAAAAAGAGATGTTGTCTAATATTTTGAGATGCCTTCCAAGAGCACTAAATCACTGGATTTCCCTCCATGCCTATTTGCTTCTCCTGCTTTCTTCTACAAATTCTGCTTAATGAACAATGTAGTATCACTGAATTTATCAGAAGAAGATATTCTTCACAGCAGAATCCAATCAATGTGAGTTGTCTTGCTAGCTTAGGCTAATCAGTTCCTCAGAAGGAACAAACTCCTATATTTACATGATTAGGCAAACACCTACCAGCTCAGGTAAGAGGGGACAATTTTGTGATGACAGCTTGATAAAATACTGGCAGTATGCTGTTGCCATTGGCTCTTCCTTTTTTGGGTTATTTAACAGTGTTGGCCAAGAGTAAATATCAACTGGCTCTGGTAACTCAGTTATCTGGGAAGGAGTTCTTGCAGAACAGAGCTAAGATGTATTGTTGGGCTGTGTGGAGAAATCATCATTAGCTGGTTTATTGACTAAATACAAACCCATAACACCCAGCCAAGTCTTGTTCCTTAGAGATCAGCAGTTGGTGCTACAAAACCCAAGGCTCCTTGAGACATTTCCAGGGTACATCAAAGTGCTGGGACCTTTATTCCTTCCTCTGAGCTTCGCTCTTGCTATCTGATCAATTCCCCTGACAAGAGACAACAGATACTACCAAGCAGCAGGATCTCCACTGAAGCTGAATTTGCCTAGTACAATTCTGAAATATCCATCATTCTAAGTGATTCATTCATCTTCATACTAAAGTAATATTTTTTCATTTGAACAGGGTAAACTCTCTATTACTGAAATTATTTGCATTACAAATAGCAACTTGAAGTAGCAGTTGAGAAAGATTTAGATATTAAAGAGTGAATCCTGAATCATTTACCACAGTAAATGTTTTAGGTCCTTGTTACAAAACTGTGCTTATTGGTTAGCTTATGTCTCTTTGATGCTAATTACTCAGTGAGGGAACACCTCACAGCTAAAGTCACTTCAGCATGGCAAACTAGCCATTGTCTTGTTTTCTATCCTCATCAATGGTCCAAGCTGAATCTTGGGACAACTACCAGCTGAAAAAACACTACTTCCCATTATCCCCAGCTGATTCCCACTTCCCCATTAGGCTGGCTTGAACAGCTGAGATTAAAAGCATCCAAAGGACTCCTTTAGGGAGCTGCTGAAGGCTTTGTATCACCTTTACATGCTGTCACAGCATAGGAGACTTGTTGAAGGAAGGAAGACTAGACAGAGAACTGTCTCATTCTTGCCAACACAACTGAGAGCAAAAGAAAGAGAGGAGGACATCAAAGGCCACCCAGACAGTACAGCAGGAGGATGGCAAAGAAATGGTCACTGTATGTGGGGTGAGTGAGAGAGAAAAAAGACAGCAAAAACTGAGAAAAATCCACCTCCCAGAGAAGAGGGACCACAGCAACAAACCTCATAAGCTCATCTACATCCAGCTCAGGTTCAGTCCTAAGGAAGGGGAGGCAATGGACAACAACAACAGAAGGATATGTCAACAAGATATCTGAAACCAGACAGGATAGATTCAGGTAGTGAGAAAGAATCAGAATTGCAGAAAAAATCATGGAGATTGTACATTAAAAAAAAAATAAATTTAGGAGAGCCTATGTGTAATGGACTACACCAGTGGCTCTACCAGGACCAAATGAGTGAGGTGAAGCAAATGCAAAGAGTTGGTAGACAGTAATAATATTTCAGGGAAAGCAAGTAAGTAGAAGGAAGAAAATTGAAAAGATCATGAAAGATTACAAAATCAGTGGAACAGAAATTCTGAAGTTATGGGAAAGAAATGGAGTCAAGATTTGTATATGAATGTGGACTCTGTGGGTGTTGCACTTGAGAGTAAGAGATTATTAGGGTATTACCACTGAAATGGAGCATAAGAAGTCATAAGAAAATTTTAGGTTACATTATTTCCTGACAGGAAGAAAATCTGGAGTGACTGCATGGAGAGGCAAAACCAGAATAATCTGAGAGAAGAAAAATTATAAAAGCATGAGGGATTGTGGGAAAAGTAAAAACTGTACAGCAATTAGAGAATAGAGGAAAATGTTAAGAATGGGTAGACACACTCAGATGTAATTTTAATTATATAGTTAAATGAACTGTAAAGTTCAGTCGGAGTAAATGGTTGAAACTTTGAAGCATTAAAAGTAAGATGCAATGCCCAATTTATGTGAGAGATCACTCTGGTCTGGTGTCTATCTCAACTCATGGTAGCTGTTAAAAAGACGTAGTGATAGAAGTTGAGAGCTAACAAGGTCTCACAATGTTGAGGTTTTAATATGTTTATCATTTAAGAGCTCTCCTATATGGATTTAGCTAGCCTGGAAGATAGAGCACCAGTGGTCAGCCAACACCAGAAATCTCATCATTGCTAGAAGTGTCAAAATTACATCAAGAGGAGAAATAATTGGGATTTTTAGTGAAAAAACTTCCCCAGTGTGTATTCACAGCTTAGAATAAATCACTAGCTTCAGAAAATCTTGGCTGAGTGTTAGAGTTTAAGTAGAGAAGAGTACTACAGATTTCTCTAGAAACTCCTGAAATTCAAGTGTTAAATTAGTTATTAAATTTAGTTGGATTTGAAAAATTATAAAAGCCTAGTACCTACTCTGTAGATAGAAGCTAGGCAGAGTAGATAGTTTTCTTTCAAACAACTATAGAACAAACAAAGATACTATTTTCAAATGAGTAGGAAATTGTTGAATTAACTCTAAAGTTGATACAGGAACCCAGAGGTTAAAATTTTATTTAAACTTTGACTTAAAACATATTATCTTTCTGTGTATTGCTAACAACTTCAATCGGTGATGCATAAGGTATGTGGAAAATAGAGGCTTAATGTTGTATTTGATAGAAAATAGGTGTCTTTATATTAGTCATAAAAATATATACAAATTATTTCAGTCTTTTTAGGAAGAAAATAGTTCAATAACTTTCAGTTAGGATTTTCTGTGATATAGTTTCTCTTAGAATACCTCCATTTGTTGAATCAGCATCTTCTGAGGAGGAACCTCAAGCCCTTATTTCTAGCAATCTTTATATTTCTTGTATAGAGGTATGAAGAGCTTTCTTGGAAAATACTGCTCACTGATGCCAGACAATGTGAACCCGTGGGATATTACAAAGAGGTGTGCATTACAAATGTCTGGTGCTCTTTCAATACAAATGAGCTCTCATTTTAAATTCTTCAACTGAGGGTCTTAACTCTTGAGGATAACTGTTTCAAATCCCTGTGTATAACATCTGCCAGTAGATCCTTGCCAAAGACCTTCATCTGTTCCTTGATTGCACAGGAAAAGCAGGTCTCTAATTTGGCTTCTCTCACAGACCCTAGTAAAGTCAGACACTTACAGTTTTTTCAGGTGTTGAGCGGAAAAAGGTCACTGACCCTCAAAATTTGTTTAAAAATTCATGTTCTTCCTTACATCTTTTCCAGAGTTACTCCATATTTTAAAAAAAGTCTTTTGGGATATGATGACCTGGCTTATGCCTCTTCTAGAATTACATTTGAAGAACTTTCAGTTTTCTCAGTAATTTTCAATACTGAGAATTAAAGACAAAGTAAAAGATAATTCTTGTCTTGTGGAAAGAACAGTATTCAGTAATATGTCCCAAAGATTGTACAAAGGGTTTTTTTATGCAAACCATCTCATTGGCTACTTCAAAATGCACTTTAATCCCTATTTTAGTAGAGTTCTTTGAAATTAAAAGATTCTCTGAACTTGCATTTTAGTAAACTAGAATTCTCTTTTTAAACCAACCCACAAGGAATATGAACACATCAGAAATTAATTTTAAACAGGAAGAGTTCCTAAGAAAAATTTCTTAGAAATATTTACTCCATTATAGTTTTTACATTTATTTCCTTCCAACTGTGCCTTAAGGTCAGATTTAATTATGAATAACCTTTAAGCAGAACAGATAATCAGGCATAATTTTGCGTTTTCTTTAAACATAACCAAAGCAAAAGTTCTTTAAGTTCTTGTTTCTTCTTCCAGCCTTTTGAGAGCTCCTGTAATGAAATGCAGAAAGAAAGGGATGCAATTCCCTTAGTGTTGTTCATTAATACTAGGAACTAAGTTGGCACTGGGGACTAACAGGACTCCCATGGAGCTCTTTCACTGTTGAGCACTGTTGTCATATTACCCATAACTGGGAAGATAGTTTTTAGCCCTTCCAATAAGTGCTGATAAAGCATCCTTTGGTGAGGTTGCACATCAGTCACATCAGCAGTCATACAGCTGTCTGATGAGGGCCTCTGGATCCTATTAAAACTGTATTAAACCCTCCCATGTTGTTATGAAGATTTGTTCAATCATTATGAAACCGAATCTGAGCCATAACAGGGCCAGGAAAGGGTTGATAAAGATAGGTTGGAAAGAGCCAGGGAATGTTAGAGGAACATTCCTTTGTTGTTTTGAATTACACACTGCAGTTTCAAATAATTCTCCAGTATACTTTTGCTGATACTATTGACAGTAGGTGCAAAATTCATAAGAAATCATGAGCAACTACATCACTGCATTTCATCAGTTCTAGCCTTTTTTTTTTTTCCTTCCAGAGGATTTTTCTGTGCCTTCATCTATGACTATGAGCAGCTCATCACTCAACCTTTTCTTGTGTACGAATTGGAAGACATATTCAAAAGTGTGAAGTTATTCTATCTTCATTCTGGTTTGTAATAAATTTATAACACAAGGAGACTGTGGCTCTAATATGTAGGTCCCAACAGGGAGTCAGACATTTACCTATGTCTTATTGCTGGAACACCCCTGAATGGCATTTCAGATGCAAGAAATAATATAATATGCATTACTTTTAATACTGGTGACCACCAAATGAAGTTATTTGAAATCCTAAAACTGATAATAGAAGTTGTCAATCATATCTAGCATTCAGCTTTAGTTTTAGTGAAAATTGACATCTAAAATTGACTATTATTGGGGCTATTCCTGCTGACATTTATTGCTACTCACAGTTTTGCCTTGGTTTTTATACTTCCTTGCATCTTTTGGTGCTCAGTCTAGCTGAAAATCTTGTGAAGAAAAAAAATATTGAGGTTTAATTACACTTTTATTACATATTTGCACAGTTCAGCCTCAAAATAAAGTTTTAAGACTTGTAGATGCACAAATTATTTATGAAAATAACCAGTAGAATTTACTGATTCTTTACTGAAATCAGTTTCATCAAACACTTGTTTCTGCAATGACCAGAACAGTTACTTAATTTTCAGCACTGCCTTTACTGAAGTAAACAAAATACAGATGTTCAGGTTCAAGCTAAAATTTATATTTTGCCTAGATTTTTTCTAAACGAAACAAAATGACTATGCAATGCTTAATGGTGTAGGAGGCATAGATCAGGCATACAATACAAGGCTAGTAGGTTTTGAAAATGGTTGCTGTTTATATTTTCTGTAGTGAACGACTTCTGCTTTCTACACCTTTTCTTGGGCAGAGAGGTATTTCCATGAGCAGTTTGCCTGAAATGTCAAATCTCTGTCAAATCTTTGACATCTAAATTTTCTCTCATACCAGCACTTTGCACTTCAAGACAGAAACCCATCTCTGAACAGCTTTGTTGAAATATTTTTACATCTACTTATATCATATTTGTCTCCAAAGCTGAGAAGAAATGATTCATCTCTACTATATTGTTTCTTAAATAACATTGCTTTTACAGTTGTCCCAGCATCAGAAAAAACAGTAAGTTTCATCCATGTTTCTGATTTCTTTGCTCAAGTTGTTCTCTTTTGCTTTGTGGGTCAGGAGAATTGCTTCAATGTTTTCTTTTCCTGAGTAATACACACTTTCTCCAGAGCTGATAGTACAAAACAAGGTGTTGCATTGATTTCCCTTTGATTTTTCCATCTTTGAGGTGATGTTTATGTTTCCTCATGTTTCAGATGTGTCGGTTGAATCTTCTGGAGCAAGGGAATTGACAGGGTTTTCCCAGTCATTGTGCGTGTATCATGCTGACACAAGTCAACAATAAAACTACTGTGTCAAAATCTGTCATGGGGGGAATATGCAAATACCTTTCAACAACTCAATTCTCTGCATGTAACGCTCAAATAGAGGCTTTCCTTCTTTTTTCCATTTGATTTGAACTCACAGGAGTAACGAACAAAAAGTTGGTTGACAACAATATAATCAAAAAATCATTTCCCTTGGAAAAGATCTCAAAAATCATAGACCCCGATGCTTGACCGGACACCACCTTGGCACATAAACTATAGCACTAAGAGCCACATCCTGCCTGTTCTTGAACATTTCCAGGGATGGTGTTCCCACCAACACTGCTTGGCAGCCAGTTCCAATGCCTGTCTGCCCTTTGAGTGTAGAACTTCTTTCTGATGGCCAACCTCAATCTCCCTTGGTGCAGCTTGAAGCTGCTTCCTCTTGTGCTGGCGCTGCTTGCCTGAGAGAAGAGGCCGACCCCCCCCTGGCTACAGCCTCCTCTCAGGCAGTTGTAGAGAGCCATGAGGTCTCCCCTGAACCTACTTTTGTCCAGGCTAAGCACCCCCAGATCCCCCAGCTGCTCCTCACGTGACTTGTGCTCCAGACCCTTCACCAGCTCCACTGCCCTCCTCTGGACTCGCTCCAACCCCTCAGTGTCTTTCTGGTCGTGAGGGGCCCAGAACTGGATGCAGGATTTGAGTTGCATCTTCCCAGTTGCCAATCACTGCCCTGGTCCTGCTGATCACACTGTTTTTGATACAGGAAATCAATCAGTATATTCTCTAATCCTTAGTGTGAAATCAACAGCTACATGTGTATGATGAGAAATTTAAGGATACAGTGATGGATGCAGTTGCCCTTGAATTGGAACAGCAGCAGGTGTCCATAAAGAGACTATTGAATCAGTGGAGACTAACACATGGTTTCCCACAAAAAAGTTTCTTTTTTTGAGGAAAACTGTTTAGTAAAAAGGGCCCCAAGATGACATACTTCTTTTAAAATGATTGAAAAGTGGAAAATTTTACTTGTATATATTATTAGACAAATTCTCTTTGTAATATGGGTTATTGCTCCTAAACTTTCCAGACTTCCTAATGAGATTTGCTTTTTCCTACACATGGCTTTAAGCATTTTTCTTGATATGCAAGAGGAGGGGCACTTGTACCAGTGTTTTTTATGAAATTGCATCCATATTGAAATTCTGTTTTGCCAGTGTTTGCAAATCCACACTGCAAATTCGCCACCATTAGCACTTTTCTCATATCTTTTTACTCCAGATTAATTTAGCTCTCTATGACACTCTTCCAGCAACCTCTTCTGTGGCCATTATGAACTACCAGCTAGTCAAGTGTGTTCCAGCCAACCTGATCATTGCATCATTCACTGTTGACCCACTTAGGAGGAGATTCTTGCAAGTCAGTCCTGCATTCTTATTGACAAGAAAGATTCAAGAGCATGAATGTTGTCTAACAACAAAAACCTAAAATTTAGCATTTTGAACTCAGACATTAGATTTTTATCAGGTCACTCATTTAGAACCTCTACTGGCTGGAAATTATAAATTAAAATAGATAAATATATAAAACCAGAAAGCCTGATTGCATCTCGCACAAAGAAAAGTCTTCCCAGAAAGCAGAAAGCATAGAAATCTCACATGGCTCCTTTGAGTCTTCAGACAAATTTAGATCAATTAGTCCTCAGAATGCTGCCTTTCAAGTCATCTTATTCCCCCCTCTCCTGCTTTAATATTCCACTAAAGTCCTTTGCAATCTCTTGGGCTTTTTTGCATTTCAACCATCGGTAGAATTACAGCTATCTGAGCTTATGGAGAGAAGACTCCTCCATTGTGTTGATGCTGTGCCTTTTGGTTAAAACATCCTGAAATACAGAACAAAGTCATTAGTGCTTGTTTATGTTTCCTCTCTGAAAACAAGAATCAGAAAAATAAAACAATGAAAATAAAAAACAGAGACCTTGGACATATATGCATAGCAAAATCCCCTTGATACAAAGACAGTAGAACAGCTAGAAGAAATACATCACAGATTGTAGTCAAAACATTTTATTTTCATCATCTAAACTAATTGTTTCTGATTTCCTTTATGAGTTTAAAGAATTTGCATGAGTTTGCCAGGGTTTCTTGTATAACAGGCTCAAGTTTCTGACTCCTTCTGACTCCTCTCATCTAAGGATGAGACCAAAGGGTTAAAAAAATGAAGGATTTATTTTCCAACCTTCCAACTTTTCAACTTGATTCCTCTTGGCTAGCTAGTGCTTTTCATGGTGCCTGAATCAGTCATTTTTGATTCCCCATTTTTCTGCACGTTCTGCCCTTTCCTTTCATCCATTAACTCAGCAAGTACAGCAGCATTTTGTAGAGTTGATCCAGTTCTTTGTTCTAGCTGACAGTAATTAGGATTTCCAGGAGGCCATCCACCCATAGACTGGGCAAAGCCAGACCTGCCTTCAAGTTCTTATAAGCCAAATACATCCAACTACTTGTATGGGTAGGCTTTTCTATTCATCATTTAAATATGTTGCTAAGTTTTGCATTTTCTTCATAGCATTTCCATCTCTACAATAGTGGAAACATAAAAAGCATTCTAACAACATTTACTTATAATTTTTATTCTTATCTCTTTTAACTTAGGATAATCTTTATTGCACACATTTAATTTTTCCACCATTATCTAAAACAGACTAAATTGGTAGCTCAAAATAAATCAAAATATCTTATATCTGTTAACCTTTTTTTTGCATTTTGCAACTATCCCACATAATTTACAGTGTAAGAAATTGGAGGACACCATATTGTTATGAAGTAATTAAACAGCCCATAATTGTAGCAGTTTATTTCAGATATGAGCAGGTTAAAAGGAAATATCCACAGATGAAATTATGAATTGACTTAGATTTCTGCAATTTATTTCTCTCATTAGGCATTACAATAATTCCTTCAAATTCTTATAAAGAATTTTAAGTCAGAGTGCTACAGCAAATATATTTTTCTGTATGAACAGACTTGGAGGATGATTTTCATAAGTACAAATTTTATTTAAGCTCTCAGTTTTCATTTGAGGTCCTCATGCTTTGAATCTCTCCTCCTCAGTATATAATGCCATCTGAACTGTTGTTGATGACAGTTTATGTTACATAACAAAGAAGCAGATACTGATTTATCCCTGAAAATATCTTTTATTTGAGGGTCCATGTCGAAAAAAAAGTGAGAACATGAAGTCACTGGCTAAAAAAAGAGGAAACCCTGCCTGTATGATCCATTCAATTCTGGGAAAGGAGATGCAAGCTGTTACTGCCAGCCATAGGTAATATGCAAACAGCAGAGAAAATATTTTCTGACCCTTTGGTTCTTGGCTTTGTCTGAAACCTTAGACATCTCAAGTTGATTTCAGTGATTTATTTTAAAACCACTGATTACTGGATTAATTTGATTTGGGGATTACAGTATAGCCAGCCAACAGAACACCAGAAATGAAAATTAATTTTGAAATACAGCAATTACTGTATCTGAGAGTCATTGATCTAGGAGTAAGACTGACCTAATTAAAGAGGACATGGAGACACCCTCCAATACAGAAAAAAGCAAAGCGGGAGAATAATACGGCAGGCTGTCAGCTTGTTCTACAGATGTCCCAAAGAGAGCTTTACTAGTAAGGGAAATTTGTCCATCTCTTTGTAGTTTGTAGTCTGCTTCCATTTTTTCCCATGTAAAACCAACAATACCTCTGAGACCTTTTTAATTTTTTTAAATATTTTTTCCCTGTTCACCCCCAAGAAAAAGTTATTATCAACTTCCTGTAAACATCTATTATTATATTTCAACTTGTAAGAAACCTGTTTTCTTTTTAAAATGATCCACCCAAAGTCTTTTCTCACTAAAGAGGAAGAAAAAGTTCCACAGAACCTTAACTATGGACTGCTTTAGGGAAAATTAATTAGCATCACACTAGATTTAACTTTGCTTATATGTTAATTCTTCTTAGGAAGTTTGATATAGTAAAAAAATGTGGTTTTCAGTTTATTTACCACTCAAATCCTGGAGAAAACATTTTAGAACCTTCTCTTTTCTATACATGGCTACCATCAAAGACTACACCTTTTGGAGTTTCACACCTGAGAAAACATTGAAGTGGTGATATATAACTCCTCAGATAATCTATTTCTTTGTTGTATCATACACAGCTATAAAGTGTTACAATACAAAATTAAGAGCAAAATTAGAACCTTAGGAAGAGATACACATATTGTACAGAAATTCAGTAAAGCAAATGTTTTTCAATGCACAGAGCAGGCAGAAGTTCCAATGGAGGAAGACATAGACATATGTCTCCTGCAACCAAAAGGTAGGCAAAAGCTGTATATAGTCAGGAAGGAAGGAAGATGTAAATAATGGAAGTGAGCCACCAAAGAGACTATATTCAGTGTAATGGTGTGGAAAGATTACTAATTCTTCAGTAGATTTCCATTCTGTCTTAATTTTTTTCCCCTCAATTTATTCTAACAAATTCCATCAATAAATAAAATCAATAGGAGTTGGACTCTATGGTCCTTGTGGGCCCCTTCCAGCTCAGGATAGTCTACGAGTCAATCTTTAAATGTAAGTAATAGTGCAATAAGTGTATGTACAGAATAGTTGTGCCATATAGATACATAGAGAGGCCGGACTCCTAGCTGGGCTAGTTTTGAACATTGAGGGGAGTGTGAATTATTGCTGTAGTGACAGTGGGGTGCAGCTCACTGGTCATGAAAAAAAGTCATTAACTCCTCACAGCATCAGTTTGTTGCAAGGACTGTGTTCACAGTGGTGCCAGACAGTACAGGGAGCTCTCACAGCCTTTGGTGACATCAGCCAAGCCAACGGTGAGTGCTCTGTGCCAGTGCTACTCTGAACATGGAGACATTGCTGTTCATCAGAACAGGGATTTAGATTTATTGCACTGGGTTGATTTAAGGGCAGCAGTCACCAGGCTCCTCCAAGGCTACTAATTTAATTCTGGACTTTGCAAACTTTGATGCTTCTCTTGCTTCAGTTTGTGTGAAATGTATAGAAATAGATATTACAATAAAATGGAATATCCTATAATCATGTATTTTTTTTTGATACGTAGATAGGAAAATGAATCCAGTATACACGAAACCTGTGACCTGTGCCCACTTGTCCCAGGCCTGAAGAGAGCACCTGGCACAAGCATCATGATTAATCACCCATTGAAACAATCAGAGGATACAAATGGTGTCTTAAAAATTGAAGTGACAAGCAACTTGGTTCATTACAGGTTTATTTCATACAATTATCATTTTCCACTGTTATTTGCCTTTCTGACCTGTCTAAATGGCCTGGTTTGGAGACTTTTCCCTCACTGTCAAAGACTGTTTTTTCCTACCTGTGAAATCTCATGCTCCCACGGCAAAGGTAAGGATACAGGATCATGCCCTGGGTATGGAGCAGTGTCGCATCCATCCTGCCTCACTCTGTGGGTGTTTTACTCAGACAGTTACAGAGAATTAAAAGTAACTGACAGGTAGCTGTCATTTTACCCATTTAAATGGAATAGTCACACCAGGGACATGGAAATAGTTCCTTTCTGTGGTTCTGAAGGGCTTTCATCACAGAAAAAAAGGGCTGAAATTTGTGCATTATGAACAAAAAAAAAAAAAAAAAAAAAAAAAAAAAAAAAAAAAAAAAT
>VZTR01000064.1:2110-17228 GCA_013400775.1 Chaetops frenatus | reverse complement strand
TCTCTCAAGTTGGGTCAAGGAAACCACAACATTCTGCCCACAAAGTTTAATGAATCAAATATTTACTTATTAAAAGGTTTGATGAACAATTGCATACTTATCACACTTATTAACACTCTACCTAACTAAAAAAGGATCTTCCACCATCTGCTCGGGTGCCTCAGGGGAAACCCTGAGACACTGAGCCCCTTTCTCCTCCAAGAGAGCCTCTCCTGGCCGTGTTTGGGAGCCAGGCTACTGCTGCCCAGCCCTGCCATTTCTCTGCCACTGCTCTGAGTTTTTTGCAACACTGTAACCATGCAGCCCCTGCCTGTGGGGACAATCCACGGCTCCTGCCACAGCTGCCACGTTTCTGCTACCTCTTGCTTGCCACCCTGGGTGAGCCCGCCCTGCCTTTCCAGCCGTTGCTCCAAGGTTTCTGCTGCAGCCCATTTTTGCCATCCAGCCCATCCACCATTACCATATGAGGGACATGTGACTGAACTTGTGCCACAGCACCCCCTGCAGCCATGAGGGAATCATTGCACCTGCTGTGCCTACCAGGAGCCTGCCAGCACCCCTGCCTGCTGTGACCGTAACTACACCAAGGGGGAAATTGCTTAAAAAGCAGGAAGAGACTGTTTATTGGGTTTTCTGGTTTTGTTTGTTGTTGTTGCTGGTTTTTTGCCTTGTTATACATATACATACTAGTAAAGAACTGTTATTCCTTTTCCCATATCTCTGCCTGAAAGCCCCTCAATTTCAGTTATAATAATTCAGAGGGAAGGGGGTCATAGTCTCCATTCCATGGGAGGTTTCCACCTTCCTTGGCAGACACCTGTCTTTCAAACCATGACACAGTTAAAAGACCTTGTGGGCCCCATTCTGACACTGATACATTAAGGGGGTTCATCTGATGTTGCTTTGGGTGTTCCATCCTACAGGGAGACCATGAAATACTCACCGAAGGTGAGAGGGCTTTAAGTTCACAAATGGGAATATTATTCAGAGTTGTGGTGGTGTTTATAGGGTTATGTGATGTGTTAGCACCTGGAATTTCAGTTGCTTGTAAGCTTGTTCTCTTTCCAGTATGATTTTTTATCAAATGCATGTGCAATGTGAAAGGTGTGCAAGAGCTATCATTGCAAGTAGTTATGCATAGGGGATAGGAATCTGCTACAAAAATTTGATTTACTTCAACTGATAGCCAATCTGTCCCATTAATGATCCAGATGGAGGGAGCCATTGCCCTCTTAGCATTTTAGAGTTGTTATTAGAAATGGGAATTTCTGGGTCCCATCAGGTTACTGGACAAAACACTGGAGGGTCATAAACATGAGCCCAGTAGATTTGTGCATTGACACCCATAACACAAGAGCTAAATAGTAAAACATAAAGCAAAGGTCTTACTTTCGAGTTAGCTGATACAATGGCCGTGTAGGCCAAGAAGGTATTTGAGGCATTAGGTGCTGCCTCACCACAACATTCTAGACTCCTCAGCATCCAGAGCCTTGAGATCACCCCATATTATGTTTTCTTTTCTCTTCCTCTTCATCCCTGTTGAAGGGTTGTCCAACTTCAACTTGATCATCTCCTGTACAGAATTTTGTTGGGTGTCCTTCCAGCTCATGGTGCGGTTTGACAGCTTTAGCTGGTACCCACATTGTACCTGTAGGGGATAGAACACAAGCATATCCCTGGCCCCATGTTAATAAATCAGCAGGTCCATGCCAAATGGTTGTATCAGGAAGCTGTCTATATAATACCTTAGGATGTTGCAGTCTGTCTTTGGGGCTTTTAAAGTGACATTCTGCAGCTGTAAGAGAAAAAGTGTTCTTGCCTTTTTTCCCAACCTGGAAATTAATCTCAAGATAATTTTAGTAAGCAGGTAATATAAAAGGGGATCTTTATTTGATGGCCTTCAGGGGCAGTTATTGAAAGATGTCCACAAAAGCCCACCCACACAGGGTGAATACAGTTTATATATGTTCAGCAAATCAGCATAATTCATAAAAAAGCAGCAATTAGGAGGACAAGTGGTGATGCAATTCCCCCCCAGGTCAAGCCCCTTCTCTGGAGCCCTCCACTTTGCACTAGCTGTACTTTGTCCATGAAAATGTGTCTCAAAGAGTTGTTCTCAACCTTGGTAGTCTGGAAGAACCAAGATAGCATTAGGGCCCTCTACCCCCCAGGGCTTGGAGCTTTGGAATTTGTTTTGTGTTTCTGCCTAGGGAAAGGCCATGGAAAAGTACTGGGAAAACTAGCCACTAATATAATAGGCTACAGAGCTACAAATATATGTGCAAAGAATACAGAGAACATATAGAAGAAAAAAAGGCAGAAACCAAAATGGCATCAGAGTCATTAGAATGAATAAAAAAAAAAAATACAGTAAAATAAGCAAAATCCAGTTCATCCTGTGGTGCCACTCCAGGGTTTCCTCTTTTTTGTTTGACGAGGAGATTTTTGAGTGTGCGATTCATCCATTCCACAACTCCCTGAGAGGAGGGGTTGTGGGCAATTCCAAAGGAGTGGTGAACACCCCAGGCCTGTAAAAATATAGCAACAGAATTGGACAGGTAAGAATGGCCATTACCAGTGTGGATTTTCTGTGGCTGACCCATTGCCACAAACGCACAGAGGAAGTGGCCACAAACATCTTTTGCAGATTCACCTGTATGCGCTGTGGCGACTAAAAAGTCTGAAAATAAGTTAATAGAACAATGAACAACTTTCTGCCAGCCAAAGGATGGAATGTGCGTAACATCAGTTTGCCATAATTGGCAGGCTGCAAGTCCTGTATGTACTACCCCAGCAGGCACATTAGGAGAAGAAAAACGCTGGCAGTCAGGGCCAACATTAACAATCATGCGTGCCTGGGACATTGAAATACCATAATCTTTAGATAAAGCAGCAGCGTTTTGATGAAAGAAAGCATGAGATTCTGAGGCAGCTGTAAATGTCTGATTAGATATGACTGCCATCATCAAGCTGTCAGCACCAGCATTCCCTTCCATTAGGGGACCTGGTAAGTTGGTATGGGAGTGAATATGCATGACAAAAAACAGTGTACGACAAGAACGAACGAGAGATATTAAATCAACAAATAACAGGGTTATATCAGCAGTATTTACAAGGTGCAGAGAAACATCAGACATTTGCAGAAGTATTCTGGTAACATATGCACTATCTGCTATGAGATTAAAAGGTGAATTAGGAAAAAGACAGAATGCCTCCACTGTAGCTCTGAGTTCGACTACTTGTGAAGAGTCGATTTGTGTAACAACACTGTGGATGAGGGGTCCTGGAATGTAGACACAGAGATGCAGACCTCGTGGCAGTCAGCCGCAGTGACCAAAGCAAAAGTGAAACTTTATTCCAATAGCCCCCTTTATAGGGGCAGTATTCAAAAGTCTGCGCCTTACCATCTCATTGGCTGGGTTATAATCTGAACAATCCCTTCTAGGAGTGACATGTGCTGTGTCTGATTGGTAGAGGTTTTGATAGAAAGACCAGACAGAGGCTGAATCCAGCTTTTGCATGGTAACACAACACGATCCTTCCTCTCAGCTCCACCATACCAAGTCACCCCAGCTTTGTGAGTTTTTCCTGATCCATCTATAAACTCAGTTATGGTATTTGGAATTGTGGCTGAGGCGACAAAGGAGTTAACGTTTAATAGGAGAGAGTTGAAAGCCTGAAGGAGTTTGAGAGATGGCGTAAATGATGAGATTTTCCTTAAGAAATCAGCAAAAGAAACAGCACAAGCTATTGAGTCTCAGAGTAAAGAATCAAATTCATACCTCTGTAAAGGAATGACAAGGATATCAGGATGTCAACCTAATATTTGACTGGCGCATTGTCTACCTCTGGTAACAGCATCAAGGCACATTTCTAAATGAGTGGTTATTTGCTTAGAAGTATGGGGGAGGAATACCCATTCTAAACCTTAAACATCTTTGCTGTTTGTGGACACTTGACCAAGAATGGCAAAAGGCTGAAAAGTGTTATTAATTACAAAAAAAGTCATAGGTAAATCCACAACACAACAGGCTGCATTATAGGAGCTAATTTTGTCAGCAATTATCTCAAGGGCGAGATGTGCCTCCTTTGTAAGCGTTGGTGCAGACAACAAATCAGTGTCACCTTTGAACAAAGGGCTCATTTCTTCTTTTGTGATGCTGAGCATTGGCCTAACCCAATTTATTGTGTCTTGGGATGGTTGGGACAGAGACGCCTTTACTTTGGTATGCTTTAAAGTGAGAATTATTGCTACAGTCTCTTGGGAGTGTTGGGAACTCCCTCACAGAGGCTTGTAGAAGTCAGCCATAACATGAAGAATGATCTCAAGACTGCAGGTTACAAGGTGTCTTAAAGGTTAATTAGCCAATAGATAATTGCTACGTACATATATTTTTATTTCTACACCAATAGTTAATTACATCTGCATTGCATGTTTGTCGCATTGTGGCATTTTTTACCCAATCATCTACTGTCCTATAGTTCTCTATTACTTTACACTACCACACCCTTTTTACTTTATTCTATAACTACTTCTATATCTAAACTTCACACTGAAAAACCCTCTATTATCTAACTGAACACACTTTTTCTTAAGCTACAGACCAAGATCTTTGTTATAGGTCACTATATTTGGAAGCTTTTCCCATGGTTTCAAAATAAATGTAGTACACATTTCAAACTCAGAGCGAGCAGGCCCAAGGCCTGGAAGGTTTTTTGTGCCTTGGATTCTGATAATTGTGCCCAACAATTTTTACAAATCATGTAATGTATTTACAGAAGGCACCAATTTCAGGCATTGTGGGTGGACAGATTTCTCACTTACAAACCATCCAAGGTATTTTCAAGGTGTCATTTTTTGTATTTTTTCAGAAGCTATTTGTAAGCCACAAGATTCCAGCCTCAGAATCATATGTGAAAGGATGATGTCAAGCTCAGCTTGATGTTGTGAAGCAATTAAAATATCATCCATATAGTAGTATATCAAGGCATTGTGAAATTTCTGTCTGACCAGTTGCAAGGCATTGGCTACAAAAAGCTGGCAAATTTTCAGGCTATTTTTCATACCTTGTGGTAAAACAACCCAATGATATCTTTTCATAGGTGCCTCTCAATTTACTCTGGGTAAAGAAAATGCAAAGAGATAACAATCCTCTGGATGCAATGCAATTGTAAAAAAGCAATCCTTAAGATCAATCACAACAATTGGTGAGTCCTGGGAAATCACTGAAGGAGTGGGTAAGCCTGGTTGCAAGGTACCCATAGGTTCCATCACCTGATTTACTGCTCTGAGGTCTTGCAATAGTCACCACTTCACTGATTTTTTCGATATCATAAATATAGGGATGTTCCATGGAGACGTGGATGGTACAGTATGTCCCAATTTTAATTGTTCGTCAACAAGCTTTTCAGCTTGTGTCAGTTTTTCCCCTTTCAAGGGCCACTGATCAACCCAAACAGGCATATCTGTCTTCTACCTCAGTTTGAGCAGGGGATTTACATCAGTGACCCATTTGATAAATTTGCTGTGTTCACCACAAGAGTAATATTCCATTAAGAATGTAAATCACTACCCCACAGTGTAAATTGAGAAGGCAAACCAAACAGTTGTAAAGTTGCTACGTGTGGGAGTAGAGTTCGGGAGCAGAGAAGGAACGACACGAGCCTCATGGTGGAACAGCAGCAACAGAGAGCTTTATTTCCAGGCGCTTCCTTTTATGGAGAGTTGAATCAAAGCTCCCAGCTTGCTATCTCATTGGCTCAGGTTATAGCCTGAACAATGCCTTGATCAGTGATGCATACTGCACCAGATTGGCAGAGTTCTTTGATAGACAGACCAGCCAGGGGCTGAGACCAGCCCCTGCACTGTAACAATTCACCCTTTTTCTTTATTAATAAAAAATGAAAAAATGCAAAGCGTATCTATGTGACTCCATATGCAGCGACCCTTTGCCTATGGAGTGACATATAACACTATAGATTTTGATTTGTTTAACATTTAACATCCAGTTAATAAATATGGTTTTTTCCAATTAGGGATACATTTATATGTCACTGATATTCAGGAACTGTTCAAGCAAAACCCAACATCTTTCAGGTCAACATACTACAGGTTCAGATGTTTATAAATTACAATTTATAACTTAACTCTACAAAGAAAAAATAATTCAACTTTTATAACTATTACAAACTTAAATTATTGTAAACATAAACATAGAAAACATTTAACCTGGAACTTATAACTTAACTTCATAAATAACAAAACATTCATTCTTAAGATTATAAATAAATAACGAAAGAGGTAACTTGTAAACAGATTTAACAATTTAACAGTCTCAAATTTTCTTGAGGTATGTGAATAGACTATGGCAGTCACTGTTCCAAGTTGTCCATTGTGGAACTATCAGGTGGATTTTCCTGGGAATCTTGAAAATGACAGAGCAGGTCAGACCCACCTGGTAGTCACCCAGTGTGTCTGTGGACACACAGGCATATCCTTGTCCCCATGTAATAAGATTGCAGGAACCTCCCCACTTATTAGTAAGGAGGTCTTTGACCATTACTTTGTGCTTGGGTAGCTCAGCATCACCGGATGATTGTAGTCAAAGAAAGTGATTTTAAAATTACTAGGTTTTTGGGAATTTTCTAATATTCTCATATGATTTAGTGTGTAGACAGCTTTAGCTACCCTGCTCTGTGGAGTCTCACCAGACATTCTAGCCTTTTGTTTTTCAAGCATTCTTTTTAAAGTGCCATGTGCTCTCTCTATTATAGCTTGGCCTGTTGACAACCATGGAATACCTGTCTGGTGTGACACACCCCAGAGTTGTAGGAACTGTCTTGTCTTTTGAGAAATGTATGCTGGGCCATTGTCTGTTTTAATGGTATGGGGGATGCCCAGGGCAGCAAAGGCTGAACGCCAATGTGATATGGCATCCTTACCCTTCTCTCCTGTGTGAACTGAGGCCCACATTGCTGACGAGAATGTATAGACACATGCACATGTTTTAGATGTCGAAATTCAGGGGTTTGTGTGACATCACTTTGCCAGATTTGCAAAGCACGCAATCCACGAGGATTTACTCCTGTCTGCAATGTTGCAGTGTGACCTTGACAGTCAGCACAGGTGTTGATTATATAACTAGCCTCTATGTTTGACAGCTGGAACTGCCGCTATAAGGCTCGAATGCCTTGGTGGAAGAAATCATGCAATGCTTTTGCTTGTGCTAATTTTTCTGGCTGTGGTGCCATGCAGGCAGGGCCAGCTAGCATATCTGCTCTGGCATTGCCCTCAGTGATGAAGCCTGGGAGGTTTGTGTGGCTTCTAATATGTAAAACATAATATGGGCAATTCCTGGCCTGAATGGCATGCCACAGTTTTTAGAATGCCAAATAATTGTGCATTGTCACTTTCCTTTAGCACAGCTCAGTCTAATTTCTGTGTAATGCCAGCAACATAGGCCAAATCAGTCACCACATTCAAAGGGGTGTATGGAAAGTGTTGGAAAGCCATAGCTACAGCTTGTAGCTCTACTAACTGGGGTGATCCATTTTCATGATTTTCCAACACCTGCCACTCACCCTTTTCTTTCCATGTTACAATGGCTTTTCCTGTCTTACCCGAGCCATCAGTGAATACCGTAACACCTTTTACAGGTGTTCGGCTACTGAGGGGTTTGAGAGACAGTGTAGTTTCTTCACCTAATCTGAGTAGTTTGTGACTTGGGAAATGATAGGTGATTTGTCCTGAAAATTTTAGCTAGGCACTTTGCAAGGCTGATAAATTGGCATAGCTCCACTCAAATTGTTCTAGTGGTATGGGTAATATGATTTTTTCAGGGTCTTTGGCATTTCATTGCAAACACCTGTGATGACATTTGATGATTAACTGCGCAATTAATTCAAAGAGAGTGGGTGCTGTCTTTTTTGGTTGGTGAGGTAAAAACACCCACTCTAAAATGTGAAGGGGGTCAGGCCAATTGCTATCCCATTGTCCAATTATTCCAGTAGGATGAAAATTGACAGTGAGGATAAATACAGTGATACATACCTCTGGGCATATTTGGTGGACTTGTCTGATGGAAATAGCCTGCTCTACTGATTCTAGAGCAGCTTTTGCTTCTGGAGTTAATTTTCTGGGGGAATTTAACTCAGGATCTCCTTTTAGGAGGTTAAATAAAGGTGCCATTGTGAGTTTGTTAGCCTCAGAGATGGCCTTATCCAATTTATGGTGCCCAGAAGCTTTTGGGCATCATTTAGGGTCTGAATTTTGGTTGAGAATTGGATTGCTTGTGGCTGTATTGTTTGATCCATTATTTTGAGTCCCAGATATTTCCAGGGTGCTTTCTGTTGCACCTTTTCTGGAGCAATCTGCAGTCCAAATGTTTTCAATGATTGCAACAGATGACTGAATCTCTGAGACTTCCTTTTTTGATGGGGTAGCAATTAGTATGTCATCGATATAGTGATAGCGATATGCCCCTGGGAATTGCTCTCTTACTGATGAAAGTGCCTGTGTAACATATGACTGACAGATAGTCGGGGAGTTCTTAATCCCTTGAGGAAGAACCCGCCATTGATAATGTCTGGCAGGTGCAGTGTTATTAATGGCAGGCACTGTAAATGCGAATTTAGGGTTGTCATCTGGGTGTACTGAAATAGTGAAAAAGCAGTCCTTCAAGTCCACAATCAAAATGTCCCAGGAGGAGGGTATCATAGTAGGTGATGCCATGCCAGCCTGCAGAGCCCATGCTTTCTATCAAAGAATTGATTTTCCTTAAGTCATGAACCAGCCTCCATTTCCCAGATTTTTTCTTTACTACAAATACTGGGGAGTTCCAAGGGCTCATAGAAGGTTCTGTGTCCTTGAGCTAACTGCTCTTTTACTAGCAGTTTCAGGGAGTCTAGCTTTTCTTTTTCAAGGGACCACTGTGGTACCCACACAAGCTGATTAGTGAGCCACTTTAAGGCTGGCATGGGGTACCTTAAGCCCTGTAACCCAGTGGCCCCCATCAAAAATCTGTCCCCACCCTGACTCCCCAAGCAGACAGAACATCTCTACCCCATAAATTGATAGGGGCAGCCATAATATATATGGCCGAATCGTGGCTGTTTGTCCCTCGGGGTTTTTTATTAGCACTGGGTTGCTGCTCAAGCAGCTCTGTGTGGTACCTCCTAGGCTAGCAACAGTGGAGTCTGTATGTATGGTGGGCCAGGAAGAGGGCCAGGTGTGGGAGGAGATAATAGTGACGTCTGCACCTGTATCTATCATCCCACTGACCTTTATCTGTGCTGGCCTCGCTTTGTGATTTGTGACCGTACAAACCATGTTGGGTCTTTGGTCACTCACAACCTGGGTCCAGCACACCTGAGTTTCTCTTGCGGCTCTGATGACAGTCTCCTTGCTCTGAGGAACCTGTTTTAGGGACAAAAGACTTAAAAGGAATGAGTTGTGCTATTTTGGTGTTTGCAGGGATGGATATGGGTGGTGTAGATGTTGATACCATAGCCTGTATTTGTCCAGTGAAGCTGGCATCTATTTCACTGGGGTGTACAATGATGCCTTGTTGTGAGGCACTGGACTTCCCTGTCAGTAGTGCATTTAGTCCTTTCCCTATGAGCCCTGGGCCTCAACAGGGACTTTATGCACCTGTGTTGAGCTTATGGTTACTGGTGCTGAGGTGGACACATCCATGCCACCTGATCCTGCTGTGCTAGGTTGGTTGCATAGGCTTGCACTGGGGGATGTGGGAATATTTCTGTCGTAATGCGTTCCTGGTTTGCATTCTGCTTGTTGCTTCCCTGGTCCTGGAGAGGCTGTCAGTTGATGTGAAATTTAGATTTGCATACCTTAGTGGTATGTCCCTTTCTCCTACACTTGCTGCATTTTTTATATCCACCCTTCTGTCTTTGGGGTGTTTCTTTTGGCGGGGATTTGTCTGGACAATCTACTTTCAAATGTCCCTTCTTGCCACACTTGTAGCAGTGTAGGTTCATGCTAACAGCTGCTGCAATAGAACTGGTTACTATGTCCATATAATGTGAACCAGTCCCAACCTTAGCACATGCTGTTATCACATCTTCTAAAGATGGGTTTTCCTTAGGCAATGCGTTTATAATATTTTTACAGTCATCGTTGACATGGTCTTTTGCTAACTGAAGCAACAGCTGATTTCTGCTTTCGCTATTTGTGGGTGAGGGGTCCTGGGGAGCAGACAAAAGGACAGCAGACCTTGCGGTGGTGAAGCAGCAGAAAGCACTGGTTTATTCTGTTTCAGTTTTCTTTTGTATAGGGGGAATTTGAAGTTCCCACCCTGCTTTCTGATTGGTTTGAGTTATAGCCTGAACAATACCTTGGATTAGTGACCTTTGTTATGCCTGATTGGCAGGGATCTTTGACAGACAGTTCGGATAGGGGCTTAGACCACCCCCTGCACTGCAACAGCTATTTGCTATTTGTTTCTCCATGGCATCCTGCAAATGTTCTATAAACTGCATATAGAGCTCGTTTGCTTGTTGCCTTCTGGAGGAATAGCTTTGGGTAGGCACTGTCATATTTTTAACCTTATTTAGAGCCTGCATAAATAAGTCTTTCGCTTGAGTCAGAATTGAAGAATCTAACTGTGCCTGCCTTTGTGGATCTGTTAGGGGTGGCAATCCCATTAACTCAGGAATCCCTGCTCCAGAGCATGGGTTTTGCTGGGGAAGCCTGGCATTTATTGCTTCTTGTTCATTAGCAATTGATTGCCACACAGTTTCAAACATTAGGAATTATACCAGGTTACAAATCAATTTTGCAACTTGTCTCATATCGTGGGGGGTTAATTCATTAGCGGTTATAAACCTGAGCATATGAGCAACTGCCGGGGATCCAAGCCCATGTTTAGCAGTTAGTTGGTGAAGCTCAGAGAGAAGCTGCCAGTTAAAAGTAGCATGTCTGGTGTGTTCCCATTCCTCCTTATAATGGGAAAGCTTCATATATTCCTCCTCCCTGGTGCCAGTTCTCAGAGGATGGGGAATATATGTGTGCAGAAATCAGTTCAGCTGCCTGTAAATCTCCACTTTCAATGGCTTGATTTTTTACCTTTTTTCTAAAGGCCATGGGATCACGGGCATAGGTAAGTTCTGATCGGAATGTCAGAGCTGCTGAAGCCTGGGCTGGTGATGCTGGGAAGGTTAGGTCTCTGGTGTGAGAAGTGGAGTGGGGGCTTGTGTTCCCTCTGTATGAATTGTGTATGCTTCTTGGTGGTGTGGGTCCTCAGGATGGTACATGCTGCAGTTGTAGATGAGGTGAGGATGCAGTAGGAGCAGGTCTGTGTCCAGGGGCGATGCTGGGGTTCGATGCTGTGAGGCTGTGGCTTTCGGCTCTGTATCCAGAGTCTGTCCATGCCTGGTACTGCACTTCAGTTTCACCCGCAAAGGCGGGGCCAGTGTCGAAGGCTGGTTCCACCTGGGCTGGCTTGGGGGTTGAGTGGAAGGTGGAGCCATATCTCTCTGAGGCGGCGTTGGGGTTGGAGCTCCGTCCCCCCAGGCAGGGATCGAGGCGAGGCTCCACCCCACGTAGACTGGTCCGGGAACATGGCGCTGCCCCCCATAGGCGGGGTTTGAAGTGGAGCCACGTTTCATGGAGAAGATGGCGAACCCCAGGAGGGGCTGACCACATGGGTCATGACAGATGCACTGCTTGACTCCTGCCAGCTGTTCCTGGCCAAGAGAGGGCTATGCTGCTCATGGTCCCAGCACAGCAGGGTCACGGTGGGACGGGAAGACCTCGGGGGACCGGCATTGGGCTGCTGCTTGGGGCCACGCTGCCATGCTCGGCCACTCCGCATCGTGTCGTGCCGCCATCATGCAGGGTCTCCGGCCCGCACCACTTGGCGCCGTCAGTGCTGCGGCACTGAAGCGCACCGCTCCACCCGGCCATCTCACGTGGTGCCATGCTGCAGCCCGGCGGCTCATGCCAAGCCAGTGCTGCCCCGCGAATGATATTTAGGGACCCGCTCGCTTGGGGTTCAGACTGGGACCAAGGCTGTGCAGTCCTTGTGCCGCGCCGTGGCCTGCTCTGGGGCTGGGCTGCTGTCGCCTGCCACCGCTCTGAAGTCGGTACTTGGGTCTGTGCGGCTCCAGGGCATGCTGTGCCATTCTGAGTCCCAACCACACGGAGTTGTGCAATTCTCCATGTGGTTAATGGCCGGCACTCTCCCGCCGACCCCCTGGGTTCCACAACCAGCCGGGGTGACCCAGGTCGGGATGCTAGTCCTGGGGGGCTCCCTGGGAGAAGGCATCGTCGCGGGATATCCACTCAGAGCCGTGTGGTCGCAGGGGGTCCCCTCTGGCGAGGTGGGGCGTTGTCTTACCTCCTGTCCTCAGGGTCTGAATCCCAGTTCAATCCATTTGCTAGTCTAATCAGATTTAATATGAGCTGGCAGGGTTTTATGATTGTTCTAGCAGAATAGTTGCTGTTTTCAGCAGATTGCATAATAATACGACTAATCTAAACCCATGTTTTAAAATCCAAGGCTCATTCTTTTGAGGAATCTAGACCATGGGCTTCTGCCCAAAAGAGGAGGTCTGGGAGTCCCTCCCTATCATNGCTTGAGTCAGAATTGAAGAATCTAACTGTGCCTGCCTTTGTGGATCTGTTAGGGGTGGCAATCCCATTAACTCAGGAATCCCTGCTCCAGAGCATGGGTTTTGCTGGGGAAGCCTGGCATTTATTGCTTCTTGTTCATTAGCAATTGATTGCCACACAGTTTCAAACATTAGGAATTATACCAGGTTACAAATCAATTTTGCAACTTGTCTCATATCGTGGGGGGTTAATTCATTAGCGGTTATAAACCTGAGCATATGAGCAACTGCCGGGGATCCAAGCCCATGTTTAGCAGTTAGTTGGTGAAGCTCAGAGAGAAGCTGCCAGTTAAAAGTAGCATGTCTGGTGTGTTCCCATTCCTCCTTATAATGGGAAAGCTTCATATATTCCTCCTCCCTGGTGCCAGTTCTCAGAGGATGGGGAATATATGTGTGCAGAAATCAGTTCAGCTGCCTGTAAATCTCCACTTTCAATGGCTTGATTTTTTACCTTTTTTCTAAAGGCCATGGGATCACGGGCATAGGTAAGTTCTGATCGGAATGTCAGAGCTGCTGAAGCCTGGGCTGGTGATGCTGGGAAGGTTAGGTCTCTGGTGTGAGAAGTGGAGTGGGGGCTTGTGTTCCCTCTGTATGAATTGTGTATGCTTCTTGGTGGTGTGGGTCCTCAGGATGGTACATGCTGCAGTTGTAGATGAGGTGAGGATGCAGTAGGAGCAGGTCTGTGTCCAGGGGCGATGCTGGGGTTCGATGCTGTGAGGCTGTGGCTTTCGGCTCTGTATCCAGAGTCTGTCCATGCCTGGTACTGCACTTCAGTTTCACCCGCAAAGGCGGGGCCAGTGTTGAAGGCTGGTTCCACCTGGGCTGGCTTGGGGGTTGAGTGGAAGGTGGAGCCATATCTCTCTGAGGCGGCGTTGGGGTTGGAGCTCCGTCCCCCCAGGCAGGGATCGAGGCGAGGCTCCACCCCACGTAGACTGGTCCGGGAACATGGCGCTGCCCCCCATAGGCGGGGTTTGAAGTGGAGCCACGTTTCATGGAGAAGATGGCGAACCCCAGGAGGGGCTGACCACATGGGTCATGACAGATGCACTGCTTGACTCCTGCCAGCTGTTCCTGGCCAAGAGAGGGCTATGCTGCTCATGGTCCCAGCACAGCAGGGTCACGGTGGGACGGGAAGACCTCGGGGGACCGGCATTGGGCTGCTGCTTGGGGCCACGCTGCCATGCTCGGCCACTCCGCATCGTGTCGTGCCGCCATCATGCAGGGTCTCCGGCCCGCACCACTTGGCGCCGTCAGTGCTGCGGCACTGAAGCGCACCGCTCCACCCGGCCATCTCACGTGGTGCCATGCTGCAGCCCGGCGGCTCATGCCAAGCCAGTGCTGCCCCGCGAATGATATTTAGGGACCCGCTCGCTTGGGGTTCAGACTGGGACCAAGGCTGTGCAGTCCTTGTGCCGCGCCGTGGCCTGCTCTGGGGCTGGGCTGCTGTCGCCTGCCACCGCTCTGAAGTCGGTACTTGGGTCTGTGCGGCTCCAGGGCATGCTGTGCCATTCTGAGTCCCAACCACACGGAGTTGTGCAATTCTCCATGTGGTTAATGGCCGGCACTCTCCCGCCGACCCCCTGGGTTCCACAACCAGCCGGGGTGACCCAGGTCGGGATGCTAGTCCTGGGGGGCTCCCTGGGAGAAGGCATCGTCGCGGGATATCCACTCAGAGCCGTGTGGTCGCAGGGGGTCCCCTCTGGCGAGGTGGGGCGTTGTCTTACCTCCTGTCCTCAGGGTCTGAATCCCAGTTCAATCCATTTGCTAGTCTAATCAGATTTAATATGAGCTGGCAGGGTTTTATGATTGTTCTAGCAGAATAGTTGCTGTTTTCAGCAGATTGCATAATAATACGACTAATCTAAACCCATGTTTTAAAATCCAAGGCTCATTCTTTTGAGGAATCTAGACCATGGGCTTCTGCCCAAAAGAGGAGGTCTGGGAGTCCCTCCCTATCATAGTCCACTCCATATAATAGACAAAGAGTTTCCCATACCTTCAAAGCTGGAGGTTCCTTTTTTGAAAATAATCATCCCATGGTATTCAAGTCCAAAAGTCTCTTTTCGATCAGAAGGCAGTAAAATCATGTCGGGGTTCACCACATGTGGGAGCAGAGTCCGGGAGCAGAGAAGGAACGACACGAGCCTTGTGGCGGAACAGGAGCAACAGAAAGCTTTATTTCCAGGCACTTCCTTTTATGGAGAGTTGAATCAAAGCTCCCNTATCGGAGTTCTTGGATAGACAGACCAGCCAGGGGCTGGGACCAGCCCCTGCACTGTAACAGCTACGCATCTGTTTGGCCCTATGACTGTAAGAATAAGTGCACTTTGTTTAGGGACTTGATGCCCTCCAATGCCTTCCACTAAGACATCTGCTGTTTTAAGAGGCCACTGTGGGGGCCATAAAGATGCCAAAATTATGGAAACATCTGCACTGGCATGAAGCAAACCTGTAAAAAATTCGTCATTTAATTGTAAAGTTATGTTGT
>VZTR01000060.1:17486-45079 GCA_013400775.1 Chaetops frenatus | reverse complement strand
CTTCAGTGTGCCTGAGCTGTCAGTGCATGTGCCATTGTGCTGCTATTTTTACTGGGAGCAGCACATGTATGTACAGAGACATGCAAGCTTGCAAGGACTCTGTAAGCATGTTCTGGGTGAAACAAAGGAATTAGAAGATACTGAGAAGTATAACTTACATTCCATTAATTTGAAATTTCACTGCTAAAACATCTGTGTTTAAACACTGTGGGTGTGTAGAGGCATGTGATGATTTTTATTCTGTGAACAAGTACATCCACAATAAGCATCTGTTATGTATGTTAACTCATATTTTATGGACTAAAACAGAAATAGGTATTTTGTCATGGCATTTACTTAAATATAAGCAAAAAAGTAGATCTGTGATCTAGTTACCAGTAGATAACTTGGTTCTTACCAAATGTGGAAGAGTTGTGTTTGTAGAAGAGGTCCGGTAGCATTTGTTGTGTCTTAAAACCTCAAGACTTTCTCCCTGTATGGAATCCCTTGACAACAGCTGCTGCTTGTTTTGCTATTTCTTCCTCTTGAGATTGCGAGACCCAAATTATTAAAATACACTTTTAAAATATCTAGTATTTTTGTTTGACATTTGTGTTGTGTTGTTTCCTGTTATTTTGCTGCCAGTGTGACACTTGTGTCTTTTCCCTTTGTGTAGGTTTACATGGAGATTATGGCAGTTCTGAAACACGACGACCAGTCCAGCAGGAGGCTTGAGGACAGCGCATCTGATCTGAGCCAGCTGAGCACTCAGACTGTGTTCTCCATGCTTGATCATCTCACTCAGTGGGCCAGACATAAGTTTCAAATAGTCATTGCTGAGAAAAATGCTGGCAAGTCTAGCAAAGACAGAAGTGATCTAAAAAGTGAGGGTGCTCATTTTATTTTAAATGGCATTAACATTATTCACATTAGAAATCATTGTCGTATGTAATTTGAATTTGATAGAACAATTACAATGAATGCCCTTAGAGGATAAAGCTAAAATGTCCTTAAGCGCCAACAGTCAGCCTGGTTCTTTTGAAGTGGATGGGACTTTTAGNTTAAATGGCATTAACATTATTCAAATAAATATTTTATTTCTGTTTGCAGCTTCACATTATGACCATTTACAAATGCTGTATTAGGATAATATGTAATCTGTTTTATGATTTCTTAATATCATATTATGATTTCCACCCCTTCTACTCCAAATGCATTGTTCTGAGTGCTTGTTGCAAGAAATAGATTTAAAATTTGANTTGTTGGCAGAAGAGAAAACCATGTTCATAAATTAGTATGATTATCTCACTGAATTCTTAAATGAGTTAGTTGAATTTTAATGCACAGAGTAATTATTATAAATGAAACGTCCATTGACAGACTTTTTATTATGTCTCTTTTTTTAACAGCATCAAGTGAGGACTATGGAGAATATCAAAGTGTGACACGTTTTCTAGACCTCATTCCCCAGGATACATTGGCTGTGGCCTCCTTTCGCTCCAAGGCTTACACAAGGGCTGTGATGCACTTTGAATCATTTATCACAGAGAAGAAACAAAATATTCAAGAACATCTTGGATTTCTTCAGGTTCTGAAGTTCTTTCTGGTTTTTGTTTTTATTTTAAAATGAAAATGTATATCATGAATAAAGCTTGGTTGAATTATTCTTTGTGATGGGACAAAGAAAAGATGTATTTGGGCACTTGCTGTTGGATACAAGTGTTTAGTTGTCTGTGTTTTTCTTGCTTGGTGTGCTTTTTATATGAGAAGGAGTGAGTAGCTTTCTAGTGTATAATAAAAGATGGTAAAATCCTGAAAATAATTAAATGTGGGTTTGTTGATAGTATAACATTTATTGCTTTGAAGTTGGCTCTCTGCCTCTTGTNATGTGGAATTCAGGCAGACAAAAAAAAAAAAAAAAAAAAAAAAAAAAAGCCAAAGCACATTTGAAGAAATTCCAAGTGGCTTATTTTAAAGTAAAAAAGAGCCAATGCTAAAGCTCTTGCCAGTTATATGAATTATTTTCAAGAAGTATTTTAACCTGTGGGATGATCCTATTTGTGGTTCCCTATGGTTTATATTCCTCAGTGACATTTCAAATTTGAAAAAACTTAGCACGTTGCTTTTACACCTCAAGTAATCTTCATCTTTATGCTATCACATAAATAAATCATATTTATTTTCCTCTTTATACAAATGATTTCAGGTCATTTCATGTGGTACTCTATCTATAGTATGAGACCATAAGTATTACTGAATGCTAAGCAGAAGTAGGGCCCAGCGTTGGAAGGAGCTTGGCAAAACTGACATCTTCCATGAAAGTTTATTGCCACCAAGTCCTACAGAATAGTGTGTGCTCCATGTTCAAGAAGTTCTGTGATTCTGCACATTATCTATAAGATAAATTCTTGTTTTTAATGGCCATGTCCAATCTGTTTGAATATAGAAGTTGTATGCTGCTATGCACGAGCCAGATGGAGTGGCTGGGGTGAGTGCCATTCGGAAAGCAGAACCATCTCTCAAAGAACAAATCCTTGAACATGAAAGCATTGGCTTGCTAAGAGATGCAACAGCCTGCTATGATAGGGCTATCCAACTGGAACCTGATCAGGTAAATAAAAACCAATTTTTTTTCATTTTTCATAAATATAATTAATTTTTAAATCTTATTAGCTTACAGACAACTAAGGCAAAAAAACTTTTTCAGAATATTTAAGTAAAATAGGAATCAAAGTGTTTGTCATGCCAGTTGCTAAATAATTATTGGTGTTGGAAGTGGCCTATGAACTGAAACAAATGTCTTACTGAATTTTTTGAATGTCCATTTAGCTTATGGTGCAATTAGTTATGCCCTTTTGTATTCTGAAAAGCACCCAAATGGGGATATTTCTTCCTTCAAACTGCCATGAATTTAATTAGTGTGTATGTGTGGGGTTTTCATTTGTTGTTTTGTTTTTTTTTTTTCCTATTTCTAGATTATTCACTATCATGGTGTAGTGAAGTCCATGTTAGGCCTTGGTCAGTTATCTACTGTAATTACTCAGGTCAATGGCGTGCTTGCAAACAGGTACTGTAAGCATTTAATAAATAGTTCATTTGAATAATATGAAACTCTGGTATAAATCTCTGCCTCAGTAGCCATTTCTGCTCATTATCAAATATTTGAGGCTTATTAAACATAATTGAATTAGCAATGTGACGCTAGAAAACTTTGAGTGCTTTATCTATAAATTATTTGTTTCAAGAAGTCCAGAAATTCTCATAGTTCTTGTCTGCACTGTGAGCAGTGTTGGTATGTACTTTAATTTCTTAGAATTTTTGCATTGTTTCCCATGTCACTGATTCCATTGGTATTCTGTAGTCTAATAGGTAAATGGATTAAAAGCTGGTAGGTTTTGATGTGTACCACACAAGTTAAATACACTCTGGAGATTGCATTTGTGGGATCATGTTGCACAGCTCTTACTTGTTACCAGTGCATGTCCTTTGCTTTTACTGACTTTCTTTAGAAGCAAGCTTATCTTGCCTCTTTTCAAGTAAGAGAAGTTTTATATAAAGAACATTTGCTAATATAATGTAGGGTTAATACGCTGAGAGAAGACAGCACAAAATATTATTGCCTTTGTTTTCTTTTAATAGGTCTGAATGGATTTCTGAATTGAACACTTACAGAGTGGAAGCAGCCTGGAAACTGTCACAATGGGATTTACTGGAAAATTATTTGGCTTCAGGTAACTTATCATTGCATAAAAGAATTAATATTTCATTGAATAGGTGAACAATTGTAAGTTTTAGATTAATCATCTTGAATCAAGGGGAAGCTATTTTCATTTGTCTTGGATTTTACTGGTAGGAGGGTTGATTCTGTCTTCTGGATTTTGCAACTATATATGATTGTAATCTGGATATTCTTGGAGCAGAAGTTTCAAGTGCATGTATCTTTTGGGTCTGTTTGCCTGGGTAGATTGTAGAGTCCAATTATACAGTTGAATTAGTTCTGAGTAAAAGTTGTTTTTCCAGTAGTATGTTAAGACGTATCAGCAAGTTCAGGTTAAGCTGCTTAAAGAAGCAGAGTCTTCTTTTTCTCCCCAAAGATGTGAAGTCCACTACTTGGAGTGTCAGACTGGGACATTTATTATTATCAGCCAAGAAGAAAAATGAAGCAGCTTTTTACGAGACGCTCAAGGTTGTTCGAGCAGAACAGATTGTGCCCCTTTCAGCAGCAAGCTTTGAAAGAGGATCCTATCAACGAGGATATGAGCACATTATCAGGTTTCTCATTCTCATGTCACCATTTTTAAATTCAGAAATCACATAATCAAGTACACAGCAGCAAGAATTTTGCATTTCTACAGTAAATGGTACTGATGTGCATTTTTTGTCACCTTTTTTTTACGATCATCCAACTGAAAACCTTTGATTAATTAGGAATTTATATTTATCCTCCATGAAAAACATTTACAATAAAACTATGTGGTATGGTCTTTCCAAATCAGCTAGCAAGCAAATGTAAATGTCAGGCAATAAAAAACAGCCATTTAATTCCATGCTTGAAGTAGCACAAATAGGCCAGTAACTCCATTAGCTTAAGAGCATTGCTTTTGATCTCTATGGAGGCTGAAAAGCACTCTCTTTTTTTATTGAGAAAGAGCAGTAAGAGTTAAACACCGTCCCCTTCAGTAGTACTACTTCTCTTTATTAATAAACTTTTAATTTGGCTGCAGTACACTAAAAAGTGAGTAGCCTTTTTGAATAAAAAGACTTAATACTTCCTCTGCACTGTAAATGCATCCTTATGGCAAGATATTGGCTGAAGCCAGTTGAAGTGTGTGTTTTAGTTACTTCTTAATTTTGTTTTCTGTTGGTAATTTCTGCAGTGTTATTTGGGAAATGAAGTTTGTGTATTGAGAAAGAAGTGTTTCAAAGTAGTTTCTTTAGCCACTGATCCAGGCTACTTGGAAGCCTTCCAAAAGTCACTTTTTCTCTGTCAGATGTACCCACTACATTTGTACCCACTACTCTTTGCCAGTGAGAACTGGGACATCTACAACCACTCAGCTTTCCATCTTTACAGTGACCGATAATAACAGTAATTGTATTTTAAAATAAATGGAATAACTTCACTTCAAGCAAAAGTATATTGCTTTTAAAATGGGATTTCTTGAAAATGTCAGACTTTCTGAAGAATTGTTGCTGAAAGTAATGGACAGAAATACTCTTTCTAAAGGTTGATGTCCTCTCTGAGTGATCTACATTGTCTCTGTTCAGATGTTTGGCAAAGGAATACTGAGGAAATAACTAATCAGTTTACAAATCCTTGATTTTGTGTGCTTGCTTTTGCTTCATTTTTGCTTTTAGAATAAATCCTACTTCATGACATTATTTACAGAGCCAGCTTTTAGAAAGAAAATGGCAAAAACTTTGTAAAATTTGCATGTATTTTAAACAGCAATCAATTTTTCACCAATTTTTTTGCCTCTTTTTGCTAACACAGGTTGCATATGCTGTGTGAATTGGAACACAGTCTTGGGCCAATGTTTCAGCAACCAAATGGTGACCACAGTAGAGATTCCCTGAACTGGTGTGCTCGTATTGAAATGACCCAAAACTCTTACAGAGCAAAAGAACCCATTTTAGCACTGAGAAGGGCTTTGCTTAGTCTCAGTAAAAGGTGAGGTCATGACAGTTTCTGGTCTGTGTTGTATTCTCAGTAATACTCTGGATTTCCATGTATGTGTTAGAAGAGAGAAGATAAATCTCAGGGAATTTGTTGTAGACAGAAGTAGTCTTCTGATATTATGTGGTTTCAAAATAAGGAGGAGAAACAGTGTCTATAGGAAAGAGAAGCAAGAAACAGGGAGAAAGTGTATTAGTTTCTAGTCCTTAAATGGAAAAAAAGGTGGATCAAATGTGTTAAAATAGTTTTAAATTATCGTTATGTAGTATATAACTTATTGAGAAATTCAATGTGTGTTTCAACACATTGTGATATTTACTTCTGATTTTAAAGTAGCATTCAAAATAGAAATGTTTCATTTTCTGCCAAAATGTTCCAGCAGCCAGGATTACAATGAGCTCGTTGGTCAGTGCTGGCTCCAGAGTGCCAGAGTTGCGAGGAAGGCTGGGCATCACCAGACTGCCTATAATGCTCTGCTGAATGCTGGGGAGTCAACGCTCTCAGAACTTTATGTAGAAAGAGCAAAGTGGCTCTGGTCCAAGGTAAGGAAAACAAAAATGGAATTTAATTTCTTACATGCAAGAAAATAGTATTTTTAGTTTTCTTCAAGAAAAAAATGGCACACAATAAGCATAGTGAAAACAATATGTGTCAGTTGGGACTATCAACACATTGCAGCTGATCCTCCAGCTGCTGGTCAGCCCTGTTCTGTATCCATTGGCCTTCCTGGCATCTTTGTATAAAACTGGTCGATCACCTGCCTCTGGCAATGCAGTCCAGGTAAATTTAAATTATCTTAATAGTAAACCTCTCCTTAATTTGTTTCCTTTTAACTAACAGCAGTAGGCAGCAAACATGAGGGCAATTATTGTGGTACACCTAAAGGCACAACCATGCTGAGATAACAAGAAAATACAAGAAGCATTTGAAGTCAATAATATTCAGTTACCACAGCCAGAATGGCCTAGAGCACACTTTGGGGACATAGCTTTGCCTTAAAAACAATTTTCAGAGGGAAGTTTTGTATCTCTCATATTTAAAGTATATAAAATGTTTTCTGTCTTTCCCTTAGGGTGAGGTTCATGAAGCACTAATTGTACTCCAGAAGGGGGTTGAGTTATGTTTCCCTGAAAATAAAGCACCCTGCAATAGCAAAAATCAGCTCATCCATGGTCGGGCAATGCTGCTGGTGGGCAGATTTATGGAAGAAACTGCTAACTTTGAAAGCAATGCAGTCATGAAAAAGTATAAGGTAAGCTGGAATACCTACTGGTAACAAGGCAGGAGCTTTCAATAATAACATATTCCTTAAGTAAGCTGTCGCTCTGCTCCTGATGATTCAACCAAGTATAACATAAATGGGATCAAATTGTGCATGTGTAGGAGGGAAGCAGTTCTTGTAAAGATTTAACTGTCTTAACTAGGTTTAATGTAACACATCAGTACAGAGAAGTCTACAGTTCATATAATTCTTTTAAAATAAACAAGTTACAAGTTACAGAAGTTACACGTTACAGAAGCATGGCTTTTTTCTCATGCTTGCACAGATTAGAATTCCTCACTAAAATGTGGACTACTCCAAATACAGAGTTGGCTTGGTGATTTATTGCACTACTCTTCAGTGTTATTTCTCTCCTTGGTGACTTGTAATGTGCTTTAAATGTGCTTCCAAAGTCTCTGAAGAACTAGGAAAAGGGACAACTGGTATGTTCTTCTTGAACAACACAGCACTGCATGCTTCATCTTGTGATGCCTGTGAATTACTTTTTGGCATTGATTAATATTGCCTCCTAAAACAGCAGGAGATGCAGATGTTAATGCTTCCTTAAAAGCAGCATGTCTCCTGTCCAAGTTTTGGCATTTGATACTGTTAATAGTTACAGCTGTCTTACTAAATAACATAATTCTCATTTAGAGAAAAATGTAAATGTATCAAATCAAATGAAGATTGAAATAATGGAAACAAATGAAACTTTAGTGGATTCTATGAAAACACTAAGTACTCTTTGCAAAGTATTGGCACACGGAAGAAGGCAGTGTTATGAGAGAAGGCATGTGCCTCTCACCAAGTTATTTCTTTTCTAATACATGTTACACAATTTTTTGTTTTTCTTTTAAACATCATGATTTAGAAGGAAAACAGAAATGTGAAAAATGTGGAATCATAGATTCATTAAGGTCAGAAAGATCATCGAGTCCAACTGTTAATGTCCTGCTGTTTCACTTTTCAAAAAGCTCTAAGAAACTCAGCACTGAGTTTATTAGGATCAGAAACCTGATTTTAATGGAAATATGATCTTTCCTAGTTCAGGAATCCCATATCATTCTGTCTCGGCTTGTCTTGCTGTCTCTAAACCCAAAAGGTATTTTAAAAACAGACTTCTAGTTTGTAGAGGCAGTTATCTTGAGGCAAAATTAGAAGGTTTGGAGTTACAGGGTTAACGATTAATACTTTTTTTGCACATACTCTGCACAATGTAACTAATACAAGATTCTTGTTTCTTGACAATAACTTTTTTATTTTTTATTTTTAAGTTAGCTTCCTCTCAAAAGTAATTATCTTATTTTGATTTTGTTGCAGGATGTTACAGTTTTCTTGCCAGAATGGGAAGATGGGCATTTTTATCTTGCAAAATACTATGATAAATTAATGCCGATGGTAACTGACAACAAGATGGAAAAACAAGGAGATCTGATTAGATACATAGTCCATCACTTTGGGAGGTTAGAGGGGAACTTTGCTTACTTTCTGTAAAAGGATGACAATTAGACTGGGAAAAAAACATTTCCGTAGGAATATATTGTCTTTCACCAATTCAGACTGATTCCAGTTTTTATGCACTATTGTAAAACAAAAGACTGCATGCTTCCTTTTTGTTTTCATACCTAATTAATTTTACTTCTGACTAAGCAATTGTCTGTCTTTTATCAGACAGTTAATTATTTCACCTGTGGTTTTAAGTAATAAAAACAAACCCTTTGTATATTTTTGGTTGTTGCAGATGCATTAAAATGATGACATAAATTTCTAAAGTTAGAATGGAATATTAAACAAATGACAGTGTAAAATTTGTATTACTTCTAATGTATATCATTAACATATTTTGATTTAAACATCTAATCACAGATCTCTACAGTATGGAAACCAGTTCATCTATCAGTCAATGCCAAGAATGCTGTCTTTATGGCTGGACTTTGGAGCAAAAGCATATGAATGTGATAAAGGTAGAATATTTTTTCCCAGTACATGGTTCCTGTGTCATTCTTTTGAATAGATGATTGAAAGGGCAATGAGGTATATTTACAATTCTTTGCTTAGATTTATTGCCTGAGGTTATATGGAAACAAGAAAGTACTACTATTCTTGTAAAATACAGGATGAAAATATGCAAGAGAGTATCAGTTATTTTGATTAAATTCTCCAGAACTTTTTAAAAAGTATATAATGAGACAGCATTGTTCCTTGGGTAACTGAAGTCATTAGATACAGGGAAAATCTTTGCATGCCCCTGGTGACCATTTTAAGTTGCCTCATGAGTGATGAGTAGTAGTTTTGTATGTACTTGCTACATTAAAGTGTTAGGCTTTCAGGCTTGTTTTCAATTTGTTTTGGTTCCAGTCTTTAAAGGAATTTTACTGAAATTTTCCTCCTCATTTTACTGAAATGAAGGGGAAAAACAAATCTTGTGGGCAGGCAGTATGAAGGCGTGTGAAACTAACATCACAGATGCATTTTGGGTGGGAGATTCAGGTACAAATGAAAATTGCAAACATTGCTGGCAGGTCTGGAGTGAAGTAGACACTTGTGCTCCTTGATTTTGTCCTCACTCTACACACTTAGGTCAACTGTGTTTGGCTGCAGGCACATCATATCCTGCTCTCTGAGGTGCTCATGTGAAACTCAAGCTGTGTCCTCAGGGGCAGGGATGGAGATAGGAGCAGATGTGCTCGTTTCATTCCATGGAAAGACTTCCCTCCTTTTCCTCTCCACTAAAGAACATTGGAATCCTTTTATCAGGCAAATACGTGGAGTGCTTTTAGTTTGTTCTATGCAATTTTATCATTTTAGAGAAGTAATTTTAAGAGTTGAAGGAGATTTAATTTCCTGGTATTCTGCTTAGTTAAATAGCATTTGTATTCAGTCACTGTATGCTGTGTTAAAAAGAACTTTACTGTAGGAACTTCTTTGTTGCCTTCAATATTTTGGCTTGTGAAATTGCTAACAAAATATTATTCTATAGCCTTGATTTAAATGACTTTCCATTTCCAGTGGGGAGAATCAGGAACATAGTCTTTTCCTTTCATTTTTCAGCAGGTCGTTCAGAACGTGTTCAAATGAAAAATGATCTGGCGAAAATAAACAAGGTGATTACAGAGCACACGAATCACCTGGCACCTTACCAGTTCCTGACAGCCTTTTCTCAGCTCATCTCCCGAATCTGCCATTCCCATGATGAAGTCTTTGCAGTTCTGATGGTGATTGTTGCTAAGGTGTTTTTAGCCTATCCACAGCAAGCAATGTGGATGATGACTGCTGTGTCCAAGGTACCTTGATATGTATAGCTACACCTTTATTAAGTTTACGAAACTGTTTTTCTTGGAAATGTAAATATAACCTATTTTACTCTAGGTTGGTAAGAAGGATTTGAGAGTTTCATTTGTTTTGATACAGTGTTATGGAAGAGGATATCAATGCCATTACTGCAAAATATTTTATTGCAGTCTTAATTCAGATATTACAGTTTATATGTTCCAAATTGGAATGCTAATATGCATCCAGACTTGTGTGGTGTATTAGGAAAGGAAATTTGAATAACAAATAGCTGGTGAATTGTGTAGTTATGGGCAACAGATTTTGTTGCGTTTACTAATTGTGTAATATTATTGTCATAGTTTTATAATCAAATAATCAGCTTACTAATTACTTAGTAGTAAGGTCATTCCAAAGCAGACTGTGGTGCATCCTATTTCTTTAGGCTGGTGAAATAATGTTCAGGATACACTGACATGTTCTTGAATGTTGGCCTTTATATTGTGGGATTCCCTAGAAGGGTTTCAGAAATAATAACCCACACACACACTCACCAACAGTACCATTTTAATATTTCAGTTGAAGCATGTCCTTCTCCAGATATTAAATATGATAAGCAATAAGTAGAGGAATGAATATTAATTACTGGGGGGGAGTTTTGCAACTCATTGTTTAACAAATTTTAACTTTCCTTTTTTTTTAGTCCTCTTACCCTATGCGTGTCAATAGATGTAAGGAAATTCTTAACAGAGCTATTCACATGAAGGAATCTTTAGGAAAATTTATTGGAGATGCCACACGCCTTACAGACAAGCTGCTGGAACTCTGCAACAAACCGGTACTTACAAAAATAAACAAATCAATGCATGTTGTAGGATTATATATATATATTAATTATTGTTCATAATATTAGTTCCTAAGATTACTGTACTTTAGCAGCAGCTACACTACATTGTAAAAGATTTAAAATAGCTCTAAATTGAGCACATTGTAAAATATTTCAGTACATAATGTCTTATTTAACAGTGCATGGGCTTTACATTGTTTTGTACTTTCACATATCATTCATGCCCATTTATTTTCAGATTTTTACTGTGAAAATAGGATGGTTGTGCTTTTATGAACAAATTAACTTTATTATCAAGTTAAAACTAAATGAATTCTTTCATTATTCTGTATTTATATTTAAAGTGGAAAAATAAGTCTGCCTTACAGCCAGACATATTTACTTCTTGATTATTTAATTTGAAATATAGCTTGTTGTTTTTCTTATTACAACCAGCATTTATTATTCTAGTCTATTTATCAGTTAATGTGAGAGAGCAGTATTAAGTATTTGTTAACTTTAAATGTTATTTCAAACTTTAATTAACATTTTTTTTTCAAGGTTGATGGAAACAGCTCAACGTTAAGCATGAATATTCATTTTAAAACACTGAAAAGATTAGTAGAAGAGCACACATTCAGTGAAATTCTCATTCCCTTGCAATCTGTAATGATACCAACTCTTCCTTCAATTCCTGGTACCCATGCTAACCATGACCCTTTTCCTGGCTGCTGGGCCTACATTGCAGGCTTTGATGATACGGTAAGGCTCCAGTTGGCACCCTGGTTTTTCACTTCATGTTCAACAAACGTAGCTGCAAATACATCGTAGTTCCTTAGAAATGGGAGGAATGAGTAGGAAATTCCGTAACTACTTTCGTGGAAAGTGAGTGGCTTCTGTGACAGCAGCCTGAGGCAGGTTGTAGCAGCGTAAGCTGATGGTGAATTGCTGCTGCCTTCCCAGGGCATCTCTGCAGGGAGGACGCTCCAGCAGGCACACAGCAACCATGCAACACTCCAATGCCACAGACAGCTCGCTAAGCGGCGGAGAGCAGGAACGGCCTTGTATGGGTTTCCAGTGGTTATTTATTCCATCCACACACTGAAAGGGTCCAGGGACAAAGACAAGGGAAAGTGAAGGGTCCAGGGTTATATATGGGTACAAGGGGGCAGAGCCAGCCTGCAAGGGCCAATCAGCTGAAGTTAGGGACGGCAAAAAGGGTAGCAGCGGCCAACAGGAAACAGTCGATGTAAACTGACAGGGGTTCATACCAATGGGGGTACAAGATACAAAGAACTTACTAGAATTTGAACATATATAGTTAACAAGGGGTGGAACAGCCAACAGGCCAACACAGGGAGTGGAACTGGGGTAGATGGACATGTTGCCCTAAAATTTCCATGGGAGAAGCCAAAGCCTAGGGAACATTCTTTCAGGACATAGCCCCTGTAGGTATCCTGGCAGGCCCGCAGGCCTCCACAGCAGGTGTGGCCTCACTTAAAGTTTTGGTCTGAGGTTAATGTGCTGCAGCTAACATGATTGGTTGCAATGGTTTATTACAATTACAAACTTAAATTTGGATAATCTGATACAGATGTTAGTAAATAATTTAATTTTTCTTTAGGTGGAAATTCTTGCCTCACTTCAAAAGCCAAAGAAGATCACCTTGAAAGGTTCAGATGGGAAATCTTACATTATGATGTGCAAGCCAAAAGATGACCTAAGAAAAGACTGTCGGCTCATGGAATTCAACTCCCTTATTAATAAGGTTTGATGAATGAGACAATTAGATGCATTATACTTATTGACCAGGAGAGCACACTGAGCTATTTAACAAAAAAAGCCAATTTAGCTGGGGATAAAGCTCACTGGAAGAAAAGTAAACTAGTAAAAAATACCTTATTTCAGTGAAATTCAGTAGCAATTGATATTGTATGACTTGTGAAAATAATAACAAATTATAATATTCTGCCAAAAAATTGCTTGTCCCAGCAAAAATAGAAAGGACAGGTCACTTACAGTAAATAAATGCCTGCAAACTTTCTGCTGTCATGCTTAATATTTCTTATTTAATAATTTCTAACATATTTGATAAAATATAGGTAAATTAATCTTTTAATAATTAAGTGTTGCCATACCTCTTATTTTAGTTGTATTTTGCTTTTCAGCAATATATTTAAGGTAATATGTCTTCTGTGAGCTTGAAGCAAATGACAGCATCTCTGAAACACCAGAAGATTTATTTCAAATACTGCTTTTAAGGGATTTAAGCCATGTACAAGTTATGCAGTTTGACTATTTTATTGCAAAATCCTCTTTTTTTTAATTACTTTAGAGAACAGATGCACATTTTGCTTTCTTTTGACCTACTGCAGACTGTGAAGCTTATATTTGTAAATTCTACATTGTGTGATTGGAAAGTAGTGATAGATAGAATGTAAATGCTATAGATCCGTTTTGATCCTATCTGTGTGATGTATTAATCTAATTTTTCTTCTGTGAATAGTGCTTAAGAAAAGATGCAGAGTCCCGTAGGCGAGAGCTCCATATTCGCACCTACGCAGTGATTCCATTAAATGATGAATGTGGTATAATTGAGTGGGTAAATAACACTGCTGGTCTAAGAAATATCCTGATAAAACTTTATAAGGAGAAAGGTAAAGAAATATATTAGACTATTGTAAAAGTTTCTTGATATCTTTAAAGGGCCTGTATCATATTAAGTAAATGAAACAAATATTCTATGAAGATGTAGTCACATATATTTTTAACTATCTGCAATATATTATTATTCATATGTGTGGTAGACTTCTGCTCTTAAAAGGAAGTGGGTTGGAGTAAACAAGTTCCTTACAAGAACGTATACCACAGGCATCTTACTACTTGCCCAGCATACAGTGATGTAAATTGTTTCAGCAGCAGTGCCAGCAGCATGAGGATGTATGTGCAGCTCTGAATAATAAAAAATACTGTGAACTTTTTCTTTAGATTTGATTTGTTATTTTTCATTTCTGTTACATTTATGTGAGATAATTAAGATAATATATAGTTGAACCAAGGTTAGGAGTACAGCAGCTTTCTAGAGAAAAGATCCATTTTTTTTTTAATTTCTTGTTAACAAAGCAGCTTTCTGGTCAGTGCAGTAAAAGTTCAGGGAAAAACTTTCCTGTACCCCACAACCAGCATGGTTCATAAATTATTTTTCATTTGCCTTTGCTTTGACTTTATGGAGACACTTATTTTCTTTAAATTACCATATTTTAATAGTACATATAAGGCTTTATATTTGAGGATTTCTTTTGCCTAACTGAGGAAGTCTGTTGCAGGTATCTATATGACTGGAAAAGAACTGAGGCAGCACATGCTTCCAAAGTCAGCACCTTTGCCTGAAAAGCTGAAAATGTTCAAAGACGTCCTTCTGCCTCGTCACCCTCCTCTCTTTCATGAGTGGTTTCTTAGAACATTTCCTGACCCTACTTCATGGTGAGTACCTGGGATTGGGTCAGCTCAAGAACTTTGTGTATTTCCCTAAGAATTAACGGCACTCGAGGATCAGGACAGCCAAGCAGTGCCTCAGAGCTCTGCCTGCTGTTCTGCACAGGTACAACAGCAGGTCAGCCTACTGCCGGTCTGTTGCTGTCATGTCCATGGTGGGCTACATCCTGGGGCTGGGAGACCGCCACGGGGAGAACATCTTGTTCGATTCTTTCACCGGAGAGTGTGTGCATGTGGATTTCAACTGCCTTTTCAATAAGGTGAGAAATGCCCCTTGCTGAACATGCTCTCTATTTTATATGCATGTAAGTTACAAGTTTCTACTGCCTTGGGGTTTTTTCCACGTTTTTACTTTAGCATAGCTGTTGTGTTCTTTGTCTCACTTGGTCTCTTATTTATAGCCCAAAAAAGCCTGGGATATATAAAGAGGATGTGATCGTTCTGTATGCTGCATTCAATGAAAACCAACTTTTTGATTTAGCCAATATCAGATGACCTGACGTGGATACACTGAAACAGCCCAGATTTTAGACCGTTTATATTTTGTGATTCTCCTCTCTCCACTGGCACCCTCCAAACAAAACTGTAATTGCTACATTCAGAATTCTGCTGGCTGTGGAGTTTCTTGTTCTCTATTACACATATTCAGCAAAAAATTCCAACAGTTCTGTAAAAATAAACAGCAGAAATCGTGGCCAGATTGGGATTTAGAGTTTTGGTATTTCAGTTGAAAGATGCTTTTTTTGTGGGACATGTGGCCTTTCCAATTCAGATAAATAAGGTAGAAATATTGTTAGGTTATTTCTTCTGGGTTTTTTTTAGTAAGTCTAAATTGTCCTATATAACAATTAAAAAAAATGTTTTTAAGCTAACTTGCATGTTATAAAAGAGGAGTTAGTATTTTGCAATAAGATTAGAGAGCATAAATAAATATTTAAGAACAAAATTTTATACCCTGTATTAGTGTGTTAAAACAGGGAAAAAGAAGTTATTTGGACAATGTTATCCTTTACGCACTGTAATTTCCCCTTATCTGAGTAGGACTATGATCTGAGCAAACATCTCTTGCTGGCCAGGAAACTGCCACTGACAAAGGTGGAGGAAAAAAACTAAAACCAGTGCAAATGTTACTCTTTAATAATGCTTGGAACACTCAGAACATACCTTTTTTTCTCAATGTAAAGGGAGAAACTTTCGAAGTTCCGGAAATCGTTCCTTTCCGGCTCACTCACAACATGGTTAATGGAATGGGTCCCATGGGAACAGAAGGTCTCTTCCGAAGAGCCTGTGAAGTCACTCTGAGGCTGATGCGTGATCAGAGGGAGCCTCTGATGAGGTATGGCAACTGCTTTTGCTACAAACTCCTAAAAGCTGCCTGTAGTCTAAACATGTGAAACGAACTGCTGGGGAATATGCAGTTCCAGCATGTGCCCATCCTGCAGCTCACTCACACCATGAATGGAGCTAAATATAAAGCAGTGTAAATATTCAGCACTAACTACAGGCTTCTGTCAGTGTTTGTGTTTTGAAAATTAAATTTATTTTATGTATCATATCCTTTTCTTAATTTTTAATTTATTTAGTGTCTTAAAGACTTTTCTCCACGATCCTCTTGTGGAATGGAGTAAACCTGTTAAGGGAAATACAAAAGCCCAGGTGAATGAAACTGGAGAAGTTGTCAATGAAAAGGTGAGTTTAAAACAAACACAACCTAAGGTATTCAAATATCAAATATCCATTATTGTTGCAAATTACATATTTTCTAATTGAAACTTTGTCTTTTTTTTTGCTTTCACTTAAAAATTTCTCTGGTTGTTCTTTGTCATCTCTCTGTTCATAAATTTTATCTATAAAGAGATTTTTTTTTACTGATAAAAAAATGTAATTTATCTACTAAGGAACCAAACAAAAGAGCCTGTAATTCTCTTGTTAGTGTTACTAAATCAAGTCAAACATCAGCAGAAGCAATGGATCTTGCTACCCCTCACTCTGACACTTGCACAGTCCTCCAGATTTACAGTGATGGTAACAGCTGGAGTCTTTTCCATGTATATTTTTTTTGCTTTTCCTGAGTGGATGTATAGTATTGAATAAATATGTGCCTTGTTACATATCAAGGATTACTTGATTAAAATTAGGATTTCATACTGTGTCTTTATTAGCTGCTGCTAAAGTCTGTAATATTCATGCAAAATATAGCTTAATTTTGTGTGCAAAATTTCTCATTTGTCCCTTTCTATGTTTTTTTAATGACTATTTAATGACAATAAATCTGTAATACCATATAATACTTAGGGAGCACTGACAAACACAACAACAAAGATAAGAAAAAACTACAGCACTGAAACTGTATTACAACAAAGAACTTATCTGGGCTATTTCAGCACAGAAAATCTCCAGATCTTCAAACAGTTACTAACCAGGCCATGTCTACCTAATTTTTGTTTAGTTATGAGACCACCCACATAGTTGTATATGTTAACTGCTTTTTCTGGAGAGGTGCCAATGTTATACTTGATATTTAAAAGAAAATGTTTAATTGGTATGAGCTAGCAACACTAGTGGGCCTTAGAACAGCTAATTTTGAGACACTCAGCACAACCTCTTTAGTTTGACTTCTTCATTTTCAGTTGCTTATTGTTTGACCTAAATTTTCCAGACCTACATTTTATCCAGAATTACAGGAACAAGGCTAGGGAAATGTTGCATTTATTTGATAGTAATTGTATGAAATAAAGCTTTCTAACAATTCTCAAATATATTTATATAGCTCTTTCAGTCTTCTCTGGTAACTTTTAACTGTAAAAATATAAGGCAAAAGTTATAGCTTGACCAATAATATTAATAATAATTCTATAGAATTGTTTTTATAGTGAGTAGCCTTTTTTTTTCAATGTAGGCATCTGGATTTTGTATTGAATTATAATATGATTTCAAACACATCCTAACAAATACTGTTTTTATTTTGAGAAGTGGAAGTTCATGTATAGTACCAATTTTTTTTTTCTTTCTAGGCCAAAACTCATGTCCTTGATATAGAACAACGGCTGCAAGGTGTCATTAAGACTAGAAACAGAATCAAAGGATTACCTTTATCTATTGAAGGGCATGTTCATTACCTCATTCAAGAAGCAAGTGATGACAACCTGCTCTGCCAGATGTATATGGGCTGGGCTCCATATATGTGAAATTTGATCCCTTTGGAATGGTACCATCCACAAATGCTGTAGCTATAATACTGTTGGGAAGGAATCAATCAGTAGTATCTGGTTACTTCTGTTGATTTCTAGCTGCAAGCAGAAGAACAGTGTTATGGTCATCCAAAGTCTGTGTAAAATGTGGTGCCCTTGCAAGGATGCTATGAATGCAGATGTGTAAGGTATTAGGACTTGCCTTTTGTACACTTGTAGAAGGCAGCACATAAGAATTGCTTAAAAATTAATCTATGCAAGGCTCTGCAAGTGTCTGACTATATGAAAAGTTTTCATGATGTTGAAAGATGCACTCTATAAAAGTACTGTATATTTTTGTAAACATTTTTCTCTTTCAGCTTAGATTAGAAAATATAATAATAAAGTTTAATACTGATATGATGTTAAGTGGTTATTTCAAATTTTCTACTTGTATTCAGAAGGGCTTTCTAAAAGTTATTAATATTTCTTTCCAGCAGTAAACTTTCCTTCAACTTTCCTTCATGTAGTCTGGCTATGTCTAAGAAAGCTTTTGGGATCTTAAATCATAGCATGAGTAAACTGATAAAGTGGTACCATGTTCTGAACCTGTTTCCTTAGCTCTTGAGTGCAGTGCTCTAGAAAATCCTCTTGAGGGACATGGCACAAAGCTGGGAGTTGGAGGACCCTGTCAGTGCGGCTGTAATGCCAGGGCAGTGGGCAGGTGGTTGTAGCTGTGACTGTAACTTCCATGTAGGCTCCCGAGAGCCTTGCACAGCCCCTCTTCCACCCTTGGAAAAAGTGTGGCTCTAGGGAATGTTTTTCAGACTCTATTTTAGAAAAGGTGTTTCAACACAGACAAGAGTAGACTAAATAAATATAATTGAAAGGCAAATACTAAAAGTAGTGCTTGCATTCTAGGCATCCAAATTGTAGGGAAAAGAAGGGGGGAGATAGGGAAAATTTATACCCTTTTACCCTACAGTAGGCTGTAATTAGAATTTTTGTTCAGTGGTTTTGTTTCTGCTATTCTGAGAGACAAACAACGCTGTTAGGTTTTGATCACAGGCTCACACTGTGGTGTGACACTCGAGTGTTTGTTCTGTTCAGCTGAAATCCAGAGGTTTGGGAGAGTAAAATAATGGGTTTGCAACTGCTTCTAGGGCGTTTGTTTCTCTGTCGATCTAGTGGGTAATCTAGAAGTGTTGTCACTGTCCTATAAACGTGACGAGTTTTCCTAGTAAAATATTTGGAACATACTATGGTCTTTTCCGGTGTGGTGCGTGAGTGCTGGCGTGCAGTGGTTTTTCCCAGGCTTTATCGGAGCGCAAGCTGTTGCACCGAGCGTTGCCATGGCGCAGGGAGCAGATCTGCTTCCCGGGGCGGAGGGACAGGGGCCCGGGGGGCAGGGCCGGGGGCGAGGGTGTCCCGCGTGCTGGCTGCGCTCCCAGGCCCAGCGTGCCGGGGGCGGCGGTGAGGCGGCCGAAGGGNTCCGGTGGGGCTGTGAGGGCGGTGGGGAACTGTGGCCATGGGGGTCCCCAAGTTCTACCGGTGGATCTCGGAGCGGTACCCCTGCCTCAGCCAGGTGCTGAAGGAGCATCAGGTGAGCCGAGGGCGGAGCGTCGCTGCCTGACATGGGGCCGCCCCGGGGGGGTCCTGTCCGGCCCCTCGGTGGGACGAGGGAGGGGGACGAGCGCGCGGGCCCCGTCCCTTGCCGGCCCTGCGGGACCGAGCCCCAGCCCAGGCCGGCTCGCCGACAGCCGGGGCGGCACAGGGGGGCGGCTGCGGCTCAGTGGGACCCGTCGCTCGGAACGGCCGAAAGTGGTGGGATGGCTGTGGGCGATCGCTGTGGAGCGGGCGAGGCGTTCGATGTCCCCTGACAGCCCGACTGTCCGGGCTGAGCCCCTCGCTGGCGGGCAGCAGTGCCCGGAGCCCGCGGCTGGGGGCCGGCGATGGTTTCAGCAGTCCCGAACGCGGAGTGCCCTGTTTCCCCAGGGCATGGCCAGCCCGCGGCGGCTCCTGGCCCGTGGCCGTGCCCGGCTGCCCCGCCGGGCTCTCTCCTCTGGCTCTGGTTCACCTCGGCAGCTCCGCGGTGCTGCCTCAGCGCCCAGGGACCTCGCACCCGCGGGAAGCCCAAGGTCGGAGTTTACTGCTTGTTAGGCTCAGAAAAGTTACAGCTGCTGACGGCCAGTGGCGCGGTAATGACGAGGGACAGGTTTTACAGCTCTGCTGCGTTTCCTTGTTGTCGCCTGGATCGGACAGTTTGTGTTAGCAAGCTTAACCAGGAAGTATGTTCAACCCGGGAAAACGAAAACCGTAAATGATACTTCTAACAGTTGGACAAAGATGTCATCTTTTCTGAGATGTCATGTTTGGTACCTGTTGGATACAAGCTCTTCTAATTACCATTTTCAACTGGTGTCATTGAGAGTGTGTTTGAATATTAATACATTTACCATAAACATCTGTGATTTTTAAAGATTAAATAGCTGTTGTGTCAATGTAACTAAGGTGCCCAGCTCAAGTGATTCCCAGCCTGCATGTTTGGCTTTTCCTGCTAGTTTCGAAGCAGTTTTCAAATCTTAGGGTTTTGCTCATGATTTGTTGGACTTCACTGAAATGTCTAATGCTGTCTGTGTAGCAAGCCATGTATGCTGCCTTTTCTGCTGTTTTCATAGAAGCCTGGGCTACTCACAGGTCTTTAAACTTGTGCTGAAGAACTGTGGGAAGCTGAGGAGGCAGCAGTGTCTGCTCTAACCAGGGGGATGGCAAGTGTGTTACCCTTGATGCCTTCTGAAAGAGGCAGCTAGAACTCTTAAGATAAATAGTAAACAATCCTTCCAGATCACTTGAATATACAGACATACTGACATCTAGAGTAGGCAAATTAAAAGGTCTGTCTATGTAAAACAGCATTATTGTTAAATCATATTATAGCTGTGCTTCTCGAAGAAAACATAGGACATTTTATATATGTTACTTTCATATAAAAGCTTTAGTTTTTGTCTCTTTAGAATGCTGCCTGTGCACTGCCCTGCTCTGTGCACTGCCCTGCTCTCTTATCGGGAGCATTGAGAGCAGTTTGGTTATTGAGTTTAACCATACTAAAGGTCATGATGTGCAACAGAAGACTAGTTACAGCAGTTCAGTGGGAATCATTCCTGATCCTGCCTCTAATTTCTTCTCTTCACCATTTCCTCTTTCTAAAACAGTTACATCTAAAATTTGCATCTGGAGGATAAATACAAGCCCAACAAGGTGCCTTTAAACATGTGTCAGCAGCAGTGCTATAAAAAATTGTCACAAGTTGGCAATGCCTTTTTCTAGGTGTGATGACAGGAGGATTTTTGTGAACAGTCTTACTGGAGGATTAAGGGATAGATTTAATGCAGTTGCTCTTGTGGTGCGTTTTGGTAACACTGAGGTAGTACTGGCCCCTTTGTGTCATACATTGAACAGTGTTTGTTCCCTGCATGTTGCTTGTGTACATTTGGGAATGATTTCTTTTTCCTTTAAAAGAAAGTGTGACTGATACAAATAAGGCTGTTAGAAGAGCAGAGAACTAAAAGGAAAAAGAAAGTCTGTTTGGAAAGTCTGGGTAGGAAATTGATGTTTTTAATGCCAACTCCCTGCTTTTGGTGCTAATTGCCATTCCGTAGACTCAAAGGTGCTCACAAGCATAGCTGAAGAGGCAGCAGGCAGTGGTTGGGGTAGGAACTGCTGAACAGCGGGAGAACTCTAAAGCTTCTTAAGCCAGCTTTACTTGGAAATACTGTTGAAAATTGCATATTCAGTTTTATAGTTTTTGTTTTTTTGTAGTGCAGCTATGAAAGGTTGAATCAATTAAATGTGCAGGCTTATAAAAAAGAAAAGAAAACTTCCTCAAAACAGTGATTCTGCTTTTCCATTTTACAATGTAGAAGACAGACTGAGCACAGGGAAAAAAGTCCTGAGGTTCCACAAACAACCAGGATAGGATAGGAATCTGTTCAGCTGACTTGGCTCACTGAGAAAAATCATAGTAACAGATTGCATGTGCAGGCAAACCCATACCCAGTCCAGATATTCTTACTCTGCCTGTTGGTGTGCAGGAAGTTCCAGGGAGGTCTTCTCACCTCAGCTCATTTCTAGACTTCATTGCTCTCAGCTGTGCCTTGGGCAGTGGTTGCATTCACCAAGTGGGTTCTGACTGTGGCATTTGCAGATTCCAGAATTCGACAACTTATACCTGGACATGAATGGCATTATACATCAGTGTTCACATCCAAATGATGATGATGTCCACTTCAGAATCTCAGAAGATAAGATTTTTGCCAATATTTTTCACTATTTGGAAGTACTGTTTCGCATTATTAAACCAAGAAAGGTTTTCTTCATGGCAGTTGATGGAGTAGCTCCAAGAGCAAAAATGAATCAGCAGCGTGGGAGACGTTTTAGGTAAGAAGATCAGTTCTGACTCTGTCTTGAGGATAGTAAACACTTAGAAGAACCCCCTTACTTAAATGTATGCCATGAAAAGTAGAAGAGACTGAGTGGTTGTGCCTTTGACAGTAGCTTTAATTGAATGACTACCTGTAAAATGTTAAAATCAGGATTCCAAAAGGAGAGGTTGCTTGTTACGTAAATTTTTCTCTGTGTATGTGGCACTTGGTGACAAAGGGAGCGTTTCCTTATGAAATTTCTGTGAAATAACTCTGCAGTGGAGCTCTTGCAGATGTTTCTAAATGCTTCATAACCTGTGAGAGTCTTTGGTATTTGTGAATGCTAGTTCTAGATATGACTATTTGGTAGCTGTAATGGAAGTCATAGAAAAAGTCAAGTTTCTAATGAAACTGATTTCTTGTTGATACCAGTTACGAAGCTAGCTCAGATACAGAGCTACAAGTAGATTAAGAATTATAGTAATGTTTTGGGAGATTTGGAAGCTTTTTTAAGATTGCAGTAAGGAAAAAATGCCAGTGGTCAGACTGTACAGGAATGGTGAGTGAAATGCGGCACAAACAAGCTGTGGGAAAGGAACTAGAGAAAACACTTCCAAGCAACTGGATTTTCTTTTTGTGGTTTAGTTTTTGATGTAATTTTTTCTTTAAGGAATAAAGGAGGTTGAGAGGAAGCAGAGATTAAGAGTTCTAAATAGAAAATTGTAGCAGAATTGAGAGCCAGACAGAAACCTAAGACTTTAGGTGGTTTCTCTGTTTCTGTTTCAAAAGTGTTAAGGAAATTCCTGGCCAAAAAAGTCTGGAATGATGTTTGTTAGTTTCTCCATTACTGGGCATGATAAATTGTTAGTTCACTCCTGACTCCATTGGAATTCCACACCTGCTGCTCTGTTTAACTATGTTACAGTTATTGTTCTGGGATAGCATTTTCAGATGTTTAGATACCAAATACTCCCGTTGTTTCAACTTAATAGCCATTCATTGTGATTATGGTCACCTTGGTAATCTAGATACTAACTGCATCTGAATAGTGACAGATTGTCACATTTCTATGAAAAAAAGTCCTGGTTTTAAGCCACCTTAGTTGTATCAGAATTAAGTTTAAACTCTATTCAGAAATTCAATTTCCGTCCTTTTTTATTTTTAAGCGGTCTCAAAAATCAACCATATTTATTTTGTCAAAAAGCTGTACTTAGGATATTAAATTTTGAATAAGGTGATTTGTTCTCTACTCTCTCTCCAATGCTATTTTGTTTTAGATCAGCAAAAGAGGCAGAGGACAAAATAAAAAAGGCATTGGAAAAGGGAGAAACTCTACCTACAGAAGCTAGATTTGATTCCAACTGTATTACACCAGGTAAGATAATATGTCAGTTATTTAAATTTAAGTGTTCATGGTTACTATACTTTGGTAGTATTTTCTTATCTTAAGGCATGTTTTTTAAAAATAGAAGACAGAATCAATAAAGGCTTAAGTAAGTTTGTAACAAAAGTTTTGGTAACATCATTAGGATTGGAATACTGTCTCATTCTAAAGATTTTTTAGATTACTGTGTTAAAAAGTGAAATGTTTTAGCAAAGAAGCCAGTCATCCCCTTAATCTCTAGCAGAATTTTTATTTGTTGGGGTTTTTTTCATACTTCTGATATGTAAATGCAAGCTAGAGAAAAGCTTTGTTTTTAACTTAGGTTTCTGTTTGCAGGAACTGAATTCATGGCCAGATTGAATGAGCATCTTAAATATTTTGTAAATATGAAGATTTCCACAGACAAATCATGGCAAGGAATAACAGTCTACTTATCAGGCCATGAGGTCATTATATTTTCTTACTATCCTATTTAAAATAAATTTTATTTTACAGAATAATACTTAATGCTGAATATATTCTTTTGCGATTTTTTTTTCTTTTTCATGTCCAGACTCCAGGGGAAGGTGAGCATAAAATTATGGAGTTCATCAGATCAGAAAAAGCAAAGCCTCATCATGATCCAAACACAAGACACTGTCTCTATGGGTTAGATGCTGACTTGGTATGTGCAACTAAAATAACACAAACAACAACAATTTGTCAAGTGTGTACATTTTTGATATCTTCCTAAGCTCATAGGGTTCTAAAATGGTTTGAAACAAGCATGTGATTTTGTATTCCTGCAAACTTTTGAATTCGTAATGAAACAGAACATCGAAATTTCTTTATACTGCTTGAAAGGTTTAAAAAAAATTTAAAAAGTAAGATCTTTCTGATATCTCTTTGTAATAGATAATGCTGGGATTAACAAGTCATGAGGCACACTTTGCGCTCTTAAGAGAAGAAGTCAGATTTGGTGGTAAAAAGGCTCAAAGGTGAATTGATTTAATTTTTTTTTAAATCCAAAACATACCGGGTGACTAAAACAGGTGTCTGTTTGGTGATTTGGGGTTTTTTGATTGATTGCATAGTAATTTAATGAAGTCTTAGTTTATTCTTCGGGTTAGAAAAGTCATGAAATTAGAGAAATCAGTGTGCTGAATTGTGCATTTGGATTGGTTTACATGAAGAAGTGTATGCTGTCAGAAGAGTTGATAAGAAAATCCTTAAAGCTTTGGTGTGTTGCACTTTTTCCTTCATGTTATAATGGAGCAACCTGGTCTGTATTGACATTGTTTCCATAACTGTGTTATGCAGATACTAACTTTCTAAAATGTGTGTGTACATATATATATGAGGTTTTGTGAATGTAAGTAAATTACTAGGATAATTACTAAAATAAACACTCTTAAAATGGCTGAGTAGGTGCTCTTATTCAGGGTTTGCCCAATTGAAATAACTCCTGTTATTTCAACTCTTGTTCTGTAAACAGTCAGAAGATGGTAACTTGTTCCAGAATTGTGCATGTACCTGAAGCTGTTCTGAAGTAATACAGGAATTTATTACTGTTACTATGGCTGGGTTCCTTCTTTGAAGGACCTTTATCATATATTGGGTACAAAAGGGGAGAAGATGGGAGAGACAGAAATAAACATTTCTGACACTAAAAGGATTTTGGATAACACAGAATAAGTCATAAATGTTTAGATAAATGCATGATTTATGCTAATAAAGGGATGTTTTATTGCCAAGGACAATATGATGAACATCAGAAATAAGCTTTCTTTTCAGTCTTTGCAGTCAACATTTCACTAATACTCATTGGTAGTGGTGGTATGCAGCACTGTAATATTTTTTAAAGACCTTACATCTAATCAAAGTACTTGGTTTTACCTTTCTAAAAAATAAAATAATGCAAAACAAAAGCGTAATTGCTTTTTCAAAGACTAACTAGTGAAAACATGAAATCAAAAGGTAAAGTGTTATTTATTCCCCCCTCCAAGCACTGTTCTGTATTGTAATTTCTGAATAATTTTGCTCATTACAAGAATTTAATTCTATAAGTTACAGGAATTGCCTTCTGTCAATATTGTCATTTTAATGGATACTTACAGTTGGAAATCTGAAAATCCTAAAAATACATACAGATTAATATCTCTCCACAGTTTTTTTCATTGAGAGAAATTGCTTGTTTTATCAGGATTTTCAAGTCCGGTGCCATGAAGAGTAAGGGCACAATGTCTCTAGAGTCTTATAGCATCACTGGTTGCCAGTGTTTTTTAATACTGATATGAAAATTGCATTTAAAAAGTGACAAAATTGGTTCTGAAGCCAAATGTACCTCCGAGTTGTCTTACATGAGTTTATCTGAAGACTGCTATCACACATATATTCCTTATAGGATTATTTCCAAAATCTCCCATTTATGTGTGAATATGCTGATATTTATGCTGGTTTGTCATTGGGCATGGTCTCAGCTAGTTACAGTATCTACAAGGTGAAATAGTCCTTTATTAATTTAAAAGACATCATTTAACTCATTAATCTTTTGGTGTAGGAATTAACTACACCAGGAGTTACTGATTTGGGGCTAATGTTAGCTTAGGCTTTTTATGAGTAATTGTAGGGAAGAGAAAAAAGGAAGGCAGAGTATGTGTTGACTATGCCATAAACAAACAGTAGGTTTGTTATTCTTTTAGTGCTGCATTAAAGCCACAAAATAATACATACAGAGCATGTTTTCAAGTTGAGCATATTCTTCTCTTACAAGAAGCCTTACAAATGACTACAAATGTAACCCAGCTGGTTTAGATGTGAATCTGTGTATTCTGTTCTTATTCACACTAGTTAGAAGATACCTTAGAATGTATTGGGCTTGGTGCCAAGTTAGGCTAGTTGGTCTCTTTTGAGCAATGGGATAAGGATTTAGGAAATAGTTATTGCAGCATGGAAGTCCGCAAAGCTCTTCTCTAAGTTAGTTCTTCTCCATACAATCACATCTGGTATTTAGAAGATTTTACTGCAAAATTTTATATACCAAACCATATTAATCCTAAAATAGATTCAAAGAAATGATTATACATTATTTCTTCTGTACAGATACAATCTTAGTAAAATTTCTTGAGTTTAGGTAACCTTGGACTTATTAATATTAATGTTGAAAGTGTGTTTATAAATAATTAACTTGGTGGTTTGAATAATTTACAGAGTATGTGCACCAGAGGAAACCACATTTCATTTACTGCACTTATCGCTGATGAGAGAATATATTGATTATGAATTTTCCCCAGTAAAAGTAAGTTATAATGGCGCTGAAATGGGAAAAAATGTGTGAAGTCTTTATGCAAAAATGATAACAAAAATTATACTCCTGTGTGGTTTTTTTTTTCCCCTTTTTTTTATCTCAGGACAAGATTGCTTTTGACTATGATATTGAAAGGATAATAGATGATTGGATCTTAATGGGTTTCCTCGTAGGAAATGATTTTATTCCTCATCTACCTCATTTACACATTAATCATGATGCACTGCCACTACTTTATAGAACATACATGGCTGTCTTGCCAGAACTGGGAGGTGAGAGAATTAAGTTCAGTTGTAGAAAGTAGAAGCATAACATTGCTGCATTTATATTTATTAACCCTTTTAGCCACATTAGAATGTTTAGCATTCACTACACTTTCCTGAGAGAGGCAACAAGATTGCATTTTATTATCTGTGGGGCATTTAAAAGCAAATTTTAAAACTGTTGAACTATTAGTTCAAAAACGTGCTTAATTTTCTCAACAGGTTACATCAATGAAAATGGGCATCTAAATTTAGAACGTTTTGAGAAATATCTCACAAGATTGTCAGATGTAAGTAACTTTGAAATTTCACTGTATAGAATGTTGAATTTAAGCTCAATATTGTACCCTAGAATACACCATACTGTAGTTTAAATGAACTGTTAAATGGCTGTGTTTTACAGGTGGTTTAATCAGCTGTTTTACCATTGAGCAGATGGGATCAAATCAGTTGTTGTCTGATCTTAGAGCATAAGAGGAAAAAGATTCAAGTCATTTGATCTGTGCTTTAGCCAGAACAGTGCTTTTAGTACTGCAAGCCAAATGAGAATTCACCCGCAGA
>VZTR01000058.1:54907-90911 GCA_013400775.1 Chaetops frenatus | reverse complement strand
TGCCGGCTGTGACCATCACTGCACCAAAGGTGCCTGCGAGCCAGCAGGCTCTCACTGGGTTCCTGCTTCTGATTGTTGTTAATGCCATTGTAGCTGTTGTTTGTTTGTTTTATTATAAATACTAGTAAAGAACTGTTATTCTTATTCCTTGCCTGTGAGCCCCTTAATTTCAAAATTACGATAATTCAGAAGGAAAGAGTTTACATTTTCCATTCCAAAAGAAGCCCCCTGCCTTCCTTAGCAGACACCTTTCCTTCAAACCAGGACAAGCAGTTATGTCAATGGTATATGAAGAATAATGTGAATAGTTCCTGCGAAAAGAAGCAAGAGTCAAGTCATTTATCCACATTATTTAACTGACTTAAAATTAAATGAATGTATTGAGGGATTGTAATTTGATGTTTATCTCTGTTGTGCCTACTACAATGAGATCATGCTTATTAACAGTGTAAGTTTTAAACGGCAGCTAAACACAGGCTCTTGATTATAAAAGGCCTCTAAAAGCATGTAGATTGATACAGGCATTTTGCTGCTCTGTCTGTCAGAAATACTGAAGAATTACCTGCACTGTGGTAATTGTTCACAAAACGAAAGCACATGTTAAGAAATTGAAGGTTACAAAACGCTTTAAAAAGGAATTTGGAGTAACATAAGGCCATAAGCTATACTTAAGTAATGCTAGATAATGGGAATGGCTCAACAATTTAAGTGCTTGGAAAAAAAAGAACTTTAATTTTCTTGAAAATCCTTTTAATTTTTTTAAAAATTGATTTTTACAATGGGATAGGCAGTTTTTACAGTTGTAGTTTTCTCTATATTTTTTAAATGAGTAGCACTTCAGTAGGCAAAGTTTTGCAGACAATGTAATAGATGATGTCTAGTTACAGGAAACACGTCATTCCACCCTGAACAGACAGTATTTTAATGAAAAGTGATCACTTAGCAAAGTGATTATATATCAAACAATATTTGCAGCAGGTGCATAAATGATAAAATACTGCTTTGAGGAGAGAAAGTAGGTTATTTTTAATCTCGACACATTGCCTGCAGGCCAATAGCAATGAGCACATTTGGGGGAAGGTATTTTTTCATGTCAGAGTTGTTTATTTTAACCTCTTTATTATTATTCTTCATATCTTCTGCTTTCCTTTCTGGCCTGTACCATTATTTCCCTCCATTTTCTCTTACTTACTCCAGCCTTGACAGTGCTCTGATGTTCTATGTATGCATTTGTTGGAATGCAAGAGGTTTATTTTTTCTGATCTCAAGTTCTGAGGGAATTAGCACTATTAATACTTACCTAAGTAGTACACTCTTGAGGTCCATAATAATATTTCAGATTTTTTCATTCCCCTGCAAAAAGTCCCTGGAAATATTTTATTAGGTGTGCTTAAGAAGGATGAGAACACAGAATAATTTCTGACTTTCAGTTAAAATATTCTGTTTTCTGTAGTATATCTCTGACAGAAAAAAGAAGAATGGAAAGCTTTCTTTCAGGATAGATCTAGCTGCAGATCTATATACTCTTTTCAAGGTTAACTTTGTATTCCTCTAGAACCATTGCGGAAGTTTTTTCCTTATATTTTAGTTATTTCCGAGAGATTACATAAAAGGAGGTTTTTCTTATCTACAGTAAAATGTAAATGTAACCAATTCTGATTGAACTGCCTTTTAAGTTGACTTTCTTCTGAGTCCTGGAAGTCCTTTAAAGTCCAGTTCTCACGGCATAATGCTATTCTCCCTGCTGATCTGAAAAATTTGCTGGCTTGCTCCTGTGAATATTATTTCTTCTGGAAAGAAGAGAGTAGTGAAAGAATACAGATCATCTAGTCCTAAATCTTCTTGCAGAAGCAAGAGCTAAGTTTCTCTGGATTTCACTTGGTGCAAGTGTAGGAAGGAGACTGCTAACCTGAAATACAGTAAATTAGAATGTGATTCACAAGCAAAGAGAGACTCAACATTTCTAGAAGATGGATGAGCAAAATGCTTGAGGGACACAGGGTGGTTTGAATGGGGCATACAGCACAAGCAGTGCCAGGACACTGGTTCAGTGAGCAGTAAATGGATCTCTGTTCTTTGGGTCATTTTCCACCATCCTGAAGAAGCTGCCCTGTTTCTTAAAGGTAAAGAAGAGAATTATTTTGATGAGCAAGGTGGGATGATAGAGACTATTTCACACTCTAGATGCCCTTAGATCACAACCACACCATGATGAAGATTGAGAGCCTGTGTGTGTACCTCTGTGTCCAGGAGTGCACATCTGGATCTCATCTGAGTTATACTGTCTTCCACTATGCACTCTGTGTGTTCTGTTACACAAATAAATAATTCTGTCACCTTGAAAAAGTGGTGAATTAGTTTCCTCTCTGTAATTATCTTTGCAGGAGGAAAGCACAAAGCCATAACACCCCAATTCCATCATTTTTTACAGCATCTCAACATGTCTGAGTTACTAGTCACAGTTTTATCTCTCTTGCAGAACATGTATACTGTATTCTGAACTTTCAGACTCACAGGCCTGTAATACCTCTGTCCCTAACAGCATTACTCTTACCCCATTTAGATGAAACTGTATTTGTCTGGATACAAGCCAGGTGAGCTAATTGTCACCAGACATCTTTGCAGTGCTCCCTGGAAAAAACTTTGAATTCTCCTAACTTCCTTGGCCGTGGACAGCAGTGGCAGTCAGAGGTCCCCAGGAAGTTTTGACTTCCCTAATCTCTTAATTAATCTTTTTTTCCCCTCCTTATTCCATGCTCGTTGTTTCCTAGCCACTATTGTTTTGGTTTATGATTAATGTGAAGGCTGTAGTTCAGCTGAACACACTTGTGAGAGAGGAAAGCATGACTTCAAAAACTGCTTCTGCTGCCAAGTGCAGTATTTAATTTGACTTTGTTTCCTTACTAATTATCTCTTCAGTGAGGGATCTCAGAACTTTTTGTCATGTTTCATTATTCCTTGTTTTCACAGTTTACAGCCTGGAGTAGGTAACAGGATGCTTGCATTCTCTTTACTAATTTTCATCTTTTTAAAAGGTGTTACATTTGATTAAAAAAACCCCAGTTGTTCTGACTTGAAGCTGTACTCATAATTGGCAATTTGGTAAAAACTACTAAGCTATCTAGCTGTTGATATGAAAAGTGTCTGTCTCCTGGTTAAGGGTGAACCCAGTATTTTTTAACAGTGTTTTAAACGTTATGAATACCTGTGGTAAGATTTTGTGAAAGCAGAAGTGAGTCATCTTGTCTGTATCTACTCTCTCTCTCCTCTGCAATCTTTGGAAAGCTGCATTAGTACAAGATTTTTGGTCTTTAGAAGACAGGATATAATATTAACAAAAAATAATGGCAATAGGAGCAACACACTTCCTGGACTGAATGCTCTCTGTTCCATAAGTGTCTGACTTTGTAGACGTCTGGTAAAACAGCCTGTGATGTCTTCCAGGTCAGTTAATAGCAATCTCAGTTGTCACTCTGCAAACTCATTTAGCATTTCAGACCCAAAAATGCTCTTCTTTAACCTGGTATCATGCAAAAGATGTTGTTTTGACGCAGTGAGGTAAATCCAGTCACAGGAATTTAGTTCTCTTGAAAATACTAGCATATTTGTTTTCCTCACATTCCAGAGGGCAACAAAGACCTATGTCTAATGTTGCTGTCAACATCTGTTTCAAATATTTTTGGAGAGAGTTCTCTCTTTTTTTTATGGTAGATTGTAATGATTAGCATCTCATGCATGGCTGCTTTTATGCCAGTAAACTGAAGGATAATATGCCTATATAAGACTGTGTCAGCTGCTGTTAAAAGCTGCAGCTTGAGGTGTGAGGCATTTTTCCAAAGCTGGTGTCTGACCTTGATCTGTAGTCATAGCTGGAGTGTTTAATCTCCCTGAACCTCATGACCCCTCAGTCATGCAACATTAGGCAATATTTTGTAGGACTTAAAAAATTTTCTGTAATCCTCAAGATTTATTTATTTTTTCCCTTTCATTTAAAAGAATATTGATCAATGGCATTTATTTAACATAAGGATTCATCTAGATTCCTGAAAACTTACAAATGCTGTAATCATTCCCATTTCTAGTGCATTTAATATTGACATGGATCAATAATAATAATGCCTTTCTTAATGTAGCCATTTTTACATGATAAACCTATCTGAAACCTCTCAACAGTAAAAAGATATTTTTCATATTGCTCTGGATCCCATTTGGGTTGGAAGTAGAGGATAATGCTTACAGCAGAAAGCCCAAATGTTTCATGGAAGTGATAAGAACTATCTTTCTTTTTAAGGTGAAGAAACTGCATGAAAAAAGTACAGCATGGAGACGGACCATAGGAGGGAAGTTGCCACTGTCTTGACATACCTGTGTCACTTCCAAACATTATTGCTAATGTCTTTTTTAGGGACCACCACAGGAAGAAACATCTGTCCTGACTTTTCCTTGTTGCAATTTGGATGCAGCATTTAATTTCCTTACTACTGGAGAGATTTTTCAGCATTCCTCTGTAAGGAGACAATGATTTTTCTTATATTTTCTTGTTAAATTTCTTTTCTAGGTAGTTTGAACTCATAGCAGCTGCTTGTGTTTACTGAAATTAGAGCTGAGCCTTTTTTGACAGCTTTTCTTTCAGGCATACCATTTCGACAGTGTTACTTTGGTCATTAAAACCTCCAAACAATTCTTTAAAATAATAAACATTTTTATTAGTGAAGCATTTTGATACTTTAATTTGAATTTTTTTTTTGTTTTGAAATTACTTGAAAAGTTGTAGTATACTCAGCTTATTTAATGTATCAAGAGAATTTTCAGTATACAAAACTGCATTTGTTTGCAAATGTCTTGTTACCACAAGATGTCTCTGTCCTTGCATTCCCTATAAATGATCATGTTGTGTTTTTAAGTCACAGCTGAGAGAGAGGAGGTCCAATGGAACTTAAAAAAATACTGTAAACTAGAAACAATCTTCAAGTTTTAATTTTCTCTTGATTAGTTCTGAGCTATAAATTAGCAGGAGGTTTATATACTCTGAGTGTTACTCCCTGAAATTCTTATATAACTATCTGGGAACATTAGATGTAATCTCTCCTTAGATTTAGAAGGTTGTAAATTGGTTTTATTTTAGTCTGTACTTTTAAAATGGGCGAATATTTCTAGATCCAGGCTGCAATGATCGTCTTTTGTTTGAATAAACTGAAATAAAGTAATTGGAGTAAGTAAACAGGAAACAAAGTTGAAGACATTAAAATCAAAAGAGTGTTTAAAAAATAGTAAAACCCAATGGGACAAAAAGGAGAAAACTGGTAAATTGCATGATCAAGTTCTGAGGAGCAGTTGGGAGAAAAATTATGATTGCTTTAGTTATCTCATAACATGAAATCTATCCCCCTCTGATAGCAAACTCTAAAAATTCATGGACAGAGTATATATCTGTTTTCTCTCTCTTTTTCTTTCCCTCTCAAAACTGTTTCTCTATGAAATGCTACTTCTCTGTCGGCTGTGACTGTAATTAACACTCACTGTGGGACTGTGCTTGGAGAAATACAACTGAGAGAAAAGAGATGGTTCAGGAACTCCCATCACTTGCACTTAGGGAAGCCAGTTTTGCATCCCTGCCTGTTTCCCATTGACAATCATTCCTGTCCTGGACATTACAGATCTACAATTCAAAGGCTTTAGTCTCACGAGGCTTAATTTCACAATACTGCATAACCTTTTGTGAAGTTTAAGAGATGTTTGTATTAAAAGCTCTCTTTAAATAGATTGAAAATACTTCCTAAGCTACATGAAATAGCTTTACAGCCACTGAAGAAAAATAAAGCTGTGTTTGACCATTCTTTTTTGAATGCCAATGCTGTTGGGAAAAAAAAATAAATCTGACCTTTCTACTGCCTGCTTCTGTCAGGAGAGCTATCCAAAGCCACATGAAGGAAAAGTGTCTTCCAACTTTTCCTCTGGCTCCATTCTGAGTCTTAGATCTGACAGCCAAGTACCAGGGTGAGAAATGCTTCTCAACATCTGCCCTTTAGACTGCTGTACAGAAGGGGAAAGATGCAGCCCCAAACTTAAATGCTGTAGCAATCAGTTTTCCTTTGTATAATACGTGAGGCCTGAAACACGTTAAGTGTGTTCCAAAGTTCTCAGAATACAGCTTTTCCTCTCAAAGCTAATCAGGCATTCTGGAAAAAAAAAAAAAAAAANCTTGGAAAAAAAAAAAAAAAAAAAAAGCCAACTCCTCAGAATTTGAGACTCAGAACTGTTTAAATATTAGCAAATACCATGGTATGTGCATACTCTAAATGTCAGCTGTATCTTTTCTGAGGAGGTTGGGTTTTTGTAGGAGAGATTGAAGAATATCAATTAACTGTAGCCCAGTGATCCATCACTCATTGAGCTTATTAGCAGATATGTGTGTAGCTTTAAATCAATGGCAGAGACAACTGCTTTGGGAGGAACCTCCTTGAACCATGGAAAGTATTTTTTTTAAGCATGTAGAGCCCCCTGTCATTTTGCCATTTTTAAATTTGGCTCCATTGACTTGTAAATGAAACTTGATCTTCTTCCAGATATTTTTGTGGGGCTGTTTATTGGTTCTTAAAGGGACTTAAAAATTTACTGCAGTTAGTTTCTTGTAAAGAATTGAAGTTGTAAAGAACCTTTTGTTCCCCTTCTCTATCTGTAATCTATAGCATAGTCTAACTTGCCTTTAAAAATAGTGTCCTTGACCAACTTGAGGAGCCTTTTCTGAGTTGATTTTCTATCTTGTCTTGTAGGTAGTGCTTCTGAATATTATCACACATGTAAATATCTTCATCAAAGTTGATTTATTAGTTTTAGTGGTATTATAATTATTACTCCCAGATGATATCCTCATGAACTAAGAAGTCAGGAAAAAAAATCTGTTTAAGTTGTCCTGCCCATGAAAATATTGTCTTCTAAATCCCTTGCAGACCTTTGAAGATCATCCATCTAAGAAACTGCAAGGGTCTAGGAGACTGTTGAACAGAAAAGGTCTGACCTACAACTACCTTTTTTTTCTGTCAGGTTTCTCTTTTGAGCTCCTGAGACCAAGCAGAGTCTGATTTATTTTGTAAATTACCTTTCACTGTGGGAGAGTTGTTGTAAGTTAGGTTTTTACTGAGGTGCTTGACCAACACCAGATTCCTGTGATAATTCTCTTGCACTCCAAGCTTATGACGTAAATTTAAACACATTTTAAAGCATATAAAAGAAATCATTATTCTGTCAAGATTTCTTTAAGAATCAGTGAAGATATTTGTGGGCAGAGAAGACTCATTCATACTTTGGCAGAACCTAAAGGTGCATATAGTTAAATTGCTGTGCTTTTCATATGAGCTCCATGTGTTTTATCTGCTTTCAGTGTTTTGGTCACCTACTGGTGCCAGATTCTGCTCAGGCAGAGCAGCAACAGGAGGTGCCAAGCAGCAGCTTAGCAGCCTCAGGAGTTTTGGTCGTCTCTGTTCTTTCTCAGAGCAGCCTGAAACTGGCACATTTTCCCTCATTTCAAGGTCTTTGCTCACTGCATATTGCTGGTTTAGAAACTGTTGCCTTCAAGTGCTCACTCTAACCATTCTTCTTTTCAGGAGGAAATATCTACTTAAGTGGAGCTAAAAAAAAAGGAAAAGAAAATGAGTACAATATTCTAAACTGGAATTTTAATAAACCTCTTTCTAGAGACAAAATCTTTGGAGTTTTTTATGTTTTAAAATGAGAAAGAACTGTAACTAGAGTGGAACACATTTAAGATGTGAAAGTCTGTGTTGTTAAGTTTGACTGTAAGAAAACTGAAGTGGAAGATGTATTTTGTCACACCTGCATGTAATGTCCTTGAGAAAAGGTTATATGAAAATGTCCTAAAATAAATAGCTGTTTTCCTCATGCACTGTTTCACATTTTGGGGCATCCTAAATGTTAGCATATTGAAAACTCAAAGCTACCCACACAGACACATGGTTAATTTTGTAAATGTACAGCCTGTAAGACCTTGGAAAATGTGATCATCTAGTCTGAATGGAAGCAGACTAAAGTAATTTTGTGACCTTGAATTCAGTTTTTAGGTGAAAAGACCTTATGTCAAATGGCCAGTCAGGGAGATTCTCTTATGACCTGTAGTGCAGTTTTTTACTGACTTTAAACAGCTTCAGCTTCCATCTTCTTGACGATGTTATGTTTACTTTACTTATGATATATGGAGATTTTGTAAATTTTATTGGGTACTTACAATGTTTTATCCTTCTGTTTGAGAAATAAAGGAGACTGAAATTTTGCAGTTTCTCATAAAGCATGCTTTATAACTTTATTATTTTTGGTGAATTTTCAATTTTCCTTTGATTTATGAACATTCATTGTAAAGTATTGACACCAATGTGGAATGTAGTTGTAAAATGCTTATGGGGGGTGATTGAAGTCCTCAGAATTTCTTTGTTTATCCAATCAGGCAGAGCACCTGCCCTCTTGACCTGGGAACTGATGTTCAGCTTTTTACTACCTGCCCTGTGTGGAGTTGCAACTTCCCAGTATGATTTCCCATTTTGTAAATGTTTACTTCACTCTCATGTTGCTCCAGTTTGGACTAATATAAAGCACAGACTGTAGCTGTGCTGTCTGTGGCAGCAGAAAAACAGTCTGTGATTACATGCAATCCAAGGGGAGGCTTTCCTAAAAGATGTCGTTTTCTCTGTCAGATTATGAGCTGTAATTCTTTCTTTCATCTATTTAATTTCTGTTATTGTATTTTGTAGTCTACTAGTTTATAATTTGGATATTTTGTAGTGCTATGTTAAAGTTTTATATTTTGTAGTGCTATGTTAAAGTTTTATATAGGTTTGACTAATGGTGCATTGAATACTTTGTGATGGGTTGACCTTGACTGGCTGCCTTTCTGTCAATACCCCCTCATCAAGAGCAAAGGGCAGAAAAATATGACAAAAAACCTCATGGGTCGAGATGGGAATGGGGAGGTCACTTAGCAATTACTGCCATAGTGAATACAAGCCTAGCTTGGGGAAATTAATCTATTGACAAAAATCAGACTAGGATAATGGACAAATCTAAAAAACACCTTGCCCGTCCCTCACCACCTTTTCCAATTCTTCTACCTCCTCCCCCACTGAGCAGCACAACGGGTGGGGAATAGGGCTTGCAATCACTCTGTCTCTGCTGCTCCTTCCTCCTCATGTTCTTCCTCTGCTCTAACATGGGTCACTTCCATGGGCTGCAGCCATTCAGGAGCAGCCTGCTCCTGCAGGGGTCTCCCACGAGGTCACAAGTCCCGACACCAAACCTGCTCCAGTGTGGGCTGTCTCTTCACACCTCCATGGTTCCTGCCAAAACCCTGCTCTAGTTTCCTATGGGGTCATTTCCTCCTTCAGGCAGCCACCTCCTCCACTGTGGGGTCATCCAGGGGTTGCTCCCCATGGACCTCTGTGGGCTGCAGGGGAACAGCTGCATCACTGTGATCTTCATGGGCTTCAGGGGAATTTCTGCTCCAGTACCTGGACCTCTTCTTGCCCCTCCTTCTTCATGGACGTTGCTGTTTGCAGGGCTGTTTCTTACACTCTTCTTCTCACTCTTCTCTCCTGCCTCCTGCTATGCAGGTGCTTTTACCCTGTTCTTAAATATGTTACTACACAGATGGTTCCACTATTGCTGAAGGGCTCAGCCTTGACCAGTGGCAGCAACTTCTGGCATCTTCTCACAGAAACCACCTCTGCAGCCCCCTGCCACCAAAGCATTGTGACATAAACCAGTACATACCTACATGTATTTACTTACTACTCCTGGATGAGAGGTTGGACAGGATCCAGCAATGGGTTCTGACAGCCCAGAAAGCCAAACTTGTCCTCAGCTGCACCCAAAGCAGGGCAGCAGGGGAGGGAGGGGATTCTGCCCCTCTGCTCTGCTCTGCTGAGAGCCCACCTGGAACCCTGCATCCAGCTCTGGGGTCCCAGCACGTGAAGGACATCCACCTGTTGGAGTGAGTCCAGAGGAGGGATCATTATCAAGGGAATCAGGATCATTAGGGGGATGGATCACCACGAAGAAAGGCTGAGAGAATCTGGTTTATTCCGTGAGGAAAATAAAACTCCTCAGGGTGACGCAGTTGTGCTTTAGTACCTGAAAGGAGCCTACAAAGACAGGGACTATTTACAAGGGCATGTAGTGACAGGATGAGGAGGAATGGATTCAAACTAAAAGAGAGAACTTTTAGATTAGACCTTAGGAAGGAATTCTTTTCTGTGAGGTTGGTAAGGAACTGGAACAAATTTCCCAGAGAAGCTGTGTCTGCCCCATCCCTGGAAGTGTTGAAGGCCAGGCTGGATGGGCTCTGAGCAATCTGGTCTGGTGACAGGTGTTCCTGGGGGTTGAAACTAGATAATCTTTAGATTCTCTTCCAAACCAACCCACTCTATGATTCTATGATTCTATGAGTTGTATATGTAAGATTACAAGGCAAGGTGGGTTTGTAGTTGAACACAATTGGTTTAAAACAATCCTGTTTCATTAAATAATACCTAGGTTAGTAGATCTGTTATTTTGAATTCAGTGATATTTCCCAGCTCCTCAAAGTACAATGTGCTCTCAGACTTGTAGGAGTACAGTTGTATCCAGATCTCTGAGTCCCTACAATGGGAAACAAAGAGGGAGAATGTAATATTTTTTAAGTTTTCCCTCTTCTCCCTTTGCTTTAGAGTTACTTGGTAGCTGATGTTTCTTAAGCCATTTTACTGTTGTTTATGCATCTTCAGTCACAGATGCTTTGAATTATCACTCTATCATTTTTACAGCCCTTCATTTTCCATGCTATTTTATTTGAGCCCTGTGAAGGATGCTCAAACTACTACGATCAATTTGTACCAAGGGTACAGAGCTGTAATATTACAATAGGGCCAGCCACTAATGGGAGACTATTTGCATTTGTTTAAAAGAACAATTTGTTCCTTTGGCTCCCTCTTAGTGGTTTATTGTGAATTCCTTTGATCTTTTCCTGCTTTCACTCTTGGATCCAATTCCATTTTCTAGATATGGCTTTTAGTATAAGCCCATTTTCCTGCCAGGCTTCTTTCAAGAAATATCTAGTTGTTGTATTTAGTGTGCAAAATCAGTGTGGAATCTCATCTTTAGAGTTTGTGCTTTTCTCTTACCTGAGTTGGAACTTGTTTCTGATAGACTTTAACTATTGCATGATGTTTATTGTAAGATGTTTATTATATGATGACATGGGAAAACGTTAGAAATATGTGTTCTATACAAAGCACTAAGAAAACCCACATACAGTTCCAAGAAATGTTTGTGGGTTTCTTCTTACTGGTGCTCAAACTTTGGCCTAAAAACAGCTGTAAATTAGAAAAGTAACAACATTGACTTATATTGTTGTAAAACTGTTTTGAGTTTAGTTTAAGAGCACAAGCAGGTCCTGCCACTAATTTAGCTTGGTTTTGTCTGTATTACAATGTGTAATATTCTGCAAAACTTTGTCACTACATTTTGGTGTGAGGAAGAAATAGGCTACTATTCCATGTTTATTCATGCCATGTCTGTGCATTAGTAGATCACCTGATTTCACTATTTGGATTATATCAGTCATAAGCCCATGACACCATTCCTGTAACTTACGCAAAAATGCAAGTTACACCATGATGCTTGTGGGAGAACAGGCAACATGTGCTGAAAGAAAGTACTTGTCAAGCACTCATTTTGTCAAAAAATCTTTCAAAATGTTCTGAACAAGTTTGGATAAACTGAGATCATGCTGATTTAGTGCTTAATTTGGATTGCTTAGGTAGTGTCTTATGTTTTTTTTGTGCAATAACAGCCTTGTTAAAACATGCGAAGATGATTGCAAGGGATCATCTGCTTTTAATCTTAGACATGGTCATAGCTTGTAGAAAAATCAAACTGACATTTCTATGACTATTTTTTCATAGACCAAAGAACTATCAGCTTAGGCTTCTTTGGGCTTTTTAGCAAGACTACCCAGCAGGTTTTTTTAAAGAGGAAATACTGACCAGGAGGAGGCTATTTGTATCATATCACTGTCATTTTCTAGAAAAGTATATGCTGTTTTGTGGGAGAAAGATGGTTGGAAATCAGCAGCAGGGTGTAGGAGTTACTAGTGAGGGGAAGATGCAGGCAAAAGGGAGAAAAAAGTAAAGGGTAATTTTGGGGCTTACGGGAGTGATGACTGCATGTTGAAAAGACAGGCTAACAAAAAAAACCCCCGAACTGCATTGATAATTTGGAGGGGATTTGAGCAAGGAGACTGGAAGGAGAGATTAGAAAGAGACCACAAAGACCATGTGCCACAGTGTAAACTTTCTGCAGTTTATGGAGTTCAGACCAAGCCATGCAGCCTGCTAATGTCCAAGCTCTTTTTCCTCTAAGAAATCCTGGGCTCAGAAGGTCACTGTGAGGAAGGAGACAGTACACAAAACAGCTCTTCTGTCGAGGAGTAAGGTATATTGGACTTTGCAGGAATAAAAAATGGAGATCAAGTAGGTAGATGCCTTTGCTTACTTGGCAGGAATTCTTTGTGTCATGGCAGAATGCACTTTGCAGAAAGTTTGGAAATTTCTAGTAACAAAATGCAATCCTTTGGTGTAATATTTTGTACTGCATTGTGTCTATCTAGGGAAAACATGACTTAAACCTTGAATTACTGTAAACAATTGAAAATTTGCAATATATTTTCCAATGGTATGTCAGATTCCTAAAAGATTCTGCATCAGAGTTCTAGTGTTATTACCTGTGATATCCAAAAGTTTTTTTTCTTTTTACTTTGGATTACATTGCCCTCTTTTCTATAATGGGGTAATTTCATACTTTGAATTTGTGAAAACATGAAAATGTGAAATCTCACATCCTGTTATTTCTGGTTTGTCAGTTCTGGACATCTCTTGCAGATCAGTGCTTTGCTGTCTGAAGAGATAGTCCTTTCTGAACTGGCGTTTTATTCTGTGTTCTTCACACCATTACTTCTGGTTTATGGACATCAGAGAGTTAGGAAAGTGCTTGCCAGACATTGTTTTCTGTGACTTGACCTTCACTTTGCTTCAGACAGGGTCTTAAAGGTGATGAGAAAGAAAAACTTAAAAATCTAATCTCACTTATAGCAGAGAAGATATGATCAAATACATTGGCTAAGAGGAACTGGGGATATACCCAGGTATTAAAAGAAACCCCATTCATTTGAAAAATAATAAATATAGTTGAGAGCCTCTCAGCAGGAAGGAATCAAACACAAGGAATCTGTTATTTAATAGTTCAGTTATTCTCATAGTTCCATGTCTTAAGTCAGCAGTACTCAGCACCAGAACCCTTTCCTTGCTTTCCTCAGTTACTCCACCTGTCTATGCTGATATGTCCGGTGCCTTATTCTTTTCTTATAGAGTCTCAAGTATTTTCTCTACACATGCACAAATGTAAAAGCTACAACAAGTTAGTCCTGCTATTTTGGCATTTAACATCAGCCCATATAATTAAAATTCCTGAAGAACTTCCAGTGTGACTTGTGGTTTCTGTGATGGCTTTTATTTTTTCAGCCTCTCTAGTCAAAGTGATGTTTCACTGTTCCCTTGGCCTTGAGATGAAAGGTGTTTTGGTTTACCAGTTTCTGTCTGGTTTCTCTCAAGCCATAATTACTTTCCTATTTTCCATACTTTATAAAACTGAAGATTGAGAATTGAACTGTCAGTGCTGGTTACACAGGTATTGAGGAAAGAAAAAAGTAAGGAAATGTATATGGAAGGGTTTTAAATATGGAAAAAGAGTTCTTGGGTAAAAACACCTTTCTATTCCTTTAGGCTTTTCTGAGCCTCAGAGCAATAAATCAAAGAGGAAATGTAATTTTATTTAGTTGAAAAATGATAGGCTCAGCTAATAATCCAAGAGTAAAATTTGATGGGGAAGAAGTGTTATTCTGAATAGCTTAGAACGAAATTTAAACTAGAGAAAGAAGTTTAGCTCTCAGATGAGCTTAACTCTCATATTCCTAGTAAAATTTTCTGTTAAACTCCATGCACTTAAATTTTCTGGTTCTACATGATGGTTCTGCACAACTTCATTCTAATTATACTATTTAATTCTTTTACATATGATGTAGGAGGATTTCTGTATCCTAAATCAGGTTAACCTAATGACACTTAGTATTCGATGTATTTACTGAACAATCAAAAAATAATCATAAGAGTGTATGCAAAAAATAATTTGTGCTTCACTCTGGAAGAATTAATGTAAAATGTGTTGCTTCTCTGTTATTTTCTCCCAATAGAAGTTTATTTTAGTAATTAATTGTATGCTGAAAATAATTCTGAAAAAAAATGGGTAACTGCAGGTTTCTTTGCACTGCCCTTGGATAATGCACCCATTCTGTACTGCTGTGCTTAAGCAGGATTAACAGAGGTCACACTGTAGCCACAATATTTTATCCTCATTAGTAACAACATACAACAGGGATACCCTTGCAAACACTAATTCTGTTAGTTTTAAAGGCCTAGGGGGCATGGCATGAAGAATATAATGTTTTGCAGGGCTGTCATAGTTTGTTGAAAATCTTGAAAGCAGTGTGAAATTTCATATTTTTTCTTTTATCAATATTTCTTCTTTTATTTTAATAAGGATTCTATTAAGACAACCATTTTACTGTCCTTTAAAACAGTAATGAAATTATTTTCTAATAAAATCACTGAAATGTCAAGCTGACATTAATTTTCTTTATTGTCCAAGAACTCAAATTAGTCAACATAATGTGCTGCTTTAATCTGTTACCTCATTCTCTTTTANGTAATGGAAAGTCTAATTTTATAATGCAAATTACAGCTGTTCTGCCAGATGCACAAAACATGCGAAACAACTTTCAACATTCAAGAAATATGTATTAAAAAACGAAATTGGGAAGGCAGAATGATTAGTGGAGGCATTTCTTCTGCTCTTACATGACTGTCACCATTAATGAGCAGATGGGCTTGAGAGGACCCTTCTAACCTGCAGTGCCATGCTGGAATGGGGGGCTGGCTGTCACTGAGGTTTTCTGGAGCCAGGAGTAGATTAATTCTCTCATACGGTGCTCTGAGGCCATGGTACCGCACCCTGCAGGAAGTCTGAGCTTGTGAACACCATAAGAAAGAGGGCTTAGAGAGGTTTCCTGGGAATAAGCAGGCTGAACAGTGGGAAAAACTCTAGTTATAAGGAGAAAAGACTGTTAAAGTGTATGAAGATTGATAAAGAGACTGATGACAAGCATGGTAGCGGAGAGGGGCTGGTGCAGCTGACAGCCAAGAGGGGTTGATTGCCCAAGGCGAGGATGGACTTCTGCTGCTGGGACAAGTTATAGTCCTGTCTCAGCCCTAATCTGCAGGGCACGTAAGAGGGTGTCAGAATCTGGGTGACGTGGGAGGCTCTGCTGGGCTGGGCTTGTGGCATTGCCTGGGGACACCTCAGGAACCGTGTGTGACTCATGGAGCAGGTGTGCAGGGGGCTGAGCAGAAAATACCGAGCACTTCAGTGATTCAGGCGTTTTGCTCTGCTCAGGACCTGTTTTACCTGTCCTTGCACGGCTGTGTCCTGCTGTGTCGTGGAGCTCTTTCAGGTTTCAGCCTGGTTGGCCTCTGTCATGCAGTTTGCTGACCTGCTGTTTAGAATTCAAACTCTGTAAATTGGCTGTCTAACCTCTCAATAGGACTGTTCCAGGCTGCATATAATTTACATGTCTGCCACCGCCAGGCTGTGGGATTTCTATGATAGGTAAGTGTTTTAACCTCTTTTTTTTTGGTAACCCCAAATGGATGAACTGTTTCTGTTCATGAGAACAGGGGTAAACACTGCTTGTTACTTTACATCAAATAAGAAATTATGGTGTCTTTTCTGAAAAGGCTAGCACATCTCCAGGCTTTGTACTGGGAAGCTGAACTCTGTCAGCGTGGTTTGGTCAGGTGTCTGACATAGGGTAAAACTAAAAATCTGTCCAGATTTGTGTTTTAAATGCCACAAATGGGCATTTTTGAGAGAAACTTGACAATGACTGTGTTCACTGAAGGTTTTTCCTAGTTCTGAGTATTTTCCAGAAAGTCTGTTTACATTTATCAGTGATTGCATATGACTAAGATGATTTTCTTTAAAATGATACCAGAGTGAAGAGATATTGGCAATTTAACCATGATCCCTTTCCTACTGCATAGAGTGCTTCAGCATCCAGGCTCAAGGAGAGCAAAGGAAAGGAACAAAATTTAGGAACAAAATTAGAGAGTAGCAGGTTAGGGAAAAAGAATTTAGTGAGATGTCAAACAAATGAGGTGGGAAGATAAGAAAGCTCGTCCTCTAAATTGGAGGATACTTAGGGTAACTGGGAAGAAAATTGAGCTGGGTATGTTTGGGAAGAATATCCTCAACCTTGATGGGGAAAGAGGCTTGGACTGCTTGACTGAGTTGTGGGTTTTCAAAAGGAGGGAAATCTAGCTCATGTAAAATGCATCTCCCTAAAAATTTAGAGATATCCTGGAAACAGTATGATGAAATGGAGGACTGGCTACTGCATGTGGTCACTATGTTTATGAGGGGATCTGAGACAGAGATCAAATGTATGGAACTTGGACTTGCCTGCTGGAAGCTGAGGCTGGTAAATCACCAAACAGCCAGGACTTGGCAAGACACTAAAACATGTTTGATGTTAGCACTAGCTCTGTTTTTAGTTAGCTGATATGAACTGTCTAGGACAGAGCTGTTGTGTGTGTTTTGCTGTACTCGTGTCCAGTGGCCCATGAGGCTTTTTTAAAGAGGTGTTCTACATCTTGGTTGTCCTTTATTAACATGAAGCTTCACTGGGGTGCTCCCCTAAGTATGATTTAACTCCTTGGCTTTTGGAGGGATGCGATGCCTCACAAAAGTAAAATAAAATTTCTCTCTTGTAGCAGGTTTCTTTCACAGGAAAAGTGGCTGGAATGAGTTCTATCTGTAGTGATAGACATCTAAAGGTCTGTGAGTTTGCTTAATAGATCTACAGATGGATATCAAGTCCATTGACCTACCCATCCATTACCACATGTGATTTACTTCTAAAATCTGGATTCAAGCATTCTGATATTTGGAAACTTTTTTCCTATTTTCAGCAATCTGTACGCAGGATTTGCTCTTCCTGAGTTTGGTTGTGAATTTACTACCATAAGCAAAACAAGGAGGCTGTCTTCACCTATGCATTCAGGAATTCCACATGGTTGATGACACCTGATTGACTTTTGTCTTTAATTTGTGTAGAATATTTTCTCTGTTTGAAACCTTGATTTTGAAAGGGAATCACAATGCGATAGATTCCATGACATAATGTGTTTTGGTATATTGGCACGCAAACCTTTTGAAATAAAAGTAAGATGGAAAGAAGAAAATAAATTTAGAGTTATTTTTGCATGTTGATATTCGAAATTATTTCCTTCAAATTATTGTTTTGCATAACAAGTAGTTTATGTTTGTTGTTTGGATGTTTTCTTATCATCATTGTAAGACTTTCAGTTTTTTTTTTTCCTTGACACATAAAAAAAATATTTTGCTTCATGGGATGAGTCAATAAGTTTATGGGAGTAGAAAACTCTTCCTTGATAGACAATTTAACAGTTGAAACAGGGGAAATTAAAAATCCAGTTACAGTTGTTTTTAGTCATGTAGGAAGGCTGGAGGAGAAGCAAGAAGTAGAGTATACAGGCAAAGCTGGCACCCAGCTTAGACTGAGAAGACATTCTGGACTCCTTTTTAGGATGGTATCCAGGAGCTAAATATCTGCAACAACTTCATTACCACATATTGCCATTCAATCATTTGAAGGACTCTGCTATAGCTGGCTGCATGTGTATATGTTGCCTGGGAGCCAAGTTCAAGGAGAAGACAAAACTCTGAAAATGTTGATGCTAAAACTGGTAGGAACAGCTTGAGAGCATTTCAAGTGGAGGACTTTGAGGACCTGGGCATGGCACTGTACGAGGCATTGTGTGTCACTGTGCCTTTTGAAGAGATTACTTGGGCTCAGGGAACATGCAGCCTTTTACCAGAAAGAGGTTTCAAACCCATGAAGGAATTTGTCAAAGCCAGCCTATAAAGGCCCAGTTTTTCAGTCCTAATCTCTGCTTTTGAAAGGTTGCAGAAAACTGTAGACTTATGTTCCCTGGTCACTGTCACATCTTTCAGTGAAAATTTTAGTGGTGTGTGTAAAAGGCTCTAGCTCATTTGCATTATAAAAAGCCTTGTAATCTTATTATGCTGATAGATAAAACTACTTGTGCTTAATTAATAGAATTAAGCAATTGTATTTTTTATGTCAGAAGTGCCTAGACTGGGAAACCAGTGTGCTGCAGCACACTAGCTCATATCTTTGATGCACTGAAGACCCTGGTCTAGTTAACAAGGCACTTGCTAGAAAACAACCTTTTATTTCATGCATATGAATTTAAAAACAAACCCAGAAAAAATAAAGAATTAACATCCATGCACTGACATTTAATTCAGTTTATGTCAACTCTGCTGAGGATGGATTTGTATGAATTTAAGGAATTAATATCTGTAGCCTGCTACTTGGATCTGAAATAATTCATCATTTTGTGAGCAAAGATCAAATATACAACCATCATGCAATTAAAAGGTTAGTTATTATGCCAAGGTACTTACTGTGCTACACAATCTATATTTAATTGGATTTTGCTCTACTACTCCTAAGATGAGGATTTGATATATGTGCTCTGGGATGTGGCCTAGAATTTCTCACCTGTGATTATACTGCATTCCTCTACTGAAACTGGAAATTTTTTCTGGCAGAGAATAACTAGATTCAAGAAGGCAGCTTGAGTGTCAATATTCTGGGCCGTTCACATCATCTTCATCATGCCTGAGAACATCAGTAAATCTTCACTCTCTCCTATATAGCCTGAGATACTAATTGGCATCACATTATCTTTTCTTCATATCAAGAGCTGAGTGAAATTTACCCTTATGTACTTGTATGAAAAGGACGGTTGAATGGCTTTTTCTGGACCTTGTTGTGTCCTTGGATAAATGTTTAGTGTGCCCTTTTTAGCAAATTTTCCCTTGTAGGTGCTCAAAAAAAAAAANAATAGAAAAAAAAAAAAAAAAAAAAAAAAAAAAAAAAAAAAAAAAAAAATTCATCTGCTTTCCAAAGGGAAGCTTTTACTTGAAATTTGGCTGTTTTGAGTTATAAGTGCCAGTGAAATACAAGATATATTAAGAAACTGGCTCATAATTGAAATACAGTATGTGAACCATTCTAAACAATTAATCTGTTAGTCGTATTTAATATTTTTAAACTACAATTTCTTATAATTGTTCGTTGCCATTCTAATGACATTCTTGTTTCATGCCCTAAGAAATTGCTTCCATATCCTCCAAAATACTTTTTATGTTACATTGTCAAGGAATAATAAAGCCTGTACCGGACAATTTCATAAACATTTAGGTTTTAGGAAAATGAAAGTATGTCTAGATACTTTCTTTCATTATGCTACATTCTTAGCTACACTGAATATAAGAATTTAAATATTTTTGTATGTATTAAGATTAAAAAACCAAACCAAACCAAATCTGTAAAAAATGTTTTCTTTCATACCACCAGTATGATTTTTAGAGTACCTAAGTGTTTAGTAATAGAAATAAAATATGTTATTAAGTTGTAACAGTTAAACCTGGAACTTTGAATGCTTCTTGATTTAAATGAAATGAGGGATTTGGGAAAAGAGGCATAGTTTGAAGAAAATGTAGTTTGAAAAAGTTAATGACATCTAGAAATGAAAGATGCATATACTTTGAATTTCTTCAGCAGAAAATATCTTTTTATGAGGTAATAATTGTTGGCTCTTTAACCAGGCTGAGAATGCCACAGACTTCAGCATGAGTGCACTCAAGAAGGACAGGAGAAACTTGGTAAAACAATAAATCCATCAAATCAGTCTTAATGGAAAACATGAAGAGTTAGTTTTCCAATAAAGTGTTGTGTCAGGGAAGGTTTTGGTTGGATATTGGAATATTGTTGTTCACTCAGAGGGGTTTTTGGGCACTGAACAGGCTCCCCAGGGAAGTGGTCACAGCACCAACCTAACAGATCTCAAGAAGTGTTTGGACAATGCTCTCAGGCACATGGTGTGACTCTTGGGAATGGGGCTGTGCAGGGCCAGAACATGGACTCAGTGATCCTTGTGGGTCATTTCCAAGTCAGGTTAATGTGTGATTCTGTGAAAAGTGATCTTTTCCTTTAGTAGTGAAACCAAAAAGGGTGGGAATTGAACTGAAACAAGCTGTTTTTTCTTCATAGAAGAAAGGATCCAAAAAGAAAATAAATGGAAAAAGGCTGGTGATATTGTTAGATGTAAGTGAACAGAATTGTATTGTATTCACTGTATTGTATTTACTGGAAACAAAGCATTTCACTTTCATTTATGGCATTTCAACCAGTCAAGTATATGTAAATCTCTGAGTGGTTGCTTTTAGAAAAATGGACTTTGTTTTCTTCCTCAGGACCTTTCAGGACATGAAATTATGAAGTGATTCTGCCTTTTTTCTTAACACTGATTTGAACATGTGGACCACTGGACCATTTCCTCATGTTTTTAACATACCCTTAAAATTTACTGAAAAAGCAAATTTGTTCACTTTTTCATTTATCACTTTATACTATCACTTTTCTCATTCTAATAATAGATTATGTTTTGAAAACATTTTATGAGGAAACAGGCAATTGAAACAGAAATTGTACTTGCACTGTAATTTCTCTTATATATACAAATTAGAAGTTCATGCAATGAGCAATGGGCACATTTACCGAGGAAATCACTATAACCTCCTCACTACAACTGTAGTAAGGAAATGATGTACATAGAGCAAGAGGGAAAATCCTGGCTGTAAGTGTCTCCAAGCCATATGGCAGGCTCTGGTCCCAGCCCATCACGGATGCCCTCTTTGGCTTCAGTAGGGCTGCAGGGTGATGCAGCCCACACTCTCTGCAGGTCCTTTATTAGCTAGCTCTCAGAGTACCCTCAGAGTAGCAGCCCTACCAGCCTTCATTCCTACTCTGCTTTTTGCACAAGAGGATGACCTGAGTAATTTTGTTGCTGCCCTGAAGGCAGCCTACATTAGTTTACAGCTTGTGTACTGTTAATGTTCTGAAGTATATAAATCCTCTGCTGTTTTGTGGTTTGATCACACAAGGATGATTACACTGAGAGAGAATTCACAGCTGAACTGTGTAAGTTAGTCAGTACTGAACAGTAAATCTCTTTACGGCATGTTTGTCTTCTTCTTTCCCTTTCAGTTGAAATTTAATTTGGTAACAGATGACTTCTGTTGTTTGCAAATAAAATACTGAAGAGTTAATAATTTTCATAGTAATTTTCTTTTTGTGCATCCTGGTCTGACAATTCTGTAAAAGGCAGTCTCTTTTTTATCCTTCCTAAAGAACTTATAAGCCCAGAGAAAAACAAACAAACCCATTTTGTCCAGGTTAAAGGTATAAATCCAGGTTAACCTCTCATTGTATCTCATTATTTTTTGCATAAGCATGTGTTCTTTTATTTCTCTCTCTTTCTCCTGACTCCAGAGAAATCCATGTCATGCTTTGATATCTTTCCTCTGTTTCTGTAGTTTTGAGGTAATTCAGGCTAAGCTGAGAACATACTCTTGTTGATGGGGCGGGCAGGCAGGCATTTTGACGGTTTTGTCTCTGACATATTCCTTAATTTCAAACTGCCTTTGGAACAGCTTCCCTGATTAGTTGCAGCTGTAAGAAACACACTTAAATCACCTCATCAGCCTGAAGATTACTGGTTGGTAACCTTTCCTTGTCTTTAGCAAGTGGGTTGATTTGTCTGCTGAGACTTTTTCGAAGCAGTCACGTGTGTTTCTTCCACTTTCACTTGTGAGGCAGTTTCAGCACTTCTCCCCTTTGCAGACCTGACTTCAGCTAGACACGTCTTTGTTACTGTTCAGGTAGAAAATTGCTTTATCCTGGAAAACGCTAGGGCACACTTTTGCCAGTACAGGATCAAAGTGGAAGGATGCTCTCAGCTGACGATTTATAAAATCCTGCCAGCTCAGCTGGTGCTCATGAAGAAGCACGAAAGCATAAAAGAAGCTCATGTTATCCCAGGTGATTTCCTAGAGACAGGTAGAGAGCAAAGTTATTTTAGGCCCCTGATGTTTCTGCAGGCACAGAAAATACAATTTTCTGCCTTTGTAATATCTATGTTGACTTGATAAGTGTGTCATACAGAAGTTGTCTAATTCTTCAGATAGAGGAAAATACATCAACATCCAGATACGTTTTTGCTTGTTCATGTTTCTGAAATACTTAACAATATTGTGGTGTTTATAAGTAAATATATTTTAAACTTTCACCTGCTTACTTAGCCATATCTTCAGTGAAATTAAGTCTAGACAAACTTCTTTGTTCCAGAAATTATTCCCTTCCTCCTGGGTAGAGTAGTGTGGGGATATTCTTGCTTATAGGCAGGCAGAATATACTTGTTTTCCTTGGGACATACTAAAATATTAATTCTCATTTAAATCTTCATCAAAAAGGATATTTGTTTGTTGGTTGGTTGGTGGGTTTCTTTGTTTTATTCGTTTTCTTTTTTAGTTAGAAAACTCTGGTGTTGTTAGGAAGTACAGAAATGGAGATTTGTAAGGTTCTTATCTAATTCAAAAAGTAAAAATAATGACAATTTGCATGCCATGTAACAAAAAACCCGTGTATATGATTACTTGTTTTAAATGCTAACAGGGTTATACCAAATTAGTATGGAATTTTGGGGAATTAATTTTGGTTATAAATCAAGTTAAGCTCTCTCAATCATGATTTTGAACTGAGCTTAAAACTGACTTATTAATCAATACAGGCTGGCTGAAATCCTGCCTCATTTTTCAGAACAGAAATGTTAAGAGGACAGATGAAACCAAGGCAAATGGTATCTTCTTACTACTCCTTGGAGATCTCACTACCAAAGATCTCCCTCACCTAATATATTATGAAATATCTGCTAATGCCACCCTCTCTACTCTGCTGTTTGGAAAAACAGAGGCTGTTGAGAAGCAGCAGAAATGTGGTATGCCTGGACAGGAAACAAATACCTCTTTCAGTGAAAATGTGAGTTTTTGTCCCTTGTGTGACCACTGTGAATCCGCACACACAGTGTCAGAAAGTTTGTGGGGGTAAAGAGGCTTGTTAGTCATAAGGATGATTATTTGTTGCTGGTGCTATAAAATCAGGGATGTGCTGTTGCATCATTGACATTCACAGCATGGTAACATCATCCTTGAAAAAAAGTATGCACAGCAGCTGTTTATGTGTTAAAAACTTCTAGTAATATTCACTGTGTTCTCATAAACTGATTCTTCTCAATAAAAATAATGGTTAAAATCCTATAGTTTCTTTACCAAATTTTAGATACAGACAAAATGTTTAGCCAAGGCAGTTTCTTTTCACCAATAAATGCTACCTTCTTTTTAGTATGATTAAATACCTTTTTTTTTTGCTTTAGTTTTCTTCTTTAGTCTCTAGATTTCTGATTTTTTTCAGCTTTTCCATATATAATCTTCTTGCTCTTTTCTTTCTCACAGAAAGGATGGTGAATTTTAACGAGAAGCACAGAGCAACCTTCAGTAGAAATGCCTGATTTTACTTCATTTGAGGTATGCTGATGGACTGTGTTTTAAAAGGTTGATAGCCTTATAGAACAACAGGGAGATGGGCTTTGTTATGGTAAGTATTACTGAATTCCAGTGGGATGCTCAAATCTCATAAGCAAATGAAAGGCAAATATGCTTCAGTTTTGTATGTAACTAAACAAAAGAAGGAAACCCAAAGTCTGCAGAGATGAATCTGAAATTTACAGGGTCAGTCAAATTTATTCTATTGGAAAACACTTTTTAGTTTTTCCTCCCCTGGAGGTTAAGAAGATAAGCCTACTGGCATGAGTGGCTTTACTTCACTGTTTGGAGATCAACTGTTTTAGGAAAACAGAATATTTACTTGAGTGAGTGCCAGATTCCTTTTTACAATTGACTTAAATTCTCATAATCTCTGTTTAAATTAATATATGATAGATCCAATCCATAGCCTTTTCCACACAAGAATGTATTTGTTATTTAATTTATGATGTTTATTGAAATACAAAAATTAATGAAAAAATTGCCTTAATGGAAAATGGGAAAAGGCAGCAAAAAATAGGAAACATTTTTTTTGTTGTTGTTATTGGGTGGTTTTGTTTTGGTTTTTTTTGGGTTTGTGTGTTTGTTTGTTGAAATGAAAGGCTATTGGAAGTAGAAAGTCTGAAGGGTCTGAATAAGCACCAGATTAACATTTAAACAATGTTTTGCTAGTCAGCTATGTTTGTAGCAAGGCTTACTTCAATTAGTTTTAAATTTTACAGGAATTCTAATAGGTGGTAAAATAGGCATATAAAATTTTCTGGAGGAATTAATTAGGATAAATTCAAGAACATTGTAATTATTTACTTTTGCTATTTGAGTGAATTTAATACCAAGTATGAAATCCTCTCTCCTGCCCCTTTCACCAGAACCTTTAAGAATAGGNAAAAAAAAAAAAAAAAAAAAAAAAAAAAAAAAAAAAATCCCTGTTTCTTGCTAAGATTTTAATACCAAAATTTAGCTGCAACAGAATTCCATCCTTTGCTGCATAAGCAAAAACTCTTTAAAGCTTCTGGCAAAAAAACCCTTCAGGCAGTGCAGGAAATGAGTTCAAATAGCTTGCCTATTTTCTTTAATCTGCTGAAAATAAGACGCAACATCAATAGCTTTGGTTGTCTTCACTGTTAAGGAAAAATATTTCATTTGTAATAAAATTTCCTTTCTTACATAAAGAGCATGACAGCACCATTCTTATGGATAATAAGCACAGAATTATGAATATTTGAGCTTTTTGTTTTCTTTTACATTACACACCTAACAGGTTTTTTTTAGTATGGAGGCAGATATATGCACACGCGTGCCATTTATCTTGCGATACACAAAATATTGACAGAAATGGGACCTAGAGAAAAAGATAGGGTTGTGGAAGTAGTTTTCTTTGAAACTGCAAGAAGAAATTACCAGACCGCAGGGCCTAAGAGTATTTATTTAGGAAATACTAAAATTGTATTTTATAACAGTGAAAATTTCCTTGAAACATATAATTGCATGCAGAAAACTTCATTGGCATGACATTGGTCCATTGATTTTTTTTGCCTGGTGGTTTGCAGAAAAAGGGAGTCTATTTTTACTTCTACAGCCCTTCTACTAGAATTTTGCTGAGTCTCTAACCTGATGTCATCTGCATTAAGTATTGTTTTTCTTTCCCAAATTCTGTTTTTCTCTGGATCATTTAAGGGAACTTAGGTATTCAGGGAATTAATCTGTATACTTTTAAAACACTCTTGATCCTTGTGATTTTTTTTTTCAATTAAATACTGGACAAATCACAGAAGTTTAAAGAAAGTGCATGCAGCTATTTGTGAGACAGTTCAAATTATTTGCATTAACCCAGAGGCCAGGCACCAACTAATTATATTAATTTTTAAATTCCTCTTGGAGCTCCGTGCAAGCAACTTCCCTGAGCTCCCTGCTTTAGCCATTGTCTTCTGCTCAGACTGGTTTGCCTTGCCAATGCTCATGTACTTGGAATGCCCACTAAGCCACCTTGAAATCCTCCAGTAATGGAAACTGGAGGGATCCAAAGGATCAGAGCAGGAACAACACACTCCTGCGTGCCCCTTCACACACGCATGGCCACTGGACATTTGGGGAGATGCTGCTCTGCACCTGCTGCTGAGGCTGGCTGTCGGATGTGAGGTGCTGCAAGGTATTCCCTGCCCCCTCAGCAGGTGGTTCATTATTCCATCTCCTTTCTATGACAAAAACAAAGGGGCTTTTTCAGCGAGTCAGACAGCTGCACTTGTAACAGCTGCCACCATTTTGACATCTTCAAATGCTCAAATTGATTCCCAGCCCCAGTATTTACAAAAGGAAAAAAAGGGTTATATAAAAACTGATGCTTTCTTTCTCTGTCTGTAATTAGTGAAAGATAATAGAGAAATTTTCACATCTTAGGTAGTAATTTATTTTTGTTTATTTGCTACACCAGAGTGCCTCTTTTGGGCTCAAGGCATGTTTGGTTTTCCTGTTTGCAAACAAGTACCTTGGTAGTGCCTGAATTAGAGAATCACAGAATGGGTGAGGTTGGAAGGGACAAAAATGGGTTGTCTGGTCTAAGCTGCCAAATTTGGCTGTCTGGTTGTTGACAGATTGCATAGAGAGCTGCACTTTTAATTCCATTTGCAGCACCTGTTATTGATTTATTGCTGGCCATTTTCCTGGTATGGTCTCATTCTTTCAGCATAGCTGACTTTTTCTAGTTTTACTGGTTGTTCCTTTATGTATTAGTCTTTTTCTAGAAGGCAGTTTTTCATTTTCTACTGTTGCATTTTCTGTAATGGGAACTTGCTGTGGAGAAACAGAATTGTACTGTATGGCCTACCTGGAAGATTTCCATGCTGAGAAACACTCTCTTAGTGCATTCATTTTTATGAGCAACCACAAATGAGAGGCATAGATGAAAGAGAAATATCAAAAGCCAGGTTTTGCTTTAGGTTCAGATCTAAAAGTCCCAGACTATTCCTGAGTCCTGTATCTATTGCCTTTGAGTTAGCAAACACACTCTTGACGTTCAGCACCCTTCATGGCTGACTTTCACTAGAACCCCTTTAAGTTCTGTTTCTGTACTTATCATGTGTCACTGCTGTGAAATGCAATTATAAGACAGAGACTTGTTTATCCAACAATTGTGTCCTTTTCTGTATTCAGTGACATATCTGCTGGCTCCAGTTATAAAAGTAAGATATGCTGCACTTACTCTACCTAATAAGGCAGAGTGAGCACAGCTGGGAAAAAGCTAAGTTTGATTCTAACCATTTGTACTTCACAAACAATTTAGTCCCGCTTGTCCGTTTCTATCAATTACCTGCCTGGAAACTGAACATATTATGAGTCACCATGAATAGCTACTTATCACCTGAATAGGTAAAAATGTCCTTAGGAAGTAGGAATCCATAGCTGACATTGGCTGTTCTAAACTGCAAAACCAGGAAAACAGTCTGGAAATTTAAAAACTTGTCTGAGAGGTTAGAAAAAGACTATTATCTGTCGGATATCCCAGGTTAAATTAACAACACCCATTGGATGCCTTTAAATGGTGATGCCCAAAACCCTCTTATATCTCTGTGATAAAAAAAAAAAAAGACCAATTTTTTATTCAGAAAGTAGCTTTTCTCTCTGAGAACTTCTCTTAGTGCATGCAGTTTTCCTTCTCCCCAACAGGCTGAGGTCTCTGCATGACTTTTTTCTGAGATTCTGGATGCCTGTCTGGCTCCAAACTNCACCAGAGTGCCTCTTTTGGGCTCAAGGCATGTTTGGTTTTCCTGTTTGCAAACAAGTACCTTGGTAGTGCCTGAATTAGAGAATCACAGAATGGGTGAGGTTGGAAGGGACAAAAATGGGTTGTCTGGTCTAAGCTGCCAAATTTGGCTGTCTGGTTGTTGACAGATTGCATAGAGAGCTGCACTTTTAATTCCATTTGCAGCACCTGTTATTGATTTATTGCTGGCCATTTTCCTGGTATGGTCTCATTCTTTCAGCATAGCTGACTTTTTCTAGTTTTACTGGTTGTTCCTTTATGTATTAGTCTTTTTCTAGAAGGCAGTTTTTCATTTTCTACTGTTGCATTTTCTGTAATGGGAACTTGCTGTGGAGAAACAGAATTGTACTGTATGGCCTACCTGGAAGATTTCCATGCTGAGAAACACTCTCTTAGTGCATTCATTTTTATGAGCAACCACAAATGAGAGGCATAGATGAAAGAGAAATATCAAAAGCCAGGTTTTGCTTTAGGTTCAGATCTAAAAGTCCCAGACTATTCCTGAGTCCTGTATCTATTGCCTTTGAGTTAGCAAACACACTCTTGACGTTCAGCACCCTTCATGGCTGACTTTCACTAGAACCCCTTTAAGTTCTGTTTCTGTACTTATCATGTGTCACTGCTGTGAAATGCAATTATAAGACAGAGACTTGTTTATCCAACAATTGTGTCCTTTTCTGTATTCAGTGACATATCTGCTGGCTCCAGTTATAAAAGTAAGATATGCTGCACTTACTCTACCTAATAAGGCAGAGTGAGCACAGCTGGGAAAAAGCTAAGTTTGATTCTAACCATTTGTACTTCACAAACAATTTAGTCCCGCTTGTCCGTTTCTATCAATTACCTGCCTGGAAACTGAACATATTATGAGTCACCATGAATAGCTACTTATCACCTGAATAGGTAAAAATGTCCTTAGGAAGTAGGAATCCATAGCTGACATTGGCTGTTCTAAACTGCAAAACCAGGAAAACAGTCTGGAAATTTAAAAACTTGTCTGAGAGGTTAGAAAAAGACTATTATCTGTCGGATATCCCAGGTTAAATTAACAACACCCATTGGATGCCTTTAAATGGTGATGCCCAAAACCCTCTTATATCTCTGTGATAAAAAAAAAAAAAGACCAATTTTTTATTCAGAAAGTAGCTTTTCTCTCTGAGAACTTCTCTTAGTGCATGCAGTTTTCCTTCTCCCCAACAGGCTGAGGTCTCTGCATGACTTTTTTCTGAGATTCTGGATGCCTGTCTGGCTCCAAACTCTGACTCAGATCAGCTTGAAGTGCAAGGATTTTCTTTATTTGTCTTCCATTGGGTCCACTTCTGGGGTCAGTTTGATTTGTCCTTCCCTTTGAGATGCTTTGGCCCCATCTGAATTCTATTTACTGTGCCTGGTACCATATACATACCTCAAAACATTTTGCTATTAATATATCTTCTCTCATAATATTGATAAAATTTTTTTGATGGTGGTAATTTTGTGGTAACCTGTACTGTTATAGGCCTGGTGGTNTAATTTGAGAGACATATATATATATTTAAAAATATACATATATTCACTTTATTAATCATAAGTATACTGACTAATGGTGAATTTCTTAGTATTTGTGGTAATTTCTCATAAAGCAGAGAAACATAGGAGCTAAAGCCCAGGTGTTATATAACACTAAGGATCTTGGTCATGATCACTGTCACACTGTGCAGGCTGAGTGACCCATTAGGTCATGAGAGCAGGTAGCCTGCATTATGTAGGACAGTGGTGCCCGTGCTAGGAAGGACTCACTTTATCAGGTTGATTTTACACAGCTATTAGCAAATTGAAAATATCTATTCATATATGATATCACTTATCCATTGCTTTAGTCTACAATATCTGACTCCCAACTTTTTTGTACTAAGCTTAAGGTTTGGTTTTTTCCTAAAATATCAAGATCCTATAGATGATATAAATTTATAAACTTGTATTTGTCAATGCATATAATTTTTGCTTATACACATTTATGCAAGATGTTCACAGCAAACTTTCAATTTATTCAAAAATAATATTCAATTTCATCTCTAATCTCAAATATAATTGGAATTTAAAAATAAGCCACAGATAGGAAAATAAATTGGGTGAAGTTTGGGAAAATAGGCTCTTTGGCCACAAGTACATGAAATCCAAATCTTTTCATAAAACAATAACTTTTTGAATCAAAACATCCTCTTTCTATCCCAGAATTTTTGCTACTTAATGAGCAGGCAGACTGATAAAGAAGCAAACCATACACATTTTTAAATTTAAAATGGAATTTTTACATCACAGCAAATTTCTGAGGCTACCTTGTGGTGCATACCCCTGTTTTATATATGTTTGGGTTACATGTATCAAAGATAAACATTTGGAAAAAAACCAACACTGGGGCTTTTAAAGCTGGCATTTATTGGAAGGGATAGAGAATCCATCCAGTACAGAACATAAGGAGGTTTTGTGTACACTCTACATGATTCTCCACACCATTCTCAGAAATATCATCCACCACACCTCTGGGAAAGATGCATCTCAGATTCAGTTAGCACCCTGGGCTAGTCAGGTTATGAAATGAAAGGCATCTATTACTTTTCTGGCCTACACGGTCAATATTTCTGCACATGAAGTTGATAATGTTCCCATACTTTTCATTGGTGAATTTATCTCTTGAAAAATGATGTTTCAGTGTTGCTGAAATGTTGTGGAAATTCTGGCAAATTTCAGAAGTAGTTTGAATGCAAGAAGGTGGCCAAATATATTGAACTATCACAACAAAGGTAAGGAATCGCAAAAACATTTTAGAAGACATGAAACAAAATTCTTTGCCTCTATCTATGGAAAAGTATGTGATGGTATATCCACAGAAGTCTTAAGACTCTCATCATTTCTAACTGATTCAGCACCTACAAAATACTGCCAACACGTTTGTACATCTTGTTCATAAGGCCTTACTTTCACCCTTTCTGGTACAGCAGAGCCCTGCAGTCTGAAAGAGCACTTGGGAGTAAAATCAGTGACTCCTGAGGAGTTCAATGTCTTTCTTCCTTTGAAGATTCTAAGTCTCTTGTCTCTCACTGAATCTCAACACCCTAAGTCACTGTTGGTGATGGAACTTTTTCATGTCTAAATGGATGTCTAAATATTGGTCTGAAAATGTTGATCTACTAAAGCAATTGCTTGTAATAGGTTGACATGTGGTACAGATAACAAAACGTGATAAAGCAAAATTTTTGCATGTTTAAAGCATTTACAGGAAGGCCAACAGAAAGTAGGAGGCTGAGGTTCTCTGTGCAAGCATAATAAAAGAGACAGGAATCTTGCAGACATGACTTAGTGGTCATCTGAAATGGTTTTGCTTTGTGAAATTATGATTTAGTCAAATGTACCTAAGATATAATGGACTAAAAAGTATAATGAAATAACTACAGAAAGGTTCTGTAAGATTTCTAAATGTCTTACTATGTAGACCTCCATTATATGCAGGAAGTTTATGTAACATAGCATAAATAGCTGTAAAGTTTTCTTAATCTTTTCATGCATCTTTGGATGAACACTGTCATAATTTTAAACTTTTTATGACTTTCTGTCATGTACTTGTAAATTATTGACACACATGATATCAGAGCAGCTCTTGCATCCAATTGCTGATGTAGATTTCAGCTTTCAGTGTAACTGATGCAAATAAAATGTTGCTCATGGTCTAAAGATAGTTCATCATCAGTAATCAAAAAACTCAATATTATGTATTTTCTCAGTTCTTGTGTCAAAAACAATGCAAAGCAATTTACTCTGAGATTTATAGCCTGTGAAATTAAACATTTGTAAATCACTGGTATGTAGTTGCTCACATTTTGGAAAAGGAGAATTTAATTATACAAAAGTACTTTAACTTTCTATTGCATTTCTTGTAATGTTCTCTAAAGGCCAGATATTGATGAACCGTGTTAATGTGATAATTCTTTTGCTATCTTGGCATGTTTCATGTTTTGTCAGGACAATTTGATTTTCTCTGAGAAGATGAAACGTGCTATGAATATATTTGGTTTATTTCCTCTTTAACATTTCACCCAGTAGCTCACATTTATGACTGTGTTCCTTACAGCATATATCAGCAAAAGATGACTTTCAAATGTGAAGCTTTTTCAGAAAACTTCTGTAAAACTTTAGGACACCATAATAGATATGTTAAAGTCATAAGAAAAAAAAATATTTTGCTAGTTTTGTGCCATTGTTGCCCATATTTGCTAGCTTGACCAGCTTGTTTCATGGAGATATTCTAGACTGTAAGCATAGCTTCAGAAGGACAAAAAATATTGTTATGACTGGAAATGTATTTAAAAACTAGTAGGCTGCTACAGTACTTTAGAACCCTGATAGTTTGACATGTCTGACCGAGTAAGAGAGCAGGGAGGAAGTTCTTATTCAGATTAAGACTACATTTTTTCATTTACCCTAATTAAAAATTTAAGCAGTTAATGAAAAAAGTTTTCCTCTATTTAAAATTAAAAAGTCTGTTGAAACGAAACAGAAAAAGGAAGTTTTGAAGGCTAATACCTTTCAGAAAATTATGCAAAAAGGTAAGTAGTAACTAAATTATATAGATTACACGTATAAATATGTGTATATATCTCTATATTTTACTTACCTTAAAAAGATAATTCTAGTACTTTCAAAATGAAAAATTTCTGTGTTTTGTTTTTTTTTTTTTCCAAATACTTTCCCTCTCCTTATCCTTGCTTTTAGATTTGCTTTTAAAGTTTATTTTACAACCTAAAATAGCATACCATTTATCTTGGTAAGAACATAAGTATTTTGACATTTTTTCTGCTGACAAATCAGCAAAAACATTCAAACCAAAGGAAATAAAAGGCTATGGAGTGGTCCTTCATTGGATCAGGCTGTGAAAGAATGTGATGTTAACTAAAATAATCTGAGAGATGGGAGAATATTGTAACTTAAGGGAGAGGAAAGACATCTGAATCCAAATCTGGAAGGCTATTTCTTGCTTTGGGAGACTGATGTGCTCATGCAACAAGCTACATAATTAAAAAAAAACAACAAATAAGTGCAAGATGTATATTTTGGAGATCATAATTTTAAATTATCTCATTTTTGATGTATTTTCCTAAACTGTTTAGGGTTACTTTTCAACTCTGGGCTTCATTAGCTCTCTGGATTTAGGTGTTTTGTGGGCAGCTGATTTGGTGGGCTCACTGAGCAAAGCCTTATTTGAAAACAGATAAAACATAATGAAAAAAGGCTCATGAAGATATCAACTGGAAGATTAGAACCCTGCTTGGGACTTCAGATTAAGTCCATGCCTAAAATATCCTTGTAATGACTTGTTATTGGAAAGGAAAAGAATAGCTACTTTCCTTCAGAACAATCTTGATAAAAAATGTTGATCAAATGTGCTGGTCCACAAGGGTCTAGTATGGTCCCAGTGCTACAAGAGTAAAATAATTTAATATTCTGAAAACAAGTAGGGCTTACTGTAGGCAAGATATATGTATCAAGATAGTCTTTGGGACCATGTTAAATAAAAAATTTGAATAACAAATATGGAGGATAGAGAAAAGACGCTGTCATGTAAGATTAGATTCACAGAGATCAGGTTTTTCGATAGATGTAAACACTGTAAGAATGATGTTTGTTTTAAAGATAGACATGTTACTATGGTGACAACTGCATGATTCCAAATTGTAGATGTCCTCCTACTTGAATGATCCCTGCAGTGAGTAAGCAGGATGCATGCATTTGCTATCATTTCAAAACCAACCTCTGCAAGACATGAGACCTGTATACTAATCAAGGTTAAAAAAATTCCTGATGATGAATAGGTAATTTAAAAATCATTATTTTGCATTACTTTGTATTTTGGATTTTTAGATTTTTAAGTTTTGTAGAATTTAAAATATGATAATTTTTTCCCTGATGAATAATTCTACCATTCCTCTACCTGTACATCTTAAAAGCCATAAATAAATATTGGCTTGCTATAACTGGTGCTGCTAGGATTTTTTAAACAATTTACTAGACTGGGAAAATTTTCTTCAGAAAAAGAAGAAACCACCTCCATGTGAGTGTTCAAATGCCCATATACAATAAAAGTCTTATCAGTAATTTAAATATGGTATTTTAATATATTCAAAGAAACTGGTGCAAAATGGTTTTTTAACCTTTTTTTGGGTCATACTTATTTTTAATTTTCTTACAATACTATTATCTCTGTGTGTAGAATTTTGATAAGCTGAAACTAAGATTAATACTTATTTATGAGACAGTAGTTACTTCATTTAAAACAGGTAATACACTGCACTGCATTCTTAGGAAGCTGAATGTGTCCTGTAGTTTTGTGCCAAAGCTTTCTTAATACCATGATAATGTAGTCAATTTGCCTTCAGCTTTGAGCTGTATAGGATAAGAAATTATTAGAATAGTCCAGTAGGTAGTCCAGGGTATAAAAATACCCCAGAATATGTGACAGCAGTTGATAATATTCTATTCAGTTTTCTGAATATCTTTGAAATCATCTTTGAGGCAAGGAGGCTCACAACTGCCTATGTTTCTCTGAGGAGATGGTGTGTGGAAAAGCATGCAATAATAGTTATTATCCAAAATTTCTATCCTGAGTCATGGAACTACCATGATCAGCCTGACAAGTGAAGATGTCATGACAAAAGCCAATACTGGACTGTAGCAACATTTAAGTAAAAACAATCCAGTTCCTCCAAAAGAAACTGAGAAGCACATCAGACTCTCATTTTTTTTTAAATTTTTTTTTGTTGTATTGAAGAGTATAAGACTTGTTTCACAATACTGGTCCCCAACTTCACTCCACTAAATGGGCCCTCCATAATATGTTCGGTGCTTCCTGAGGCCTAGCCTGCCTACGTTAGGTCAGATAATGATAGGCCAGGTATTTATGATGCATCATATACTTATATGTTGTCTGTTTAATAGTATGAATTGATGAAAGTGAGTGCTAGTATGATGAATCCAAGAAATATCAAGTTCATAAAGTTTGTTTTCTTCTGTCACATCTTCATATGTACAGAGCAGGAAATCTGACAATCAGTCCCACGTAGCTGGCATCACACACCTATGCCAGAATTTGCTAAAATATTTTTATGAAATATGTGTTTATGCAACCTTTTTTTCTTTATCATTAGTCTTTTGTGTTTTGTATGTTCTCAATTTCCATGCCAAAGAACCTGTACTATTATATGGGTTGATTGCTGTGAAGGGTATTATCATCAAATCCACTGCTGTTTTCTTTCTGTTTATTCGCACAATTTAATACATGTGGCTATGGGGACCAGGAAATGATTGCATTAATGAGAATGTTTCTTCTTTGTAATGAGGATTACCTGGGACTCTTGGCCTGACACAGGAAGACAAAGTTAGACAAGGTTCAGAACTTCTGATATAAAGACACTTTAGCTAAAATGCTGCTATAACGTTAAATTAACTAAGTGTGATTTTTCTGTAAAGGGATTCCCTAAACAAAGACATGACCTCAATAAATACCAGTTTTTACACTAAAATTGGAGAAAAGACGAAGAAAAATATTCAAATTTGACATGGTATCAAGGCACCATTGTATTTCAATATGTTTCTTTTAGTGACTTTATGAGCTAAACAGACCCTATGGTGTAAAATTAATATATGCTCTGTTCAGAAGAGTTCACTTTTTCACTAGTGGAAGCCACAACAAGTTACATCCCTCTCTGTCTATTTTTTCTAGCTAACATTGCCAAGACTTCCTATCCCCTGGATATTGAAAATGTAAGTCTATAATATATTAAATATTTCTCCTGATTCCTAATGTAACACAGTTAAGATAATATGGTATGCCAGTATAAAGTTTATCATGTTAATCTGCGAGGCTGTAAACCCTTTTAGAGCACTTGAATTAAAAATACATATAGTTTCCAGGGAGTTAGCCATGAGGAAGCAAATTAAAAGGTCTAAAAGAATTAGTGGTGCTTGTGAACAGCTATTGACACAAATCCAAGGAGCATAGAAGTAGTTGACATTCTCCTGCCAGTCAGGATGTTTTATGACATGTAGAAACACAGGACATGTCATTGCACCTGACTCTTCAGAGGCTTGCAAATGCTAGAAAATAGAAAATGCAACATGATGGTCCATTGAAATTTAAAAACACAATACACTTCCTAGAAGGAGTTTGCTAGTGCACTCCTTGTGGAGGATGGAGCACTTCAAATAGACCTGATGTGAAGAGATGCTGTATAAAATAAAACAAAAGAAAGGTGTCATTTCAGGTCGATTGATGGAATCAGAGCAGAGAGAAAACCAAGTGGGTAGAAGTGTAGATTTCTTATTGGCCTCTGGAATGTCAGATTCTGAGTTGCAGAGCTGAAAATTTTTTTGCTACTGCAGATACGACAAGTAGAAATATATCATATTAGTTAAATTAATTAAATTTAAAAACTTAAGTTAAAACATTCTAGATTTTTTTGAAAGATGTAATATTATAAGTGCGGAGAATCAATTAATTTCTTT